>CM045460.1:24490612-25078128 GCA_024666655.1 Dascyllus trimaculatus
GATACTTGACAGGCCTTATTATCATCCGCGATTTCGACATTATACAAGAACCTTTTAAAGCACTACAAGAAATAATAATTCTGCTGTGTGTGTTTGAAAGTGTATTGTATTAGCTGTAATCTTGGCATAATGAATACAGTGATTAAACAGCTCGCAAAATCTCAAGTGGATGAATGTAGAAAAAGGCTTAATTGAAAAGCTTTTGGTGCAAACATGGGGTTTGGCTTTATATCTTTTAAAGGGAAGCTACTTTTTCAACATATCCCCTTTTTACTACATGTTAGCTGTTGCCATTGTCAACAAATCGATGATTCGTGGCGGCTGTGGCTCAGGTGGTGGAGCAGGTTGTCCATTGATCGCAAGGTTGGTGGTTCGATCCCCGGCCTCTCTGCATGTGGAAGTGTCCTCCGGCAAGACCATGAACCCCAAGTTGCGCCCAATGGCAGATTAGCACCTTGCATGGCAGCTCTGTCGGCACTGGTGTGTGAATGTGTGAATGTGAAACACCTCATAAAGCGCTTTGGATACCACTAAGGTAGAAAAAAGCGCTATATAAGTGCAGACCATTTACCATTTACCATTCATAAGGAACTCTCTTCCTTGACCGTTCAAGCTATTTTCATTAATGCAATGCTGAACTCAGCAGCAACTTAGCAACAGAAGCGACTCTCTCCTTTCTCCTCTCCTTCCCCCTCCTCTCCTCTCTTCTCTACGTTATTTGCTGGTTTCCCATAGAGGACAAACCAGCACTCGCTGATGCCTCCTTGTCAGAACCATGTCAATGCATTCGTTTCCCTGTACCCATGTGTGTGCATGTGCATCCAGGCAGTGCATCTTTAGTGCCTAAATGGGACAGACTGGCTGACAAGCAGGAAGAAAATATAAATCTTAATCACTAGTCCCTGTGCAGCAGTACACAGAACACACACACACACACACATACCCACATGCATATATTACATGCATACAGTAAATTATCCAGTCTAGCATGCAGCACGCATCCGCCAACCATAGGGGACTTTACCCCTCTCCTCAATATAACTATGATTATCTCTCCATCAATTGACTGCATCTCAGCCTCTCCTGTCTTCTTCAAATTGCCACGCTGACTTAATGATCTTTAGAAAAAAACATTGTGTACTCCACAGGCATCCCATGGTGCATCTGTCAATCTTTTTTTTAAATCTTTATCTTCACTTTTTTTGCCTTGCTTCTTTTCATATTCCTCAGCAGTCCTCCGTAAGGAATACAGACATGCAAATACCTTGTCACAGCATGCCATGTATGATTTCTGTATTACTGAGTGTGTAGGCAAAGTTTCATTTCTTTCTCTCAGTCTTCTCCAAACTTCTACCTATCCATTGTCCTCCAGTTGCTCCTCCCCTGCTGTCTTTTACATCCTGTAAAAGATTCTTCTCCTCCCCCTTAAATTTTGTCAAATTGTTGAAAATAAAAAGAATAATGCTTTAGACTCCACTGACCAAATGTGCCCTTTGGAAAGTCCAAACAGAGACAAGAGGTTAACTTTCAGGTTTAAAGCCCATAAGACAAATAGTATAACCACAGTAGCAGGAAAGAGTAAGACAGTTCACATGAAAAGATATAAAGAAGAGGAAGAAAGAAGAAGAAGTGCATTTAATTTTAGTAAGAGGAGCCTGGATGCTGCTGTTGAGGATATCGCAAGAATGGATTGAGTCAAATGTGACAAATGCTGGTTTGAAATCAGTCAATGTCAATGAATCCATATCCCCAACCCTCACAGGGCTGTGTTCTCGGCCCCCTGCTGTTCACCCTGATGACCCACGACAATAGTCCCAGATTCAGCACCAATCACTTTGTGAAGTTTGCTGATGAGACAACTGTAGTGGGCGTCATCCAGGGTGACAATGAACTGGCCTACAGGGATGAGGTGAAACACCTGGTGGACTGGTGTAAAGTCAACAACCTGATCCTCAGTGTTGACAAGACAAAGGAAATCACTGTTGACTTCAGGAAGTCTCGGCCCAGTCACACACCACTCCTCATCAATGACAATGTGGTGGAGGTCGTTAGTAGCACTAAGTTCCTGGGGGTGCAAATCACAGATAATCTAACCTGGTCTATCAACACCACCTCCCTGGCGAAAAAGGCACAGCAGTGTCAGTTTCAGTTTCAGTTTATTTGCCATTTGCAGTTAAAAATACCACATTGGAAAAGAGGTGCAAGTAGCTCAAGTGTCCTGTCAAAACATCCATACAAAACACAGACTCACAAACAGCTGCCAGTAATCAATATATGATAAAAGTCACAGTAAAAAATGCTAATATATGACCAATATCGACCAAAAGGGAAATGTCCTATCAAAATGCATGATTTAAGGACATCACAGCTTGGGGGAAGAAACTTTTCCTGTGGCGAGACGTACCACATTTAATGACACGATAGCGCCTACCCGATGGTAGAAGCTCAAACAAGTCCTTAGCCGGATGTAGCGGGTCATTTATAATAGCGGTTGCCCAGGACAAAAGTCTCTGTTTGTAAATGTCCTCTAAGTTAGACAGTTCAATGCCGATGCTCTTACTGGCAGAGCGGACCACCCTGTTTGAAGCTTTCTTTTCTTTGGCTGTGGCATTCCCAAACCACACAGTGACTGCACTGGTTAAAACACTTTCTATGCCACACTGGTAGAAATTTAAAATAATCTGCTTATTGAGGGTAAATTCTTTCAACTTCCTCAAAAAGAAAAGCCGCTGCCGGGACTTTTTGACAGTTGCACTGGTGTTCATGTTCCAGCTCATGTCATCAGAGAGTGACACACCGAGAAATTTACATGTGTCAGCAATTTGCACCTCAGCGCCATTTATAAAAACAGGTAAATGACATTTATTTTTGCTAAAATCAAAGACCATCTCGAAGGTTTTAGAAGTGTTCAAGGACAAGTTGTTTTCCTCGCTCCAGGACACAACATTTTGCACCTCAGATCTATAACAAGAGTCATCATTTGAGGAAATCAATCCGATGATTGTTGTGTCATCAGCATACCTAATGATCAGATTATTAGGATTAGAGGAAACACAATCATGGGTGTACAAAGTATACAACAAAGGACTTGAAATACAACCCTGTGGTGAACCAGTATTCACAATGAGTTCATCAGAGACACAGTCCTTAACCTTAACTCTTTGCGGTCTGCAGGTTAAAAAGCTAAAAATCCATTGGCTAATGGCATCGCAGAGTCCCAGAGACCTCAACTTTTGAACAAACCTCACAGGAACAAGAGAATTAAAAGCAGAACTGTAATCAATAAAAAGCAATTCTTGCATGAGATTTGCCCTTGTCCAAATGTTCGTACACAGAGTTCAAAGCAAATGAAATGGCATCCTCCACGCTCCTATTTTGTCTGTATGCAAATAGAAGCGGATCCACTGACACAGGAACCAGGGCTTTAATGTAGTCCAGCACAAGACACTCAAAAGTTTTTATTAAAACCAATGTAAGGGCCACAGGCTGATAGTGTCTGCACTTCCTGCACCGAATGAGGAGAGTCTCCCTCCCCCGTCTCATCCTGGTTACCTTTTGAAGAGGCGCCATCGAGAGTCTGCTGACAAGCTGCATCAGTCTGGTTTGGAGCCTGCAAAGGGTCTGACTGGAAGTCTCTGCAGAGAGTAGTGAGGACAGCGGAGAGAATCATCAGGTCCCTACTCTCCTCCATCCAGGACATTGGGCACAAGAGCTGCCTAGCTAAAGCCCATCTCCTCTGACCCCACCCACCCCCACCATGGACTGTTTTCCATGCTGACCTTGGGCAGGAGGTTCTGCAGCGTCCGCAGTTGGCCATCCGACGTCCTGATTCAGAGACAGTTTCTTCCCCCTGGCTGTAAGACTGTTGAACATTCACCACAATAAATAAACTCTCATCCTTGGACTGTAACTTTGCCACTATTATATTAATACTGAATTCTGGACAATGTATGCGTCCACTCCTGTGTGAACCAAGGAAACGAAATATTGTTTGGTATGTACACTGACGGTGTGTTTGTTAAATGACAATAAAGCAAGTCTAGGAATTGATGCATTTTTATGTAGATAAACCTTGGCAGTGTCAACATTTTAGAAAAACATTGTTCGAAAGAGTAGTGCTTTTATTTTGCATTGCTGCAAAAGTAATTGTGTTCTTTTTAAAAACACAACAACAGCAGTTTCAACTTGAATTGCACTCAGCTCAGACCTCAGCCAAGGCTAACAGTCCTTTCTTCTATGCTATGCCAGTTTATAAACATAGGGAGAAGGTATTTTTTGGATATTACAGCACCCCCTGGTGGTAAAATGCCGCAAAACTGTTTCCTGTGCTTCCTAAAAATAGGGTCCCGAGTGCATGAACCAAGGTTGTTTCTGATTGATCTGAGCATTGTTAAAACATGCCCTCACTTCTTGTTTGTCAGCTTCACCAATTGGCTGTGACAGATGAAAACTTCTGAAAGGCAAAGATGTTGCCTTTTGTGTGGCTTGGTTTAAAGATTGGAAGGAAAAAAACTGTGGCCTGTGAACATATTAGAAACTCTTATCGTGGAAACTGATGTCATATGACGCGTTGAACCTCCAACGAAGCCAACTCATTTGTGGAAATTGTGCAGATGGTTCAAACGTTACTTGCATGAACGCACTTCTATAGCTTCAACCCATTGGTGACACTCGGCGCTCGAGGCCCATGGGTTCTTCCTTTGTCCATGCTTGACGGCCCCACTCATTTTTTTAGTAAATGGCCTGGTAGATTTTTCATGAAACAGGCAGATTAGGCTTCCATACTGTACCTTGCCAACTGTTCATTAGCGCTGCGGGTAACACAAGCATTCTAGCACCACCTACGTCAGGATTACATGCAGTTAACTTTTGTTGTGCCACTTGCTGGTCTGACCAAGCACATGCATGAATATTCCTCTTTAATGCATTAATAACCTGAGGTTTAGGTAGATAAGATGATTGTCCGTCTATACGTAGGTTCTCTTACTCTGTCTTAACTATTAATTATTCAGGCCTTGACGATATTCTGGTGCAGATTCACACAGAGAGAGTTGCTCATTATGCTCAATATGCTCCATTGCATACATGTGCATCATATTTATGTATTCTGCACATACACACTAGTGCTAAACACCTGCACTGTTGCCCTTGTATTATAGTCAGATGTATGGAAAGGGATGAGATGATGAAATATGCGACACAGGGGCCCTTGTCCATTCACGAATTTGGAAAACCTTATTTTCCAGGGCAGGAATGTCAAGTGTAGTTTCTCAGTTGATTGTTTTATCTTTGCCTCCCCTGTCTTGTTCCATTGGATTTTGCTGTCCACGTTTCTATACAGCTGCATTATTTATGTCAAAGAATCACAAACTTTTGGTTTCTTTCAGAGGGGCACGTCTCTCTTCCCCACAGAGATCCCCTCCACGACTATGCCAATGTATCTTTCTGTCCTTCCCCTCGCTATCGCACGTCCCTGCTGGCCCTTCTCCATCACCTCGCTCCCCTCCTGCCCCTCCCTCTATCCACAGCCTGTCTCTTTATCTTTATCTCTCTTTAATATCCTTCATTCCGCAGGACCCCATCCATCTCTGATGCACGAGAGAAAGATAAAAGACAGATGGGGAGAGGGTTATTGGTGCCACCATTTAGTGTGACCTCAGTTCAATAACCACAGTACAGTAAACAAATGTTTTTTTTTTTTCTTTCTGGCGTCTACTGATGTATATCCAAGTCAGTACACATTCAGATGTGTGGTCTACAAATACATATATAGGGCTACACATAAACAACAGACACTTTAGTAGTGATTCAAGCTGAGTCGGACAGCTGGAGAACACCTGACACATCTTTTTCGACATTATGCTGAGTAAAAAAAATGTATTATTATAATATTTAATAACTTACAGTATGATTTAGCAGGTTTTGGTGGGTTCTGTTCCAACTTAGCCCCTGGCTTGACTTGTAGTATTTAAGTTTTAATCCCTAAACCATGTGCTACATCCAAATCAGCCGCTTCTTCCCCCCCAAAAAAGAATTTATTACAATTACTACCAATAGCAATTTATCTTCCCTTTTCCTTTACAGATTTTCTTCAAACTTGGTCAGAGCTGTCTCCTAACTTTAAGGTCAAAGAAGAGACATTTGTTGCCTGGGAATGAGGGCTTCTGTTAGGGCTGCTGACCTGTACAAGTTGCATGCTTCCTATCAGCTCAAGGGCTGTTGGACTATGGCTGAACCTGCTTCTTCTGAAAGGGCCCCAGTAGAATAAAATCAGCTTCTATAAAAGAGAGGAACAGCACAAAAGTGAAATAAAAAAAAAAAAAAGCATTTTCCATAATGTGTTGCTTAAATAGTGCATGTAGTTCCGTCTTGTTAACTCCACACTCGCCCCTCCGTTGCTTTGCTCTCCCTTTATCTCTGCATGTTTCTTATCTTTTATCTCTCCCTCTGCTTATTATATCCAACCATAATGTCCAATAAAGCAGAAATGCAATAAAAATAATATTAAAAAATGGTCATGGAAGAGTGAGGGGGAGAGAGCCAGAGAATGAACACAACGGGGGGGGGGAAGCCTTTTATCTCTGTGCTCCAGGGAGACACACACACACACACACATCCATGCTAATACATATATACTCTATGTGCGCCATTTTTATGAAAACAAAAATATTTTTTCACCATGGGAAATGACATGATGTCTCTTTCTCAGTCTTTTCCCTCCTTTTTTCCCTATTCCTCCCCAGAAACACACCATAGAGCTGCATTCGGCTCTTTCTCCCGTTCTTCAGCATTCTCTGTTTTTTGCTCATTTTGCATTTTATTTCATTCTTTCCCTCGCATGCCCTCTCTCGTTCTTTTGTTCTCTCACTCTGCTTTCCTTTGTTTTTGTCATATTGCCACATAAGTTTGTCTCCGGTTCACTGGAATCAGAAAACACGCACACATGCAGCCTCCCAGCTATGATATCATGGATGATCTCTGGGTCTGATTAAAAATGTTGGACCCCCCCCCCCCCCCATCGAACCGTGGGACAGAAAAAGACCCCACAGCGACACACACGGACAGACACACACATGCGATCTTAAACTCTCAAACAAACCTAAATGCCTTCCAAGTACAGCACTCGCAAACTACTCAAAGTTGGGGAAATCAATGTCATGACAAATATGATTTTTATCAAAATGGATTGGCTGTTGCCTGCAGTGGCCCTGAGAAGTCAACACACTGCAACTTGACGACAAATGCAAATAGGCAAGAATGATAAAAACTTTATCGATGCTTGAGGGGAAAGTGTTTTGTAACAGTTGCTCAGATTTAAGCATTAAGATAAAAGGCAAATATATATATATATATAATTTGCCAGAAACAGGAATTGTATACCTGGATTGCCATAGAAAGGAAGTGACGTTAAGTGGAGCATGAATCATTCTTGGTCTCTGGCTAAACACATGAAGCTGAAGTGAAAGTTCAATAAGAAAGATCTGTTCATTGCCGTTATCCATCTGAATGGATGGAATTCCTGCCGCACTATTCCCTACATCAGTGGTTCTCAACTGGTGGGTCAGGACCCAAAAGTGGGTCACAAAGCCATTTTTAGAGGGTCGCAGAAGCATGCCCCCTGTAAAAAGTAGTGGTATGGAGTCTTTTATTTTAAAGGACGTGTTTCTTATGACACAGTTTGCTTTCAATAGCAGGATATTTAGTGGTGGGGACACCAGTAGTTGCCCACTATTAACCTCTAGATCTGTCTCTGCCAGCTTATTGGAGAAAGTTATGCTAAAACGTGTCAAAAATGAACCAAAATGTGGTCAGAATCTGTCAAAATGGGCCAAACTATGCCCAAAAACTTGGCAAAAGTGTCCAAATATACCAAAATGAGCAAAAAATAAGCCAAAAATTTTCCAAGTTGTATCACAATGCGTTGAGACTACACCCGAAAAAACTTTAATTTGTTAACAGGAACAGCAAGCTTCAACAATTTGGGTCGCGACTGTTATTATTAGAGATATAGTGGGTCCTGAGGCTGGACCAGTTGAGAACCACTGCCCTACATCACTTCCTTGTCATAATCCCTCCACTCCCAAACTCCTAGTCAGCACTTTCGTCCAATGATCTATCTGCCCACGCTCTGCGGTCCAATCAGCCTGTTCTTCCCATTCTTCAAATCCCCTGCAATTCCATCATTCTCCCTATCAGGCCGTTGAACGTGGACCCTCCCCATCTCCACCTCGTATGATTGTTCAGGGGTGGTCCTGTCCTCATGCCCCGCCTTCACTTGGAGCCCTGCTTCATGACGCCGTTTCCACAATTAACTTTCATTCTCCACCTTCATGCTTTCTCTCTTGATTGAAATTCCTTTGGAGAATTTTCTGTAGAGGGTGGAAGAAGGAAGAGAATTTTGACAACATTGTTTTTTTTCCATTACTGCATGCATATTGTCCAGATGCACCCCCAAGACTGAATAAGCTCATTGAATCTTTTGATATCAACCATCCTAAGGCTTTTGCCCCTGCAGACGTCAACATATAAAATGGCACAGGCCACCACAGACAGCATGGTGCTGCATACACTAAAGAATCTGATCCTCTGCAGGAACAAGAACCGACAGCTGCGAGGTTTCCGATCCACTCTGACACCGTCCCCGCCATCACTAGCCTGTTGAGAAGCAGAGTCGTAGGAGCGCTGAACCCTCCTGAAAACCACCATCAGCTCCTTTGTTTTGTTGTCGAACTGCAGATGGTTCACTTCACACATCCCACTGGTGCCCATGAGACGCAATAAAATTAAGAAAACATCTTCACCAATCTGACAATACAGCATTTCAGGGAAACAAAAGGGCTGCAGATACATAAAACACCACCAAATGTAGATATAAGTTGCAGCTACATTACAGTCAAGTATACAAATGAGCTGCATATATGTGTAGGAAAATGAGCCCACATGTAAGTCTAATTTAAATGACATTATTCATATCCCATTGCAGAGTTGCTGTCATGCATAGATTTGATTAGTTATAGCTCAATAGGTAGATTTGCGCTGCACTACACTGGAGAGGCAGGTGTTGTTGATACTCCTCGAGCTGTCCATCAATGTGGCTCTTCACAAAATCAATCTATCGTCTCTTCATCTCATCACTCTGAAGAAATCAACACAAGGAGGCTTAGCTCTTCTGCAATTTCAGGCGTCCAGGGAGGATGCATTTGTTGGATGAAGGCATAGCTAGCTAGCGAACTGCAGGCTGCAGCGGGACCCAGCAGGAAAAGCAGCGACGCTAATCAGCTCTGGTTTCTATGATGTGAGGAGGAGGGGCCGTGCAATGGCTCCAGTGCATCATCGAGCCGTGATTTATGGCCCGTCTAAAACCTCCGGAACACAAAAAGCATGATAAAGTGTTTAATGGTGGAGCTCCCCGATTCAGCATCCCATAATTTACTGTCTTTTCACATGTTTCCATTATTTTTTGACGTGTACATCTTTAGAAACAAATCTATGAATCCCCCCTTTAAATTATTCACTTAGTGTGACAATGTAATGTGAGAGGGAATACAAGAAAATGCATATACAAGTCACTTAATATGTGCATGTGCGGTTTGAACATGGAGCATAGCCGTGCGGGGACATCATTTCATTTTACGCCCCATTTGACCCGTTTTAGCATGGGAATAATGGACATCATAAAACTGTAGCACCTTTAAAAGGGGCTTAAAGCTAAATGTGAAATATATTGTATGCTACACGTGGTGTGACATATTTAACTGCGTTTACCCGCAGTGGCAGCGAGCGCTAAAGGATCCATCAAGGAAACAGCAAAGTAAAAACATAAGTGTCGGAAATGCAAAACTGAATTATAATTAAACATCCTGTTGTGGTTTTAGTTGTCAGTATGTTGACTGTGAATGTATTTTTCAATCTGTTATACTAAAAAATGCCATTACATTTCTTAATTCAAAACATTTCAAGATGCAAGGCAGCTTTTTTGTCAGTTTAGTTGAGCAATTTTCATGAAAAAATACTTATTGTAGTACTTTTTCGTGTTTGGGTATTGGTTTTTGAGTGAAATTATATAGTAATAACAGTGATGATGATAAAAATCCACAGGGAAAATATGTAGAATTCTGAAAATAAGAAATGCAGCAATAATAAGGGCTTTAATTCACTGGTTGTTCACCTACTCTTGTGCTTTGCTCAGTATCCTATAGACATGTGAGAACACATCCACAGTACAATTTGTTAATTTATAGCCCTTATTATGAAGTCCCAGATGTCACGTTGTTCCTCTTGAGTTTTTCCTTTTCCACTTGTTTGATTTATAATGAAAATAACGCAGAAAACGCCTAAGGAGCAATTGTCAATCTTGTACTGGAGGCGTGAATAGTTTCCAGTGGAAACAGAAAGAGCGTAAAGTGGATTTATGCGAGGGACGATGCTGAGGGAGAGAAATAGAAAAAGACCGAACACACAGCGAGACCAGTGTGTATGAACGTGCCTCTGCTTATTTCAATACATTTTATATATATTATTTTTTTCAGCCATTCAAAGTGGACTTTATTTTCACAGCCTGGGAATTATGGAGACTCAGCTGTAATAGTCATCATTGTTCATTACCTTTTAATTAATTTCTCGCTCGGTCTGACCTGTCAGATTGCTGCTCAGCACAATAACAGATGTTGTTCAACCATGAATGCAATTTGAAAAAGAGCGAACTGAATGGGTTCGGCTGACGTGTTGCCGGATCATTCACACCTCCGTCAAACACCCACCAGTTGCCCTTTCAGTTCCAACATGCACCCTATTCTTCTGTGACTCACTCTCACCAGACACTGCTGCTGCTTCTTCTTCTTCTGTGAAAAACCATCTTGCCCGAGATGATGCACGCCTGCTTCTGCTCCTCGTGCAATTTAATCATTTAGCTGCAATCCTGGTGTACAACAACAAAACAAGCAGCACTCTGTTTCATAGCTGGGACATGGTGGAAGTGGTTCGCCTGAAAGGAAACCTGATCTTTTTGTTCCTGGTGAGAGTGGCCTCACCTGAAAACAACAGCGTAATATGTTTGTTCAGTTGCTCCAAAGTGACCCCTTATGCTTGTGTGGATAATGACTGTTTTGGAAGTAGCCTAAAATTGTCGTAGAGCCTCTTGAGGCGAGGGATGTGTCTGATTTTTATAATGGAGTCTCAGTGTCACTTTGGGTTTCAGTCTGTCGGTGCCAGTTTTCTGGGTTTCTACTGTTCTGAACCTTCGTCCTCAACAAACCCTGCATCTCCAACACTCATCATAGCATCTAAAGAACATGTCCTTAATGACCCCACCACACTTTCAGCATAATTTACTTGAGACATGAACGGCTTTAATGCATCTCACATCCTGCAGTTTTTCTTCTCGTTACATTTGGACTGTAATAGTTTCATTGCTTATGCATGTCGACTTTAAAAGCTTCTGTCACCGATCTCAAAAAAAGTGGCAGCAGATTTTCTTTGGTGCGGATTGTCATTTGGCCTCAAAACATAACCCAACGAGCTTACAGACAGGTGACAAATTAAAGGAAAACCTGGTGGTAGAGCCCCTTGGAGTCCCAGTGTCACTTTTGCTTTCAGTCCCTGGTTGCCAGTTTTCTGGGTTTCTAGTGTTCCGAACCTTCGTCCTTAACAAACTCTGCAGCTCCAACACTCATCATAGCATTTAAAAAACATGTCCTTAATGACCCCACCACACTTTCAACATATTTTACGAGACATGAACCGCTTTAATGCATCTCACATCCTGCAGTTTTTCTTCGCTTTACATTTTAACTGTCATCATTTTATTGCTTACGCGTGTTTACTTTCAAAGCTTCGGCACCGAGCTCAAGAAAAGTGGCAGCATTTTCTTGAGCTCGGCCTTTCTTTGGTGCGAATTGCTATTTGGCGTCAAAATGCGACCCAACAGAGTTACAAGCAGGTGACAAATTAAAGGAAAACTGTGGTTCTGTGATGCTTCCGGGGCATTTTTCTGGCATGGTGTTAGTCCACTTGTCCCTTTAGAGGAAAGGGTCACTGCAAATCAATACAAAGCTGCTCGGAGTGGTCACCCGTACCCTACGATGAAACTTTCCAAACCTTGATAGGAGTTGAAAATCTCCCCATCCATAGAGCACCAGCTGTCAGTTGAACAAATGGGAGATTCTGGACAGATGTGGTTGACAAGGCTCTCCACCACCACCATCCAAACAGGAATAATGGTGCTGCATGCTTCCGGTAGAGTTGCAGAGACTTGTAGAATCAATGCCATTAAAGGTTAATTGGAGTTCTTCGAGCAACAACTTAATAAGACTGTTTATGTTGGTTTCTCTTCATTTGTCAGCCATCTGTATATCTCTGACATATAATTAAAGTATTGTATTCAGACCTGTTGCATCCCCTCCCGTGGACACTGACATCAATACCAGTATGCAAAGCAAGAGACCAACATGTCTCACCTCCAGTGTATGTCAGATTTGTAACTGTGGATGCAAACAATTCCTGTCTGTGTTCACTTTGCTTTGAAACCCACACAAAGCTATTACAAATGTACACACACACACAGGCGCACACATATAAAGCAACAGGAGCTGCACATCACCAACCAGGGAGTCGTTATGTAATATACCATATATCAAAGTCTCCCCTTGAGCGACTTCAGGGATAATTGATACAACAAAGGATCACACTGCCTGAGCCATGGGAATCACTCGGAGTGACTCCTAAATCACTAGAAGCCAACATGACACATTAAGGCTTACTTTGGTTCTCTGTGTGCCGTTTTCTGTCATTTGGAATGCAGAACGATTTAACAAGTTTCGCCCCCCCAAAAAAGGCAAACTTATCTCTGAGAACTGCTTATTCACAGCTGGGGGTGTATCTCTGTCAGACATACACTAGCATGCATGTGTGTGTGTGCAGGACAATAAATCCACTAAACAGCGACTTGCATAGTGTCACATCAGCAGCAGTGTGGTTGTTAAGGAAACACTACACAATAAGTCTTGCACGGAGGAAAAAATACTGATGCATAGACCTCAAAAGTTCTGTTCAATGAGTTATAATATCACAGCTAACATTACAAATGACTAAAATAACAACAAGCGGTGATGATCTAGGAATGGGCCCAACAGATTTGAAGCAATTTCGTACTTGTTTCTGCTTCAGTTGTTTTACGAAACGTCGATTCCAAGAAGGTTTGCAAGGATAATTAAACCTTAAATAGGAGAAATAAGGCAGGGTTTGAACCACTGACTTTTGGATTGAAAGGTGAGACAGAGAAAATACTCATAAAATGCTGACACACACGCCAAATAATAAGGTAACTTTTCATCTTACAGCTGTAATACTTGGGTTGGTTCTGGAAATTGGCTATTTGAATTTGAAAGTTCCTGGTTGTTCCACTCGATGGAGTCAAATGGCATAAAGAGCAACAACTCGTAAAATATCACACACCTGTTTACAGTAATGAACCTGTTTGTGGTAATCTCATTGATGCAACAGTGTGGATTGAGCCTTTAGCAGTCCAGAAGCCTTTATCAGGATTCAGACTGTGTGCCGCTGCCACATACTGAAGTGTTGTTGACCTGATCTGTGACATTCACCCAGTCAAACTGTTGAATTATAAAGGCACCATGCAGTATAAGCGCATCTTAATGATATCAGGCCATTCACCTTGAGACAACATTCTGGAAAATTTGTAGTGTTGCCTGTAGCCTGTATCATAGACTTAATATCGATCATGTTGTTACAATGGAACCAGATATATTAAGCACCCAGTGAACGGTCAGTTCTTGAAGTTGATGTGTTGGAAACAGGTGTAAGAATCTGAGCAACACTGACAGAAGCCAAAGTGCGATGACCAGGAGACCAGATCAGAACATCTTTAAAGCCACATGTCCTTCAGGGTGTTCCTAGTATGCAGTGGTTAGCACCTACCTAAAGGCGATTACTGGCGAACTGCGACAGGGTTATGGGCGCCTAAGGATCGCTGATGCTCTGTAATCTGGTTGCATATATTACTGAAAATCTTAATGCGGGTGATGATAGAAAGGTATTCAGACACAGTGCTTTGCTGTGTATGGGTTCGGAGCAGTCAGAGTGGCTATGCTGACTCCTGCTATTACCATTAAAAATTTACATTCAATTCAAATGATCTGAACTGCAACTTTTTTAGAAGATTATATGAGTAAGAACTATGGAGAGACCTGTATATAGTCAAGAAAGTCCAGAGAGGTTACAGAGCAAGGACACGCGAGTAAAACTTCTCCTTTAATCCTTGGCACAGATGCTATAAAACAGTGATGATTCTTTGTTATTATTACAAACACAGATTAAGACCCCCTTGAAGGACGATGAAGCTCAACTTCGGAACAACACATAGCGTCGTATTGTTGACAGAAGCAGAGAGGACGGTCCGTCGGTCCAGAACAGCCGGTGGACCCAACACCGTCGGGCCCGCTGAACTAAAACGGGGCACAATGACAACCACTGGCCGAAATACAAATCAGAGTCCAGACATTCTACTCATGTTGCTTTACCCAGTTCAGCTGTTTATTAAGGTTATGCTGTGAAGTTCAAGTCAAATTGTAGATATGGAGTAGACATGGTGGTTTCTTTGCACTGGCTATCTGATGAATCAGGAAGCAAACAGTACAAATAGAGTCCTTTATGTTTATCAGCTATAATTAACCCCTAATTTGATCAATGCTACAATGATATTATTATATATAGATATCAGCTGTGTAATTATCTTGAATATATGACACTTTATCCCTGGTGTTACTAAGTTATGTAACCAACTTTTGCTATTTCTCACACACCTCAGTTATCAAATGCCAAACAATAAGAAACGCTGTCATAATCCATCGTATGAAGAAAAAGTGCGGAGTGTTGTATTTGACAGTTCCATGATGAAAAGATCACATTATCAGTGCACTCAAGAGATCATATTATGCTCTCAAGTCAATGTATTTCAACAGACTTCATCATTGCAGATGTGCCTATTCAGGATGAGGATATAACTGTGCAACATCTCTGAGTCTCAGTGTTGTTGCTCGGCTGCAGGGAAAGCGAGAAAGACATCCCAGAATTGAAACAACACATCAGGATTGCATCACCAGCACTGATGCTGCTTACCCGAAACAGCTGTGCTTATGGCTAAAGTTGTGCAGACTCACCATCACAGGCTTGGTCGTCCTTTCTACTCCCAACCATTCACCTCCTCTCCATGACTTCTGGAACCAAACCGCCCCTGCAGTTGTCAGGAAAAGTTCCGAATATATTGACTTATTTAAATTAGTTCTATTAAATGTAATTTGTTGGAGACGGGGTTGGCAGGTCACCGCGCTGGCTAACAGGGTGGCGGGTCATTTGGACTACAATCAAAATAGTCATTAACCTCAATAAGCGCTCCTTTTTTATATGCGAGTCATACCGCCTCAGCACCTTCATTAAGAATGTAATTAAGTCTTTGACACCTGAATGGTGGATGTTATAATGGCGAGGATGAGTTGACTTTTTTTTTTTTACTGCTTTTTGTGCAATGGAAGAAAATCTGGTGAAGATATAGCGAGATATATTAAAGTAGTAAGTAGCACATTATTGCCTTTGACTAAACAAACTGAGTAAATTCTAACACCACATCCCATCAGCGTGTCAAATACCGACCTCTTCGTCTCGTCTGAGTCGCACCATCTGCTTTCACCTGGACGCCTGACAGTTCTCAGCCGAGCTACTTGTCTGTAAACACATCATTCCGCTGACTAAACAGTATTGAGCGTCCTCTCTGTCTCCCTGTCTGCTCTCATTGCACCATTTCTCTCCTTTTCCCTCCTCCTCTCCCCTTCGCACACTTTGCCTTGTCTTTTCTCAATGAATCATCGGTTTCCACAATTACAAGCCTGCTCCGAATGGAAAGGAAGCCGGGGCGAGGTTCTGCTACGCCGTGGGAGCGTTTAACAGAATCCAAACAAGTTCATCAGTTCTAAGCATTTTATTTCCACGTGAGGTATGAGGAATGTTTCTGCTACAAAAATACCCCTCTAATACAGATTTATGCCATTTAAATATTGCAGCACTCTAATTTTTGCCTGACAGAAGCACTCAACATGATATATATTATCAATTTCCTCAATTTCATTATGGTAATATGAGGGTTATGTTTTTATCCTCTATCCCCGTAATAGAGTTGAAGACCTGTTGAAACCTCCCGTGATGCTGTTGCCACGGCAATAGACTCAGCATTGTGTTTGGTTAATGAGTACACGGCAACTTTGACCCCTGAAGCGTTTCGGCGTTAAATAACACACATAAATACAAACTAAGACACACACCCATGCACGCACGAACGGGACAGTTTTTTTTTTTTTTATTGATGATAAGTGTTCTGTGTGTGTGCGCCTGGGGTATATTACGGCTGCATATCTATTAATCAGTGCAAATATAAGAAAAAAAAAACATGCACATGAAAGACGCACACAGGCGAGTTTGACCAAAGAGCAGGACGCTGTTGTGCCCTGGAGTATATTACAGTGGGAGCCATATTAATCAATATATAAACACAGTCACCTGCTGGCGGGGGGGATGAAACAGGCCTGTGTGTGTGTGTGTGTGTGTGTGTTACTTTACCACGACTGCATACACTCACATACCTATAGAAAGGCAGAGATCTGATGCACTGGCTTCATACTGAGGCTGCAATATAATTCTTAACTGTGAAATAATAATAATGATTTATATTTTTTGTTTTACACATTTGATACTGCAAGCTATGCAGTGTCTTTTATTCTTATAGTCCACAGCTCTTGGTTACGACTTGACTCTTTTTTTTTTTTTTGCCCAGCCTGTATTTGAAGTGTACTAAATTTGTCGGGGGTTTACGACTTATCCCCATCTGATGGCTCAAAATGTAATTATTTTTTTTTGCTCGTTCTTCGCTCCGTCATTTAGACAAAGATGAAAAAGAGCAGTGGCAGATTAACCTGATTAGGGTTAATCGTCCTGTTTAATTGCATGGTTATGTTAAGAGAAACACAATACGTGGAAGGGCTTGTGTTTGCTATTAAGACTTGAAACTGCTCTTTCTGTCAGAGTGGAACATACATAAGAAAAAAGCACAGGTATTACAGGAATTGAAACTTGTTTGTCAACCAATGCTTGGCCTGTATGATATGAAAAAGATTTAGCATGTATTAAAAAGGGTTTTCTAAAGGCTTCCAAATATGCTAAGACATGCAAGGATTCTCTTTCAAATAAAAGCCAAACTTTCAGTTCAGTTTATTGCTTGTTTTTACTACAATAAATCTGAATTACAATATAACAAAAAAAAAAGACTGAGTGGAAAATACAGATACTGACTGACTTACGTCTCTCTGTCTTTTCCAAATAAATTTGCGCACGATTTGCATAATCTCAAACAGACAAACTGACAAAGGAGCTGATGTTGTGTCATGGATGGCGCTCAACAAAAAGCATCATGCAAGAGTCTCTTTGCTATCAAAGCAAACAGTAATATTGTTGGATCAAATGATGTGTTTTAGAAAGACCAAGCATCCCGTTGCTTGCAGGCATGACATCCTCTCTTGACTTCGCACTGTTGTAATTCATGAGTTTATTCCCTCAAGCGGAGTCTTCTGGAGCTCTGGAAAGGGTCCACAAGGGTCTTTTGTGGTAGTTTTAACTTTTGCCGTGGTGCATCTTTAAAGCACTTTGAGTCAGCTTCTGTCGTTTTAAACTGACATCATTTGGCTCCAAGTCTAAGATGGCGAACATGGGAACTGGACGTAGCAATAATCGACAGTTTAGCTAGAGGTAGCCAGTCGACTGCTTCCCCACAGCCTTATATTGTGTTCAAAAGCTTTCACTATTCACCAGCTGGGTTGGTGTGCAGTGTGACAAGTAAATTGACTTTGAAATGTAAAATTGGTAAAGTGCTCCTTTGAATTTATACAACTGTCAGATGAAAGCAGTCTCTTGAGTAGTTCTGAAATGGCTTTTTTTTGCAGTCTGACACAATATTTGCTATATCTGCTACATTACTATACAATAGTAGCAGAACATTAGTGTTGTTCCCTGCCGTGCAAACCTTCAACATACCAAACCTGTTGCATGCCATCATTTTAAGAATCTGAGCATTGTTTATGTACACCGATCAGGCATAACACTATACCCATCTGCCTAATATTGTGTTGGTCCCCCTTATATGGTCAAAATGCTCTGAACCATTGGGC
Organism: Dascyllus trimaculatus; assembly: GCA_024666655.1. Taxonomy (NCBI): domain Eukaryota; kingdom Metazoa; phylum Chordata; class Actinopteri; family Pomacentridae; genus Dascyllus; species Dascyllus trimaculatus. The sequence goes on from CM045460.1 coordinate 24,508,840, forward strand.
ATGGACCAGAGGACCTCTCAGGGTGTCCTATGGAGTCTGGAACCAGAACATTGGCAGTGGATCCTTTGGGTGCTCTGGCTTGTGCAGTGGAGCCTCTATGGATCAAACTTGCTCCACTGCATCCTGTTGATGCTTGATCAGAATGGGGTGTAGGAAGTTTGGAGGTCAAATCAACATGTTGGACCATTGTCATGTTCCTCAACATGTTCCTGGTTGTTTGATGTTTTTTCCATGTGGTGGGGGGCATTTTCCTGATGGGGTAGGCCAGTGACATTTGGGATTTCCATTTGGATGTGGGAGTGTGTTTGTTGCGGGACAATGTTTATTCGGGTGTCTAAGTTTCATCAACATGGATGTTAAAATCCAAAGTTTTCCAGCAGAACAGCACATAGTACCAGTATCCATCCATCCATTATCTTCCACTTATCCGGGGCCGGGTCATGGAGGCAGCAGTCTAAGCAGAGAGGCCCAGACTTCCCTCGCCCCAGACACCTCCTCCAGCTCTTCCGGCGGGACCCCGAGGTGTTCCCAGGCCAGGCGAGAGACATAGTCCCTTCAGCGTGTCCTGGGTCTACCCCGAGGCCTCCTCCCCATGGGACATGCCTGGAACACCTCCCCAGGGAAGCGTCCTGAAGGCATCCAGAAGAGATGTCCAAGCCACCTCAACTGACCCCTCTCGATGTGGAGAAGTAGCGGCTCTACTTCTAGCTCCTCTCTGGTGACCGAGCTCCTCACTGAGCTCCAGCCACCCTGCGGAGGAAACTCATTTCAGCCACTTGTATCCGGGATCTCATTCTTTCGGTCGTGACCCAAAGCTCATGACCATAGGTGAGAGTTGGAACATAGATTGACCGGTAAATACAAAGCCTTGCTTTTTGGCTTAGCTCCTTCTTCACCACAACGGACCGGTACAGCAACCGCATGACTGTAAACGCTGCACCGATCCGCCGGTCAATCTCACGCTCCATCCTCCCCTCACTCGTGAACAAGATACTTAAGATAGTATCAATATGACCAATGTTATTCACTTCACTTATCAGTGGTCACAATGTTGTGGATGATTGAGCATCCTCCCTATCCTTGACGTTTTATTTGCCATTTCCTTGGTATTGTTTTAGACTGTTCCGTCCTGTGATTATAGGCTTTTAATGCAAGCTGATTTTGGTTTTGTAACAGGCACCAAATTATTCTGTTTGTCACAGTTATCCATCTATGGTCATCATGCAATTCAAATAGGAAATTTAGTTATAGAAAGAACCCAGCATAAATATGAAATGACTAATTTTTTCATGCTTTTACACAAGAGATTATAAAATCAAAACCAATGTTGCTTTTCTAGTTACTTAAATCAAAACAACAAAGGCGTGGAAGTGTTAAATTTCTGACGCTGTGACAAATTCATGGTTGAAATTAAAGCTGGCAGACACAGTAAAATACAAAAGGCAGAATTTCTCCAACTTCCTCTCATTTCTTCCATTATCTTTCTTTGTGTTCACATGACACTTTTGTTTTCTCGCTCGCTCTTTTGCGGTTTTCTCTCCTGTTCCTTTGTGTTGCCTTCCGTCCTTTCATTGTCCTCCCCTCCTCTCTCCCTCCCTTTCCCCTCTGAAAGTGCTCGTCAGTATTAAGAACCACGAGGCATGCTCGAGGATTTCATGTTTATTTCTCAAGTGAATTTCAAGTTCAAAGCAATATATCTGAGAAGAGAAGGCAAAATGGCCAGTGTTATATTGGTATGCATTAGTAGGTTATCTCATTGCTTTTTTCTAAGGGAATTGCTAATCTCACCGAGTCCTCTTTGATGTTCTATCAGTATTGCTTTTAAGGGTCGGAAAACAAGACCCAGCCATAATTTCTTTTTTTCTTTTTCTGCATTAGATTGGTGAGTGACTTTATGTGTAATTTGGTCATATAGAGCAATATATCCAGGATTTTTTTACTTTTTTTTTACTGTCCTTCCTGTCTGCTCTATCATCAGCAGTACAGCAGCTTTCGGGGTAAAAGCTCTCAATATGCTGACTGTAAGACTATCAGTAGTAAAAGAAAGGAAGTCTATTTTACTCTTTATACCATAGGTGTCAAACTATGGCCCTCGGGCCAAATTTGGCCCCTGGCGTAATTATATTTGGCCCGCGAGGCAATACCAAATGACTACTAGAGCTGGCCCACCGGTATTATACAGCACATGTACCACTATTACTACAAATCCCAAAATGATGGTCTTTTGGCGCGAAAAACGATTTTTTTCCCCAAACAAATATTATTTGGTGTTCAGTCCAAAATCTTGCATAGATGTTCAACTGGGTTAAGATCTAGTACCTGTACTCATTAACCTATTCATGCTATGGATCGGAGGCAATGTCATCAAGGAAGACACCTTCACCATCAGGAAAGAAATGTTTCATCATTGTATAAAGTTGACCACTCAGGTCAAAGTTGTATTTATTTGCAGTGACCCTTTTCTCCAAGGCAGGGGTGTCAAACTCATTTTAGTTCAGGGGCCACATACAGCTTAATTTGATCCAAAGTGGGCCGGACCAGTAAAATCACAGCATAATATCCTATAAATAACAACAACTCCAAAATGTTCCCTCTGTTTTAGTGCAAAAAAGTACATTCTGAAAGGTTCACGCACTTATTTTTGTTAAATTTCTTGAGAAAAATAAATGCAATGTCAACAGTATTATGCCTCAGTTCATCATGTACTCATTACGACTTAGAGATCACTTTGCACCTAGAAAGGCACAAAACATTTAGTCACAGGCACCTGGAAGCGAACATAATAGTATTTCACTTTATGATCAAGATCTGTGTGGCTTTCTGCTTTAGTTAGTAAGTAATTAGTCATTTCCTAAAGGGAAACCTCGTTAATTGTTATGAATCAAAGAGGAAACCGTGCATGCACATGACTAATCTCTAAAATGCATCTTAGCCACTCACACAACTACAGCCTTTCACCTGGTATATTGTAATGACACAGCGGGAGACAAATTGCGGGTATGTTTTTCCAACATCAACACCAACTTGTGGAGATCTAGAGATTATTTTAAACTTACAGTTTTACAGATTTACAATTTGCAGTTAATGTCTTTTCTGTAATTTTTACACTTTGCAAAATCATCCCGCAGGCCGGATCGGACCCTCTGACGGGCGACTTTTGGCCTGCGGGCCGTACGTTTGTCAGGTGGACCCAAAACATGCCAAACAGGGAGATGCAGATTTGACAGATCCAAACTGAAAATTAGAAATGACCAGCACAATTTCTTGGGGAAAAAAAATGAAAAGCTTATCGTCTCAACTTAGTTATAGTTTGAATACAATGTGACGAAGAAACTGACAAACTCTGGCTTTGCTGAATTTCAAAGCCAAATAATGGACAATGGCACAACCCGACATTCGCTTGATAAAAGATTCATGAGTCTAGAATCTGTGACTCTGCGGATATCAGCTGTCAAAAACATGACAGCCACGAAATGATTTTATCGCAGATGTTGACCATTTATTTAAGGGGCCACTGTTCCCTTTAAATGTAAGCCGATGGTGTCTTTACTTTGCTCTCGGTTCGTTTATCTCATTCATGGTGTTTCTTTCTTTCTTCCTTTTTCACAACACAATCACCAGTGTAACAAAAAATCTAGGTTGCTGCTTCAATAAAGTTTCAGCATTGTGGTTTTTTTTTTACTATTATTTAACTATAATGAATTTATTTCATGGGGGTGTTTTTGTGTGGGCGGGAGCTGTCTGGATGCTGCCAAGTCTCCCTTGCTGTCAGAATTGTGTGTTGGCAGGTATCTTACTGTAGCAGAACACAGAAATTGAAAAATGGAGTTGGTCAAAACATCTTGAGGAGTAAGAATAATTCTTATTACTGCAATACTTGTCATGTGGGTCACAGGCTGAAGAGGAATAATGTTTGTGTGATATACTTGCAAGAAGAGGGTAAGTTACCAGTTTATAATAGTGTGGCCCATTGTCTTGTACACTGGTGTTTGGCTTAACTGCATTGATGTAAAGTAAGTTTCCCGCAACACATTTCACTTGTTGCAGGCTTTGTCTTCTAGTTTTCCTTTGACATTGATAAAACTAAAGCGTATATCTTCCAATAATTTGCTCTCCATTACTCATAACAACAAAATAAAAGCATGCTTTCGGAATGTTTTTCAAGTAAAAAAGCAAAAGAGTTACAAAATCAGTTACAAAAGTACTGAGACCACTAACTGTGGTCCTCTTTGCCTTGATTATTCTTGAGGCGTGTCTAGAACTTGACTGGAGTTCACCAGAGGCAACCTAAAAGTAACAGGAATTGTTTAGAAAAGGACAAACTATTTTAAAGGTCCCAAAAACCACACTGCATGCTAGGACGAAAAACAAGCTATGAGGATGGAACTCTCTTTAGATCTCCATGATAAAAGTGTGGTAAGGCATAATACAAGGGGCATTTCTGAAGCTCAGAGTGTTCCGATGAGCACAGTTGCCTCAATGTTTGTGACATGAAGGAGTCCGGTACGACAAGGACTTGTTATGGACTCAAATGTAGAACACAGACTCAGTTGCATCGCGAATAAAGCCAGAAGAAGGAATCCAGAAAAGGCTGCAGTAGTTGAGTGCCTGGTGTGGGCTTTTCTTTAGAGGTGTTTTGATGAAGTGCTGGTGACTGGATGGGCTGAGCATGGTGGGTGGTTTGGTGGGTTTCTGGCTGATCGTTTGGAAAGCTGAATGTAGCTTCTGATGCCGTAATGTACAGGCCAGAACTTGTTTGTTACAGTTGGCAGGTAAGGAGATAGCTGGAGGACTTTAAAATTAGACTAATAGCAAAAACACTGGGAGGCAGAACCAAGAGCAGTTTTTGGCCTACAGTACTACCAAAGAAGCAAGCAGAAAAAGCTGGCAAGGGCGAACAGGGGTACAAAAAAGCAAAAGGGGGAGGCACAAAACAGAAGAAACCAAAGGACCAAGGGTGAGAAATGACAGTACCATGACTAGACTCTTCTGAGATTTGCCTGTGCTGCGAACCACCAAGAAGAACTTGATCAAGGAGGTCATTGTGAGCCGAACAGTTGTTCCTGTAAAGCTTCAGACTTCCTATGCAGAGATAGAACAACCATCAAAATAGATGACCATACAAGAAACTCTTTGCACTGTTAAGCCCACTAGCTACTTGACGTAACTAACTGCAGTCTATTCCTACACTCCTTCTACATTACAGTGCTCTGCTTATTCCTTTCCTACATGCTTGCTGCCACAGTGCATCTATCTATAGGCTCCATCTTTTCAAATGGAAGAGCCAGACTTTTCTGACTCAACAAAAACCCAACTTACATCACTCAAATTTCTATTAGCCGGCCACTTCAATCCTCCTACTTTTGGATTCCACCTTGCACTACAGTTCCTCCGGTACCTTAGACTCCATCATCTCCCCAGTAGACCCCATTCTGAGCTGCACGACCCTCTAAGACGTCAAATCCTTTCAGTGTATTTACACAGATCTTGCTAGCTTCTTCAGCCATCCAGTGCCAGTACCGATCCCAGAGAGCTTCCGACTCCACAGGTTCCTGCTCATCTCAGGCATCCCTCATCTGCATGTTCTGTCTTCCCCAACCACAGGGCAGAGTTAGTGACTGTCTGTCCATTATCCTATACCTAACCTCGCCGATCAATGGCAACCTCTTTGGGCCACCCTCAATTCTGAGCTCTAAGGAGTGTTCGCAAACAGTCCTGTACCCAGCTATACCATGCACCGCCACTGCTCCTTTGCACTGGAGGTCTTCGTACTGAACTGAATGAAATGATTTCAATCAGCGAAGTGATTCGTGATATCCACCTCTTGCGAAAACGTCAGGACCTGGACGTGCATATGCTGCACATTTTTACATTTACATAATAACTACTCAATATAAATTTGACAGCTGAAGTGGCATTCCTGGTTCCACAGGTGTTTTTTTACTGTATCATTACTTTTGTAAACATAGTGGCCAAGTATTTAAACAGAAGTTAACACCAGACTGACAAGCAGTATTTAGTGCTGTCTCCAGCTGAAGGTTTCAGGGCTGTTTTATCGAGTTTAGCTAGTTGTATCTTTTCAAACTTTAAAACTCTCTCTAAACTTTGTCTTTTGTCTTATTTGGTTGGTGGAAAAATCCTGAACTGAGATGTTGACACATCTTATCTGCGTGATTGATGATTGTGGAGTTGATGTTTGCTTTGTATGAATGCATGGAATAAAAAGAAATACAAACCATAGACACAAAAAATAGACTTTTTTTCCTTTCATGTTGGCCTATTCAATGCAATTAGTGTGGAAGTAACATTTTTATATAATGTTGAACACATCTGGTGTGGCGATCGTGCAGCAGAGCAACTTCCCTACATTTTTGCCAATGAAGTCCATTTGTGTGGTCGTGAAAAAAGCTCTGCCTCTGGACTCATTTAGGCAGTAAATTTGGTGTTGTTGAATGCCACCATTCCTGGCAGTCACGATGCCTCAAACTAAGCAAATATCAATACCCAAGCTGTAAACAGCAGATGTTCCTTCGAGGCATGATGGTGTGATGGTCCTTTCCTGTGCAGTGTGCATTGAATGAGAACTCTGTCCATTCTTTTTCTTTCTTTCTTTCTTTTCCAGAGTACAGTGGAAATGAAGCCTAAAGGAAAGACGAAAAGTCGAGGAAAAGGTGCCTGAGGGTGTAGTTAGTGTAATGATGGGAATGAGACAGATTTTTGGTCTTTGGTGAAAAGAAACAGAAAAACAACTGGAAAAAACTAGGACATTAAATAGAATAAGAGGAAAAAAACAAGTTGTGTTGGAGAACAAGGGAGTGGGAAAATGGAACTGAGAAAAGACAGAGAATCACCAAAGGAGAGAGACAAGTGGCAGAGCGTGCGAGAAATATAGGTGAGTGTAGAAAGAAAGTAGAGGCAGCGTAGTGTGATGGAGGAATTAAACCCTTCACTATAAGTTGGGAATCCTGTGGGAGTTTGTATTAGACAGTTTGAAAGCGACTAATCATGTGATAGCAGGTACTCTCAATCCTATTCTGTTTGTCTTTTCGTCCCTCCTAACCAACCAGTGTCCCCCTTTTCCTCTGTTCTCCTTACACTCCTGCTGCAGTGACCAGTGAACAACCCTGCTGAGAAGTGTTTCAGCATCAATAATAATGTGGGAGGGAGAGAGAGAGAGAGAGAGAGCGAGAGAGAGAGCAAGGAAGGGAGTGAGAGAAATATAGCTCTCCCTCCTCACGGCCTGGGGGAGTACAGCGCAGTGTTAGACACTTCAGCGGCTGCGCGTGCATGCACTTACATAGATAAAAAGCCTGGTGTGGGCCTATTTAAAGTGCATGTCAGGTACACTTCATCAATACAAATAACTGTTGGGAAGAGTCTCTAAATACAAATGAGAATTGCTTTGGAATGAAGGAGATTAACTTGAGAAATAACAGAAGGAGCACAAAAGGGAGGAAGGGAGGAAGAACAAAAGTGTTGGCGGGTGTTGTGGCCAGGGCGGCACCAAGTGGTCAGCCCTCGGCAATGAGTGTGAGGTAATGGAGAATTATGGAAACTGCTCTGTGTTGATTTATCTTGCAATAAAGAGAAAACAAACAAAAAAAAGATGATGAGAAATGTGATGCGGGGATTTATAGATTGGGCTTTAATCTGAATCGACTCTTTCGAGGGTTTGCATGGGTTCTATCAATTCAGGCGCCTAATTGATCTGAGAGTACCGACACATATATTAGTTCACTCACCATGATACAAGTCCACACTAAACCCTGCCGACTCTTGGTTTGTGGACTAGCTGAATTCTACGGTGTATTTCTTCAGGGCAGATAATCAGATGAGTGAACACAGGGTCCGGCTTGAGGGCATAAAAGTTATGAATTGGAACTGCTCTGCTAGCATCACCTGCCGTGTTATGAAATGCTCTCAGATCCAGAATAATAATAAATAGGTTTGGTGAATCTCAAGGTCTTATTTATTAAAGAATAAGTCTGGTTATATATTCATATCATTGTTATTGTTGGCAAAGCCCACCTAAAGACCAAAAGCAACCACAAACTGATGTACACTGCTGTCCAGAACTGTTAAAAACACACCAGTGGGTCACATAATGGTACTGGTTGACACATGTTGAGTCAGTGTTTATTTTCCCACATGCTGTCCTACTATAGGAAATTCAAAGTTGTAAATGCTCCCAGACAAACACATTACCGACTTCTGCCTAAGTAACATTTGCTAAAACCTACAGTGCCCAGCCAAGGCCAAGGAAAGTCAATTATTCTCCCCTGTTCTAATCGAAAAACTCCATAATTCTTATAGAGATTCACAATCTCAGTAGCAATGAGTGGATGGGCTTAGCATTGAGAGACTTGGGTCGGTTCTGTGCCAAGTCTGAAAATTGCAAATAATGTCATTTATGCAGAGTTGGAAATCAATGAGCTTATCGGACCTCTGTAGCTCGCTCCTTATCTCCGCTTGAGGCTAGTAGCTCAAGGCTACATTAGCTGCTATTAGCGTAACACACCTGAACCTCTAAATCTGTCAGTGCCTAAGTGGCATTATAGGAACTGAAGGCACCAAGTTGTGACAAAAAGAATACGTGGAATCAAAATGTCTGTATGTCTGATTCTGCTCCATCAGTCCTTTTGTCCTTGAACTTCCATTAGCCAGACAATCATCATAGACATTCATTTGAAAGATGGTCGAATTACAAATTTCTACACACTGTGAATTTAACTTATCCTAATGCTAGATAATAATAATAGTAGTAGTTTAACCATATTCACCCCCTTGGGGAAATTCAGCTTCTATATTTAACCCATCCAATTAGGTATTGGGAGCAGAGAGCTGCCACGGGGCATTGCTCAGAGAGCATTCAGGAGTAAAGGGCCTTGCTCAAGGGCCCGACAGTGGCCACAATGGGGGTTCGAACCGCCGACCTTCCCATTGGCAGCCCAGGGCTTAACCCGTTGCACCGCCACTGTGCCCAAGAAACAGAAAAACAACACGCAAAAACCGCCCAACACACAAAGATTTCAACTTTTAAAAAGCACAGATTTGTATTCTGCAGTTTCTTTTTCTTTTGCACTCCAATACTAGATGTTTCTTTATTCTAAATTTCCGTTTCCATTTCAGACATTTACTCACTGAAAATGCCAATACTTTTTCAATCAAACCATGTAACAGTTTGTTTCACAATAGTGCCCATAATGCATACTGGATGTCCATTACTATTGAGTCGGGGTCCATTAGATGGCATCTTTGTTTCCATTGTGAATATTATCTGCAAACTCAGCAGGCCATGTCATGAGTAATTTCCAAGACTCAGAGTGCAGAAGTTGTGTTTCAGCTGCAGTCGGTCGACATACAACGCCTCGTGGTATTTTTGACATGAATTAGCACGATGGGGAATTGACTCAATTATTTATACGTACGTTGCCTCTAATGAATGACTCCATTAGGTTTGCTCCATCTTGGTTTTTGTCCGCACATATATTTTAATATCTACAAATTAATGCTGTGGCCGAATAGAGGGACACAGAGTCTGTGATGGGGAAGCACTTGGTTGAGACTGAATGTTTAATGTGCTGTGTGAACATATATTCGGGGACATATGTGATGTGCCTGTGTGTGCGTAGTCTAAATGTTTAATGTGCAGCCCCCGCTCTCCATTTTCTACATTATTAATCAGCCAATAAGAGGACTCTGAGTCTAATCTCACTGGGAATTATCTCGCTTTGCCCATTACACCACACTCCCTCACACACACACACACATGCCTGAGGCTCACTGATGCATGTGGGAAGTGAAGGCTGGTCCGTGTGGTCTGATCGCACAGAGGAGCTGCCATAGCACAGACTGATGAAAACCTTAAAGCGGGCTATGATAGAAAGGTGTCAGAACATCTCGCTTTGCCTTTCTGAATCATGTTTTCATGTGTACAGCTAGTTTATGCATGTATGTCATTTGCTTGGGGAAGAGATGCAACAGGATACCGAAAAACCCACAACGGTGGAAGCAGCATGATGCTCTGAGAAATGTTCCGAGTAGAATAGAATAAAATAGTTTTTTTTTTTTATTCCAAATTTTGCAGTGAAATTAATCAATCATCTTTCAGTGCATTATAAATAAATATGAGGTGCATAAGGTAGTAGTAAGTTGCTAGTAGGCACTCAAGTCCAGACGGTTACAGAGTTCAGTTATCTTATGGCTCTGGGGTAGAAGCTGTTTTTCAGTCTGTTTGTCCATGATTGGATGGACCTGAAGCATCTACCTGAGGGCAGTGGGTCAAACACATGGTGCACAGTTTAAAATTGGAATGTCTGTTGCTCTGCTAAAACAGTGAGAACTGGATACGTCCCCCCAAGAAGCAGCAGTGAGCAGCCAATGATCCTCTGGGCGGTGTTGATAATTCTCTGGGCGGTGTTGATGATCCTCTGGAAGGTGTTGATGATCATCTGGGGGGTGATGATGATGCTCTGGATGGTGTTGATGATCCACTGGATGGTACTGATGATCCACTGGATGGTACTGATGATCCTCTGGATGGTGTTGATGATCCTCTGGATTGTGTTGATGGTCTTCTGAATGGTGTTGATGATCCTCTGGGTGGTGTTGATGATCCACTGGATGGTGTTGATGATCCTCTGGATGGTGTTGATGATCCTCTGAATGGTGTTGATGGTCTTCTGAATGGTGTTGATGATCCTCTGGGTGGTGTTGATGATCCACTGGATGGTGTTGATGATCCTCTGGATGGTGTTGATGATCTTCTGTATGGTGTTGATGGTCTTCTGAATGGTGTTGATGGTCTTCTGAATGGTGCTGATGGTCTTCTGGATGGTGCTGATGATCCTCTGGTCGATGTTCCTGATCCTCTCGATGGTGTTGATGATGGTGTTGAGGGCTCTCCTGAGCAAAAGGACACTAGCAGCTTTTCCATCTGGGAAACACTGACTCCTGGCATTACTGTGGATGTTACTTTGATATGTACCTCCTCCCTAAACATTGATGGCAGTGGTTTATTTGAGCAAGATTGCTGCCATATTGCAAACATAGTTCAGGAATGATTTGAGGAACATGACAAAGAGTTGGCCTCCAAGCTCCCCAGATCTAAACCTGATTGATCACATGCAGGATGTGCTGGAAAATCAAGTCCAAGATCCATGGAGGACAACTTACTAAGCCGTTTTGGTGGCACAAGGGAACTGCAATATATCAGGCGAGTAGTTTTAATGTTGTGGCTGATTGATGTATAATTTTCCTTTTTATCTTCTGCTTCTTCAACCAAACCTTGTCCTCAAGCAATCTGTAGTTACACTGTCTCAGATGGTGCACATCAAAAGCAAAAAGGAGGTCTCGATTACAGTGGAGGGTTGAGCAACAGTTGCTTTAATCCACCTGGTTTTGAAGAAATATGCAAATAAGTAAAATAATACCCTAATTATCCCCTCTAATTGAGGCACTGCGGTGCATGTAAATACTGCTCCTCTTTCTGGCAGTAAACCACCTTTTTCGTGCATCTGCCTTCTTTTTTTCACTCTCTCTCTCTCTCTCTGTGTGTTTGTAAATTGTTTATCCGGCCAGTTCTGCAGTAATCTTTTAGTCTGACTTAATTTTCCTATCTGCCTCATTATTTGACTCGTTCTCTGTCTTCCAGCACATTTATGCGTTTGCGTCCCTGCCTGCCTATTTACCTGCCAGACTGTCCATCTATCATTCATCATCAAGTGTTTATGCTTTGCTCTGCAGTTTGACTCGTCTCTGTGCAGCCAGTTAATGACATGCATAAGTAACACACAGTTGATGTGGTTGTAGGCCATCCATCCATCATCTGCCTATTATATATTCCAGTCTCCAGCTTGATCTGCAAAGTCTCCCTCTCTCTTTCTCTTCCTGTCTTCTCTGGCCATCTGTATCTTTATCCTCCTCTCACTCTTTTCCATTCAATCCTAGTCTTTTTTACATCTGTCTATCATCTCTGTGCTATACTCATGATTACATAAAGCTGTGTGGGCATTTTTTTATATAATAAATACACTTAGAAGCAGAGGAGAAAATCCAGCTGTTAAAAACGTTTCATTTTGAACACACTTGAGACTACAGAAAAAATGCTGTAGATATATTAATATCGATTGTGTTGTGTTTTTCAAACATGCTCTACATGGCTTGTAGAATTACATCTGTCCATCAAATTGTGGCTATAACCAAGAAAAAAGTCCCAATTTCCACAAACTGAGACTATATCTAGCTAATTAAGGTAGTGAGGGAGAAGGGGGAGGCAGAGAACATGCCTAACCCGGCAGGAGGAGAGAATAGTCTAAACAGACACCTCTCCTCTACTCTGCTTTCCCCGCCCCTCTTTCCCTCTCCCAATAGGTAGAGATCCAGGAAGAGGAAGTGAGTGTATTTAAGGTGAGGGAGGGGCCTGCTAGAGTCTTTCGGTGGGACCATGCGGCCAGCTCAGGTGAGTTTGTGTTGTAAGGTGCAGGTTTGTTTCGTTTGTGCTCCTGTTTTGCTTGCCTTCTGTCATAATTACTTAGCACTTAGCAGTTGTGTGTGGCATCTAGTGCTAGGGTAGCAGTGCAGCACTTAACAATAGTGATTTGTTAGTAGTATATTTTAAGCAATTAGTGGTTAGCAGTAGCATGTAGCATTTGCATTAGCTAAATGGTAGCATCGGCACATCCTAAACAGGCCTGGGTCAGTTGAACATGGCAGTGCTGGTTGGATTGTGTAGGAGCAGTGTGAACTGGCACTAGGGGGCGTGACTCTGGGACGCCAGAGTTCACCGCCTAGCCTCCTGGAGGTGTCGTGGGACTAAGTAGGCGAAACACCGTTGAAGGGAGGTTTCCACCTGATGACCCCCTGAGATGTGTTAGGAATCACTGCTCACTGTGAGGTATTGAGACAGATTAGGGATCCTAGGTCCTCATTGAGTACGAATCCTCTTTTTTTTTTTTAGCACAAGTATCTTGTGTTTAAATTAATTAACCACAATGAAATGATTACAATAATTAGATTCTATTAAATTAAAACATCTTTGTGGGATCCATACAAAAATAGGAGATAACACTGAATTCCCAGGAGATGGTGTTGGAGGAAAGCCAGCAGGTGGTTGATGGGATTTGCTCTTATTTGACAGCTGACAGTAAAGACAGACAGGATACATGGGGAGAGAACAAAGGGGTGACTCAAAGCTAAGGTCCCTAAGTGAGGGCTTTTTGCACTCACATGTCATCTATCTTGCTTATCTGCTTAGTGCAGTGTATGGGAAAACAGAGTCTAAACCCTATCTGGGGCCATGCTATTAGGAACAATTTGGACAGTTTGCCCTACGCGTGGATCACACCATCATCTCACTCAGAAAAGTTCTTCTCAGCTGCCTCGTCCTCAGGTCAGGTCAGGGTATTAGCTTGCCAAACTTTCCAGATGCACAGCCTCCCTGACTGTTTTTATTGACTTAATAAACAGCACCGGCGCTGTTTGGAGATGCTTTAAAAGAAGGAGGCGTAAAAGACATCAGCAAGCCCTGAAGTTGTCAAATATCAATATTTCCTAACCAAAATGAGAAAAATCCCAGCTATCTAACAGCTAAGAAGTGCAGCTCAGGTTGCATCCATCAGAGATACCCCACAGCCCTAACATAGACGTCCGTCTGAGGTGTTTTCCTGACTTTATATTTAGTTAGACATTGATTAGCTTCATGCTCAGGTGCTGCACCTGAGTTTCTTCCCTTAAAGGTTGTAAGAATTCAAGAGGAGTCCTCTCAAATCATCAGGGGCCTGTCTGCTCCACTATATCTGATTTGCTTTTTCTCATAAACTATGGATATTTGAAATAATATCCGTGAAAGTTTGGATTAATGAAGTACATTCTTTTTTAAAAATATTTTTGGGGGGGATTGTTTTTCCATTTTTATGGATAGAGGGAGGGACAGGGCGAAAGGGGGGTACAGAGGAGAGAGAGAGAGACATGCAGCAAAGGGTCGTGAGCCGGACTCGAACTCACGACCACTGCTGCCAGCGACCTGCACCCACGTGGTAACGCCTTAACTCAGCAAGCAAAACGGCGGCCACGTGAAATGCCTTCTAAGGAAACAAAAAAACAACAAACAAACAAAACAATTTCAGCACATTTTTCCACACATTGAAATTCCAGACTAAGTTTAAATGATAATCTCTCTGGAAGTATTAAAGATAGATGCCTGGAAGATTATGACGTGATTTCAGATTCTACAATATTGGACAAGTAGTTTCAAAACCCTGCAATCGGAAACATGAAAAAAAGCTGTAATCTTTGAAGTCACATTGATGAAAAATTACAAGATTATGCAGAAGTTAGTTGCTGATCTTTTATAGATTTGTAAATAAATCACAACAATACAAAAACTAATAACAGAAAACCCCTATTATGCTGACTAAGTTCATACGTTAATTGCAAGACATGCTTGAAGTAAACTCTCCGGCAGTTATTATAAATACACATGCACTCATACTCTAATTTTCTGCACACAGTCCAGCCTGTGACTTTGGACTTGACACACAAAACAAAAGAATCCATGTTTATCATTTTTACAGCAACCATGAGAATAAGCGTACCATTGAAACCTTGTTTACATGGGTGCTTCAGATTGGCTTTAAATATAAATGTCAAGGCGTGAAAATGTCCATTAAATCCAGACATAAGGTACAGGATCAGAAAGATAGAGTGCACAATAAACACACGGTGCCACAGTTAATCTTGGAATTGCAGTCATGGTTTGCTGTGGATGACAAAACTGTCATGGGAGTAAAATAAACACAACTCATATACGTGTTCACTTGTGCTTGTATGCTGCAGGAAAAGGAAAAGCTTGAAATAAATGTACACTTACCTGGAAATAACCAGTAATGTATCAGCATGCTAACATGCTAATAACTGCAAATTCTGACATGTTAATGATTAAATTACAACCCAGGACAAAGTAGAGCTTATTAATATATTACATGTCCGCCACTATGAGACGGAAACAGATTAGAAAGAGACAGAGGAAAGTAGTTAGCTCGATGAGTAAAGGAATAAAGAAAGTAGCATTTTAAAATGATGTTGCTGGAAGATAACAATAGAGACACAGCATGAAATGACATCAATCAGTAGGAGGAAAAAAAACATCTCAAGCCCAGACAAGTCTACTCTTCCTGGTGCTTGCTAGATTTCATTTACATCCAAGTGCAGGTGTTGCCATTCATTTTTATGTCATGTAATTTCACATTACTGCATGGCTTAATTAAGATAAGGTCCATCAGTTGCCCTTCTTTCATTATTTCATCACAGCTATGGATTCCTATGCTTTTATATTATTTTTATAAAAAAATCACTCTACGTTCTGTTGCTCACACTGAAGCCAATCAATAACCAGCCAGCTTGTTATTACGTTGTACATTAGGTTAATGGCACTTTGATGATCAGGAGCCATTATGTAAACTCTGATAAATAGATTTACTGGTTTACGGCATGTCAAGTGTACGGATGGGCCTGTCTGCATTAGACTGTGTGGTACGAATTTCATTTTATGATATAAATTTTTAAAAAAAACAAAACAAGAAGAAGCATGTCGTCAGCTCACATCATCAGTATGCACCACTGTTGCATTTGGAAATGTAATCAAACAGCAAATAAGCTCAAGGCACCGCACAGCTGGACCTTCTCCAAAAAGAAGAAGCAGTGTGTAAAGCTGCTCATGTCCAGGCAGGAAAAGCAACTTGCAATTTTTTTTTGCAAACTGAGTTGATGTTTGCAGAATTGAATTCGGACTGGTTGGTTTGTAGGTGGCGGTGGCAGCGGCCATTTTTTTGGGGGGGGAAATTTGATCCAGACTGTGCTGCAGTTGTTTAGACTCTGAGTCAGTCAAAATCAAAAGCCCCATTCAGACAGGATTTATTTCTCCAAGGCGAAACTAAATTCTTGTTTGTTTAAAGTAAAAGTGATTTTTTTTCCAGCTCTCCCCCCTCCCAACTCACGGTAGAAAATAGAATTAATCAGAAATATTTTCATCAAATCTGATCGAATGTTAAGATCAGCATATGGGCCTGTTTGGGAATCGAATAAATGAAAGCTGTCAGGAGAACAACACCCAGTAAAGTAAAGATACTGTAGATGCCGCTGTCCTCCTTTGTGCCCCATTTCTGCCGACAGTTGTTATATTTCTGGTGCAATCGAAATATATCAGATTATCTATCAGCGGTTCCTGTTTATAGTGTAATCATGGATGTTCAAATCGCTTTAATGCTGAAGAAAATCCCATGATGCTCCAAAGTGTATTGTTTTCAAGGGTTTCGAAGCAGATTTGTGGACATTTGTGTGTGTTTATTTCTGTTTCTGTTTGTCCTACTGAATATCTGTTGCAGGTCATATCTTTTTATTTTTGATAAGTTTAAAATCCCTCACAGACCAATGAGCTCAATTACCAGCAACCACAGGAGCTGTTTGTAATATACAGAGCCCCTATAGGGGTATGGGCAGAAAAAATTAAAATGCAAGTTCCTCGTGCGCACAAGAAACTAACTCATGTGGATACGAAGCTTTCTCGTTTCTTGTTAGTTTCTAGTGAGCAGGAGTTAGTTTCTTGTACACTGCAGATGTGCACAATAGACCAGCAGTTCATCCTGGCGTGCTTGTCTGACAATGATAATACAGGAAAGATATTCACAGATTCGGACTTCCAGCATCAATAACTCATTAGTGATACATTGTAAAAACATAAACGATGCCTCTTTCCCGTCGTTGTAAGGTAGACAATGTGCTACAAGCCCTGCTTTATCAACAGTAGCTGTCTTTCAGGCTGCAGAAATAACACTGGTGACTATGTGCAGCCGGCTGTACGGCAAGTGCACAGGGACCGTCTGCAAATTACAAAACCGCTGCAGCAGTGGAGAGAGACACCAGACAAATATTCAATAACGTCACCCTTATACACTGTAGTGTCACCAAAATCACTACAGCCATCGACTGGCTCCTGTTGATCAGACCACAAGACTTGGTTTGAGATATATGTATATAAAAAACCATACCGTCTGCAAAATTGCAATTTGCAGACGGTCCCTGTGCACTCATTGCACAGCCGGCTGCACATAGACAACCAGTGTTATTTGTGCAGCTTGAAAGACAGCTACTTTTGATAAAACTGGGCTTGTAACACATTGTCTGCCTGACAACGATGGAAAAGAGGCATCAATTATGTCAACGTATCACTAATGAGTTATTGATACCGGAAGTTCACGTGCGCAAGAGAAACTTGCATTTTAATTTTTTTCTGATAATGTCCCTTTAGGGGCTTCGTAGTAATATTCTCTATAATACTCCTGTCTAAATAGGGCTTAAGACTATCACTTTTAACAACCAAAACTTTCATCACATCTCTCCTCATCTTTGGACTGGGACACCTTAGCATTAAAGTGTAAAGGAGCCATATGGAGCTGAACTGGCTTTCTAGTTCTACTTCTAGAGAGGAAGCAGATATTGCTTCTGCTTTGGATTCGCCGAGTTCACTGGAGACTGCAAATACGAAATAGGTCCGTAATTCATAGCTGTTTGATCTGCCACACAGTACATGTTTTGTTTGACTTTCATCATCCTGCACTGGATGGTAACGCTGGAAAACGTTTGTTTTTGCTGAAGCAAGAGGTAGGAGGAGACGGCCTGGCAGCACAGAGAAAAGGGCAGAAGAGAAACAAAATGCAGTGCGCTAAAACAGAGAAACCTGCCAATGAGGATGCAGTTTGGCTTCTAGCTTTGCTCGTTTCCACCTGTTAAAACAAATACAGCCATATGTAGACATTAAAGCCGGCGCATCAATTTGAATCGATGAATGACTACACCCCCGGCTCTTGAGGCTTAAATGCAAATCCCCCCTGAACCCTCAAGGGCAAGTTGGGGGTTGTTTTGAATTTCGGGCATTACTGTGACCATTGCTCAGCCAGGGATGAAGTGGAAAATGGTGCAAAGCTGCTCACAGGGCTGTTTGTCTCTGGCCCTGTAACCTTAACAACATACCGGCATTACCGTCCAGTCCAGCATTCATTATGTGGAAAATCCTCTTTGTTTTCTTCCTCTCCATTTGTTTTACTTCACATACACCACCCTGCAATACTAAACATAGTATTTACACCGTTTCTCAGGAATTCAAATGTAGCATTGTTCTAGAGACTTGCAGTAATGCTGCACAGAACACCACGAATGAAGAAATGAAATGGGCTTTATGCCTTATGTTAGTGCATTAGATGGCTGTTATTCCCATTAGAATAAATGTTACTATATGTGGAATACAGATGTAAAAGAAGTGAGGTATTGCCATTGAAATGACCACAGGATGAAGAAAAGTAAATGAATGTAAGACTTAGGTAGAAAAACACTGACATAAAGTGGTCTGATGTTGGCTTCTTTCCTGGAAAGCGACACAATTGATTGTTGGGTACAATTCCTGGGAGGACCATTGTGGACCACAATCTGTATCTGTGAGAATACAGTCTGGTCTGGTGCAACAACTACAGTAACAAAAAAAACATTAAAAGTTTGGTCTTTTTAAATTTAAGTTCTGATTGTGTCTATATACACCAATCAGGCATAACATTATGACCACCTGCCTATTATTGTGTTGGTCCCCCTTATGTGGTCAGAAATGCTCTGAACCATTGGGCATGGACAAGAGGACCTCTCAGGGAGTCCTATGGGGTCTGGAACCAGGACGTTGGCACTGGATCCTTTGGGTACTCTGGCTTGTGCAGTGGGGCCTCTGTCAATCAAACTTGTTCCACTGTATCCTGTTGATGCTTGATCACAATGGGATCTAGGGAAGTCTAGTGTAGAATAATGCAACTTAATGGCGACGTTAAAACGTCACTTACATTAAGTTCTTTCTGGGTGAAGAGTGGAAACACATCAAACATGATGATCTAACGAGAGCTGCAGCAAATCCCTGATGAACTGTGCCAAAGAAGGAGTGGAAACAGCAAGCGCAGTTACCAGTCACACCAATGATCAGCTGTATAATAATGTGTAAATATAAAGCAAACTTTAGCCAGTTCTGATATAAACCTCTCTTTAGGCGTTCTGCGTTATTTGTGAATCTGCACGGCAACAACAATGGATGCAGCTGCTAAATGTAATCGGACTGACAGTACAATTGATCTGCCCAGAGGTTAAAACAAATCACAGCATACTCATTCAGTATTCCTGGCACCTCCAACGCATTTCTTTTTATCTGTTGACTTTTTGTTCTAGTTCATGATTTAGCTAAATACCTGTTTTGGAAACTGTCCCACAAATGCTCAGTGTCGGCTCCTCAAGGCGTTCAAATGCACACTTTTTTGTGTTTCTGTTCTCATTAACCCGCTCACTTCCTTCCGTGAGGTTGGTCAAGTTGGCCGCAAAGTGAAAATCTCTCCGTTAGGCCATCTCTCTTTGTCTTTGTCTTTGGGAGAGCCATAAAAATGACATTACCTTAAACTAGAGAGCCATTAGACTTTATTACTCTATTATGAGTTCTAATCCCCCCGCTCTCATCACCGAGAAAGAGTCCAACCACAAACACATTCGCGCTCTGATTTAGCGCGGAGAAATCAGGTTCGAGCACCAGCAAAAAGGAACGGCTCCCAGTGCAGTAATTGAGAGAGAACACACACACACACACACACACACACACACACACACACACACACACACACACACACACTCAATGCAGAGGCTACAGGACTAGATATTGTTCCTCCAACAATGGTAAAATAAACACACATTTTTGCACGTAAAAGTCTGTGGCTATTACTCAGTGTAACAAGAAAGAATTATCCGACCTGACATCTGCTGAGGCATCCTGGTACCTGGTATGAATAAAATGTCAAGTCACTTCACGTGTTGTCATTATACTTTTTTGTTTTTTACAGTCTCAACACCGTCCCCTCACCCTAACCCTCGTCATAACATGTCGTTTTAACACCATGTGACATGCAAGTAGCTTAAAACGTCGCGTTAAATAGGCCCAAAGTGGCTATGCACGATCCCATGATGTTACATTGACCAAGGTGCTGCTTTGACAATATAACTCATTTATGTCTGAGCCCAAAACAAACTTGTAAGAAAGAAAGAAAAAAGTTCAACTCTCAAATTACTTCCTGTGTGCACTACTTTAACGTGTGTCTTAGGAATACAGTTTATGAATGACACAGGTCTAAAAAGTCCACAATTACATCCTTACGACACTGTGATTATGACAATAGTTCAAAACTATGATCCTTGATTACAAGTTTGCATTGTTTTGTTGCCTAAACTGAAGAAACAAACAGGACTCTAGTCTCTGGTGTTGCATCCTGTGCTTTGTGTGTCACCATCAACCCCAAGCACCTCCATGTGACTCTGATACAGTTCATAGATGCACATTAAAAAAATGTTCCCTTTTAGTATTATCAGTGATAACCTGTGCCTTCTCAGTTCAATGTAACTGGCTAAATATTTCAGTAATACATGAATATGCAAGGGACAGGACTGAGTAGTGAGTCACTTGTGTTCTGAAACAATCATGAGGTTACTTCAACAGTTAACATTAATCTAAAACCCTGGTTCTTGATTACAAGTTTACATTATTTTGCTGCTTAAACTGAAGAAAAAGACAGGATTAAGGATCCAGAGTGTGCTTTGTGCACCCACCATCCACCCCAAGCACCTCCATGTGACTCTTACACAGTTTTGCATGTACATTCAAAAAAGTCTAATATATATTGGGCATGGACCAAAGGACCTCTCAGGGTGTCCTATGGGGCCTGGAACCAGGACGTTGGCACTGGATCCTTTGGGTACTCTGGCTTGTGCAGTGGGGCCTCTGTCAATCCAACTAATTCCACTGCATCCTGTTGATGCTTGATTACAATGGGGTGTAGGAAGTTTGGAAGTCAAATCAACATGTTGGGCCATTGTCATGTTCCTCAACATGTTCCTGATTGTTTTAGAGTTTTTTCCATGTGATGGGGTGCATTTTCCTGCAGGGGGTAGGCCATTGACATTTTGGACTGCTATTTGCATGAGGGAGTGTGCTTGTTGTGGGACAATGTTTATTTGGGTGTCTCAGTCTGATCAGCATGGATGTTAAAATCCAAGGTTTTCCATCAGAACACCACATAGTACCAATATGATCAATGTTATTCACTTCACCTGTCAGTGGTCATGATGTTGTGGCTGATCGGTGCATGCGACTGAGACAACCTCGTCAAAGAGGTCATTCTGAGGACTACTTTTGCATCACCTCCTTTCCTGAGCTGTATTTCACTGCATCTTGTAGTATAGTGTTGCGAACGCAGCGAGAGTCAGTGCGTCCTCAGTCGTGGCTGCAGGATCGAGAATCTGCACCACCGCATTCAGAGAGGAAACTAGAGCAACTGGTTCACCGTCTCTCTCTGCACCGACTGCTGCCAAGACAGACTGTCGCTCTGATTATAACTGCAGCTTTGGGATGACACAGCTGTCACTGTGGATGTAGCCACGGCTGTGATTCGGTTGTTATGATTCTGGCTGTGACACATTCATTTTTAATGGGTGCAACACTAACTTGTGACTTTGTGTTGATTTTTGCTGGCCGAGTCTTGTATTGAAGTTACTGCTGGTAACACATCTGTCATAAAAGCACCACAGGTTCAAACCAACAACATCCAGCCACAGCTAGACGCTGCAACTGCTGCTGATGCTGCCGGCCTTTAAAAATGAGTGATGGGCACTGAATGCACCACATAAAATGTCACATAATGTCTCCTTTCTTTAGTACCTGCAGTATTCCCCTTAAATGGTAGTGTATCATAACTGGACTAGACAAACACACCATCTGCTTATGCTAAACTTATTGATGTTTAACACAAAAGTAATCTTGAAGAAATCCTTTGTAACCTCCGTCTTCATCTGACTGAGGTCAAATTCCGTCGACATGTTTCACCGTAGAAACCTAACTGCACCAAAAACAACCCTCTCCCGTTCTCAATCATGCTTTGGAGGAAACATTTTAAGGCTTCGTGATGTATGCC
The DNA here is from genome assembly GCA_024666655.1 of Dascyllus trimaculatus. Lineage (NCBI taxonomy): Eukaryota > Metazoa > Chordata > Actinopteri > Pomacentridae > Dascyllus > Dascyllus trimaculatus. The sequence goes on from CM045460.1 coordinate 24,530,874, forward strand.
GCACATCAGGAAAGCTTTTATGGAAAACAGTGCACATAATGACAGATATTAAAACGACTGCATTTTACACGTTATAGTGTTTTAATGGCCGTAAAAGCAGGCAGAGTATCGGGTAAATACTGACTGACTGAGTGTTCAGGCGCTCTAAATGGGACTCCGCGGGGCTTATTTACTAAAGGCTGAGCGTTACTAAGTTTAGAGGCGAGTTTACAAACACAGATGATATAAACAATCACAGATGCGGTTAAGTGAATTTAAATGCACTGCCGCCTGACGCTGGGCCATTCGAAACACATCAGTGGAGCGCAAAAGGAAAGCGCCAGCTCTCTGCTTTCGATGATGATGATGATGAAAAAAACGAGCTACAAAAACAGCTTAGGCATGCACCGCAGATTTTTCCTTTGACATATAAATTAATAAGAGTCAGAAATAATGATAATGAGATTATGTGGTTGGGAAAATTTTGGAATAGCAAACTGTCGCTCAGCATCTCTTTTATATACCCATAAACCAAGGGGGGACGCTTTCCTACGGAGCCCAGAAAGAAAAAGCAAAATAAGAAGAGCTGAAGTCTGTGTGCAAAAGATGGCTTTAATGGCTGGTATTTTATGCCATTAAAATGACTAAAAGTCAACAGACTAACTGTAGTGACCATAACAGTTCATTGAGATTTAGTCTCCACCATGGAATCACATTTAACATAGACAGCTGAGAAGACAATGTCCCAAGCAGTCCTAAAATAAAGGAACTGACTTATTACTTATTACTATATTATAGCTAGTTATCCCTGTTACAGTAACTTGAAAATATATTACTAGATTATTTACCCAGTTATACTGAGGTGACACATGTCATTGTTGGCTAGAATATACACCAATCAGCCGCAACTTTCTGACCACTAACAGGTGAAGTGAATAACATTGATCATATTGCTACTATGTGGTGTTCTGCTGGAAAACCTTGGAATAAACATTGTCCCACAACAAACACACTCCCTCATGCAAATGGGAGCCTCAAATGTCACTGGCCTACCCCCGCAGGAAAATGCACCCCACCACATGGACAAAACATCAACCAATCAGGAACATGTTGAGGAACATGACAATGACCCAACCTGTTGATTTGACCTCCAAACTTCCTACACCCCATTGTGATCAAGCATCAACAGGATGCAGTGGAACAAGTTTGATTGACAGAGGGCCCACTGAACAAGCCAGAGTACCCAAAGGATCCAGTGGGTCCTGGTTCCAGACCCCATAGGACACCCTGAGAGGTCCTCTTGTCAATGGTTCAGAGCATTTTAGACCACATAAGGGGGACCAACACAATATTAGGCAGATGGTCATAATATTATGTCTGATCAGTGTATTGTATATATTAGATAATAGATTAGATTAGATAAATATATATTAGACTTTTTTGAATGTACATGCAAAAACTGCATAAGAGTCACATGGAGGTGCTTGGGGTGGATGGTGGGTGCACAAAGCACACTCTGGATCCTTAATCCTGTCTGCTTCTTCGGTTTAAGCATCAAAAAAATGTAAACTTGTAATCAAGAACCATGGATTAATGTTAATTGTTACAATGACTTGATGACTGTTTCAGAACACAAATTACAGGTGGTCATAATGTTGTGCCTGATCGGTGTATGAAAGTGCTTAAAAACTGTAAATTGTCTCACCAGGTTGTGCAGCTTATTCTTTGTACGTTTACCCCAGAGATGATCAGACTGCAGCATGAAGTAATGCAGGATGGAAAATTGTGATTAGAATGGACCAATAAAGTTTTACACGGCAGGCAGTTTGACTTGTAGAAGTTTCTCCAATCACATTTCATTTAAGTATGTATTTTAAACTGATCTATATTCGGCTTTCATACAGTTTGATGCACAGCAATATTGTCTTTATTGCTCCTGACAAAGCTAAATGTCAACTGGTTAACGGGCTGCCATAAAGTCTGACATCTGGTAAGTGCATCTGCAAATTGCCTGGTAAAGCCAGAAAGACATTGCTTGAATTTTATCTTCCCGGCTCTCCTCGAATCTCTGCGACAACATTTAGCCAAACAAACACGAACTGACTTATCTCACACGTGTTGGAATGTTCGGGCTACTTTCCCGGATTAAACCGACTCTCATCTCGCAGGAACTTATGCAAACTAATCTATAACCGCAGACACACACACACACACAAGCACACACTTTCGAAAGTGACTCACCTCCAGATGTGCAGAGGCATCGCTGCGAAGAAACGTATTTGCTTCCTCCAGCTTGCTGTTCCAGGCTTTTGCTTTCACCAAATGTTGTTTTATTCTTGTGACGAGGACGACTTCATCGGAGCGTAGGCTTTTGTGCTGAGTTGGATTGAACAGAACAGTAAAGACAGCTAAAGAATGCAAATGACAGATTCAGAATTCCCCTTCCATATTTCCTTTTCTTTGTTCCTCCAACGTTATTTTACCACTGCATGTGTGTATCAATGCATCCATTTGCATTAGAAACAGACATCCTTATTCGTCAGTGTAAGGACTGTGCTAACACTTCCACCCTGACAGCATTCTGACATGTAAGGTTTTCACTGTCAGACTAGATCCTACCAAGAGTCTGTGACAAGAAGCTGCTCAGTTGCATGCGTTGTTTCTTTTCTGCATTTTTTTCTTCATCCTGAGTTTGTGGACAGGTGTGTGCATGATGTAATAGACTGTCACTGGGAGCAGGATGCGATTCAGATCCTGAAAGTCGGGGCACCTGCAGAAAATTCTGTCACACTGGAACTCATGGATATATTCCAGGAGGGTTTATAAACTACTTGTTGCAAGCTGAGAATAATATTTTTCTAATTATACTTAGAAAGTTAGGCAGAGGGGTGATCATGATGCTGTCAGACTGTGATTTAGATATACAGTACAGAGTAGAACAAACAGCAAAAAGCAGGGAGTGTGATGATTTTTTTCAAAGGAATTCCACTGCAAAGCATCATTTCAACTCATGAAATAACTTCATCAACAACTAAAACACACTGCCGGATTCTGTTTCTTTCTCTATATATTATATACATGCTGTAAATAATCAATAAGACACTCAGTCTACTCTACTTTCATTTCGACACTTCAAAAATGGAATCCTTTTCATACATCAGAAGTAAAACACAGGCATTACAGCAGGTCTTTACAGTAGGATGCTGTGTGTGCTACATGCTTTTGGGCGGCTGTGGCTCAGGTGGTAAAGCAGGTTGTCCACTGATTGCAAGGTTGGCGGTTCGATCCCCGTCCCCTCTGCATACCGAAGTGTCCTTGGACAAGACACTGAACCCCAAGTTGCTCCCAATGGCAGATTAGCGCCTTGCATGGCAGCTCTGTCGCCACTGGTGTGTGAATGTGTGAATGAGAAACACATTGTAAAGCTCTTTGGTAGAAAAAAGCACTATATAAGTGCAGACCATTTACCATTTATATATGATTAAGGCCTAAAAACTTTGCTGTGAAAACATTTAAAACGTGTAGAAAAGCAGTGCTCTGAATTCATGCATTTGCTTTTGCCATTGATATCTCCACTTTGCTTACATGAGATATGACTAATACTGTTTTTGTATTCATTTGTACAGTGTTAGAAAGAGAAGAACTCTTTGTTTCCTTAATCTAAATTTAGTTTTATGTCTAAATACTCTCCATCAATCTCTCCCGTCTGAGTTGCATTCACGTTACAAGATTCTTTTTTCTTTCCTGGCCATATGGCACTCAAGCTTTGAAACATAGCATAAAAATAACTGGTGTGATTCCAAACAGAAAGTATTCGATGTTTGACAGGCAGATTCTGAAGGATCCTTGCTGATGCATCACTTTTTTCCCCAGTGATAACGTCAACTGATCATTGTTATTTTGTTCTCATGTATGGATGTAAATCTATTCAGCTTCATGCCTTTACTGCCAAGAGGTTTACGATATCTGCTTGCATCCGTCAGTGCAAAAAGACTGTGGTGATCTTAGATGTTTTAGCCGATTCTGGACCCGAGGAGGTGGAATCTACTGTACTATACTTAAAAGAAGAATTATACAGTCAGCTTCCCTCTTAGGAAGCCTCAGTTCCAAACTTTCCTTTCCTCTTGCCACCCCTCTTGAAACCCAAAATGAGCAAAATGAGTCACTCACCACTCAGTGCCATGCACAAATATTTGCCCCAAAGGTAAAATAAGAAAAATAGAAGATTTCTGTAGGGGGCAAATACTTTTGCACGGCACTGTATACCTGACTTTTCCTGACACACACTCTGCTCGTTCCCATCAGCAGCACAGCAGGGTTTGATGTGAATTATCATCTTGATACTCCAGAATCTGTTATATAGCTGGAAAACTCGGACGCTCTAATGTGGTATAATGTTAGTCATTCCGTTTGGTGTGAAAAAGAGGAAGGAATGATATTTGTTTTTGGGACAGATTGTTAACCAATGCATGTATGACACGTCTTAGTTATTATGGAACTGCATGCATGAGCATAATCGTCATTTTTACACCTACCTTGGTCCATTTAATATATTTTTGGGGTGGCTGTGGCTCAGGTGGTAGAGTGGGTTGTCCAATGATCGCAAGGTTGGTGGTTCGATCGCCGACCCCTCCGCATGCCGAAGTGTCCTTGGGCAAGACGCTGAACCCCAGGTTGCTCTAATGGTAGATTAGCACCTTGCATGGCAGCTCTGTCGCCATTGGAGTGTGAATGGGTGAATGAGAAACACATTGTAAAGCACTTTGGATCCCACTGAGGTAGAGAAAAGCGCTATATAAGTGCAGACCATTTACCATTTGTTTACCATTTTAACATGCCTGCATTTTGTGTGAGATGATCCCATATACTGGTTATCTTCTTATTCTGTTTCTCAACCAATGAAAAAATGTAAAAGTTGAATATGAGAAGAGAAGAAAAAAAGAGAGGAAGAGAATAATATGTGAAGAAGGTCATCTGATGAGTGATCGGAGGAGCTGATTGTTCAAGCTAATTCAAAAAAGCTATTTGTGGTGAAACTGTGCTGAAGTCTGATGGACTGTGAAAATTTCAGTCATTTTCTGTTTTATTCATGCCAGGAAGTCACGAGGAAAAAAAAGAAGACAAAGTGAGAAGCGGAAAAACGTGAAAAACGACAACGTCCCGCATCTCCTTCCATTCCTTCATAGTCTCCGCGCAGAAACATCCATCATCGGTCAGGGAGAGAGCTGCAGACAAACCGAAATTCGAAAATGTTTGATTGTCCCGGCGCTCGCAGCCTCTCCTTCAACGCCACCTTCCTTGCCACTCTCCCTTTGCATCTTCTGTGTTTCTTCTTTTTCGAGGCCGGTGGTTGAAATTGGCTCTTGGTACGAACATGGCCCAGTGTTTATTAGTACAACTTCGAAAAAGCTAAATCAGGGTCTTGAAACTTCACGTGCATGGAAAAAAAAAGCCCACAGGTCACGATGGAATAATTGATTAATCCCATTTTTAGCACAGCATTTGTTTTCGTAGTGTGTCAAGTTCTCAGTACTTTCCTCAGCTCAGCAACGTGGCAGCATGGCGCTAATTTTTACACAGTTAAATTAACAATGGAGCAGATGAATGGGGGGGTTGATTGGATGGCCATCTGACACATTCTGTAGCCTGTCTGTTGGGCTTTCTGACTGATTCTTTAATAGACCGGGAACAGAAATGAAAAGAGTTTAAAATGGAGCAACCTGCTGGGTTAATAACTAACCACGAAGCCCCTTTAGCTGAGAAACATCAGCAAAACAATCAGTGTGATGGAGAGCTAAATTTAAAAGGTGAGGAACTATTTGAACGAGAAAAAAATAAGCTTTAATTTATGTAAGTCTAAAAATGACTATGAGCCTACAATTATGCTGCTGGCCCAGAGAGGTAATAATAACGATATAGTAGCTCCTACCTTTAGCTGAAACAATGACAAACGGGTGTAATGTTTACCACGTTTAGCATTTCTATATGGTATATTAGGATGCTATCATTTTTAGCATCAAAGTTTTCACCTTTGCTGCAAACAGGCAAAGCAATTATAGTTTATCCCTGAGGGGGGAAGCAAGCTGCTGTCACCGGTGTCGGATTGACACGCTTTGCACATCCGACCATCCACGCTAAGTGTCTGGCTTTTGCATCAAAAGAGCATCACTCAAAGCGCAGATGGTCGCCATTACTCAGATAAGAGGCTGCTTGCTTGTCAGGAACAAAAGTCTGTCTGAGGACCGGGGAAGTTACACGGCACCTCTTTATCATCTGCCTATAAATTTAAAACTGCCGCATGATAGATGAACTTTGGCACGTTATTCGACGCACGCCGTGTCAAAGGATGTAGGGATTCGAGTCCCCTGAGAAATCGGCTCGAGCAGCTCCCCTCGGCTTCTTGGCAGTTTCACCAGAATCTGACCTTCCCTTCTCGTCTCCCTCTGCCTGAAGTGATTTGTTATTTTCTCAGGTACATGTGCCACTGTCAGATTGAACTCACTGTTATTCCTGAGTGATGCGTCTGTGTAAATGACAAAGTGACAAAAGCTTCACAGCTCTCTGCAGCTTGCTCGATTCAGATTTTTTCTATTCTGTCTCTGCTTCTCTTTATGTGTTCTTTTCCTCTTTAGCAGACTTGGCATCTGTTACTCTTATCAAAGGCACTGCTTTATATAACTGATAAGTCATACTGTCTCCAAAAAGTGAAAATAGCTTGTTAACGTGTCGCTCGTAGGGGGAAAACTGACACTTTTAATGACTTACAGAGAATTCTTAACTAGAGAAACTTTAGAAGGTATTTCTGTAAAGCAAAAACAACAAAAAAAAACCCATTTTGCATTTGTACTCCCAGCATCTGTCTGCCTCCACTTTCTTTTCCCTTTACTTGTGGTCTCTGTCTATTGCTGTCTGCCCTTTCAGTCAGTGAAGCGTGTGATTGGACAGCAGTGACGCTCATTAGCATAATGCTGTGGTATCCATCTTCATCCGGCATGAAGTTGAGGAAAACCAACTGTGTCGTGTGTGTGTCTGTGTGTGTGTCAGGGGGCGACGGCTGCAGCTACCGCTAAAGACAGAGTCGAACACAGCCCTGAGCACATTAGGCATGTTGGCAAATGTCTCATTAGTAAGCAGACACATGGTGGAGGCTGCGTGACGTGCATTCGCTCAGACGCTTCCTTGTTGAGTTTCCTGGCTGTCAGTGGTGCCGTGATCTGTTAATTCTTTATGTTAGCATCAAGGATCGCCATCTCAGCTTTGTCCTTATTTATCACAAGACACATGCAATAATGTCTTAGTTGCAGTGACGCATGCTTATAAAGAGATGTGGCTTTTCAGAGTAAAAACCATCACAGCAGTGTCATGTTGGGCATTCGACATTTAGGATTTCGGAAGTTGAAATTATTTGAATGTGAATATCAGTCTGGAGCAGATTGGTAATCTTGCAGTGTTTATGGAAAGTATCCCCCCTTCTTTACAGTTATCCCTACTCATTGCTTTTCAACAGTGAGTTGTGGTAATTTAATTTACAAAAAATAACTCTTTCATGTCAAAATTAAAATAGAATTTTTACTAAGACTTTGAAGTCAGCTGAAAAAAAGGTTCTTTGGTCTGATGAGACTGGAAATGAGTTTACTGGCCTTCACTGCACATCATCACAAACACACCGTCCCCACTGTGAAGCATGGCGGTGGCAGCATCATGATGTGCCTCTCAGCAGCAGCAGGTCCTGGAAGGCTTGTAGAGGTACAGGGTAAAATGAATGCAGCAAAGTATAATCCCTGTGCAACCTGACAGATTCTTGAGCAGGTTTATAAAAAAGAACGAGGTAAAATTGAAGTGTCTGGATGCGCAAAGCTGACGGAGATCTATCTACACAGGCTCAATGCAGAAATTGCCGCTAAAGGTGCATCCACTAAAGTCCGAAGACATGCTGATGTGTGTAGCCCTGCGATAGACTGGTGACCTGTCCATGTTTTACCCTGCCTTCGCCTTAAGTCAGCTTAGATGGGCTCCAGTCGCCCTCGACCCTACAGAGGATAAACTAGAGTATGGATAATGGATTGGATGGATGGACGGATATTTTTATGTAACTTACTCTACTTTGTTGAATGCTGCGTTCTAAAATCTTTAGGTTGATGTAAAAGAATCTTTTTTTGTAATGTCTTTCAAAAAAAAAAACAATTAAATTAACCATGATTCAATGTGACCTGAATGCTTTTCATAGGCACTACGAACATGGTTGTGAGTTATAATAATATTACATTTGTTCAAAAATAAGTTCATATTTGGCAGTTGAGCAGTTTGAACTTTCAATGACTGGGTAAAAAAAAAGTTGCACATCCCTCTCTGCCTCATGTGGGTGGGTCACAAGGCATCTTCCTCTAGCTCAGATCTTCTACCTAAGACTTGCTAGTTTGTCCCGAAGAACGTTCTGCAAACACAAGATACTGCACAAAACACACAGCAAACTTCGATGTTCCTGGACTCTGCTAGTTTGAGGAGCCCCTAATGCTCCTATTACACAGACATAAGCTTGAATTACACCTTCCACATCTGTTCTAGTTGTCTGTTCAACCCCTGGTACTCCTTCTTCCTGACCTTACTATCACCTGTGATTGCTACATCTATCCCACCTGCTTGTCCATCTGAACTTGTGGACCCACAGGCTTTTAATTCTGTTGTTCTCAACCACTTTCCCAATGGAACTTGAGGACTTCTACCTTTTGCTCATCACAGATGTACCTGTGTACTTTCCAGGCCATTTGGTTATGCTTCTCATTGCTCACTGTCCCATCTTGCATCTTAGACTCCGCTGCTATGTGCTGGCCAGTCTTAGCGGTATCTTTTTATAGAACACACCTTTATCCTGTCTACTGTGCTGGACCTCTGCCTCTATGGCTCTGGTTCTTAGGGCCTGTTCCTCAGCTGCCACGATCAGAGCCGCTGTGCTTTCCTTCAGGCTGGCATTTTCTAGCCACTGGAATCGTTTCTTGATGTCAGCCACCTCCTCTGTCTGCTAGTGATACGTCTCGTGGAGGGGCATGGTCTTGCGTGATATTTTCTGCTCTTCCCCATCACCCTCTGTCTTCTGGTGCCTCAGGCGCTCTCTTAGCAGGTCATCCTAGGAGGGCACCTTCCTGATTTATTCATGGATGTTCCTTGTTTCATCCTGGAATGTGGCTCTGGCACTGACTAATCCTTGCCCTCCCTCTTTTAGTGCTTGCAGAGTTTCGGGGTGCTGGACTTTAGATGGAACCTTCCATTCACTGTGAGGAGTTTCCATGTCTTCAGTCTTATCCTGTGGCCACCTTATTATTCAACCTGAGTATCTAAGGACTTGTTGAAGGCTTATTCCTACCATACTATCTAATGCTATCTTACCCTCCGGAGGTCTACTGTATATACGCTGCCACACCTAATTGGAATTCAGCTGCATTTAATCTTAATGATTACACCTTTTACACCTGCTAGGAGTGTGTATAAATTATACTATTATGTATTGGCATTAAGCCGAGCTCTCAGCATTTACTTTGGACCCAACTCATCAGCGAGAGTGACACAGACAGAATGCGCCCAGTGTGTTTTCCGTGATTTACATTCAGCACTCACACAAGCTCAAAGGTCCTATTTTAAACATTTCTCTCTTTCAACCTTAACAACAGGGAAGTAAATGAGCAATCTGTTCTGGCTTCTTGGTGTCTCCAGAGCAGCTAAATGGATGGCAACTGCAGACTAAAGGGGCAAAGTGACTTATCACAGTCACGACTTAATGTGTATTTTCTCACACTAAAGTAAAAGCCCACCCTTGGGTGTTGCATTGCTTTTTGGTGTTGGATTGTGTCTTGGGAGTTTGATTTAATTCTGCATCATACGCTGAGAAATGGAGCACTGTCATATGTTGAGGATTTTAAAATTTGCATACCTTAAGTCCAGTCCCAGGTAGTGTAATGGCTCCTCCCCACAATTCAAGCTGAGTAACTGGACAGTTCTAGTTCAGGTGAGCTGAATAATTTCTCAAACTTTACCTTCTCTGCTACAATGCTATTCATCATGCTGCTCTCATTTTGTCCTCTCAACTTAATGCCCTCAGTATTCTCCCCATGATAACGTTTCGATTTCACTTAAAGAGAGAAAACTTAAAGACTTATGAGAGATAAAGTTGGTGAAAAGTACTATTTTACAATGAGCTCTTTCGGAGTGCTCAAGGGTCCCATAAAATTTTCAGAACTTGCCATCGAATAACTTGAGAGGTTTTTGAATTTCACTTTTGAAAAGTTGTTCAAACCCTATAGACAAGTGAGCCGGCAGTAACCGAAGAAAGAGTAACTGTCCGCGAGACCACATGAGTGGCTGACAGAAATACAAACACTGGGAGGAATGGAAAGGGTATACAGAAACCTCAAGAAAGAGCAGAGAGAGAGGAAGAAACATGCTAACCGACAGGACCACCAGGCAGAGAAATGGCATAAAAACAATAAAGCAGACACGAACAAGATGGAGTCAAGAAGAGGGAAATGTGTACGTACAATGCATTTTTGGGCCCTGCAGATATTAGTGGAATGAAAGTTGCTCAGCTCCTCATTCAACATGTAATGAAAACTGCATCTCTTGCAGAGCTTTTTGATTGAATTACCATGATGACCGGGCGTAATTTCTACCCAGTTACAAAAAAAGATAAGTTGAAAGACCCACTAAGGTGAAAATAAACTTATTTGTTTGACCTTGTTAACGTTTTCATATTTTGTGCCTTATATGCTGGAAGACATATACAGAGCAAAACACTGATTCAAACGGCGAGGGTTTCACATGTGTCAAACCAAAGAAACCAATCCCATGAACTTCCTGGTTGGAGCTTTTCATATCATTGTTCTTCAGAATTGTTTCCAGTTGGACCATGTAATTACTCCAGTATTACAGCTTGTGTAGCATAGAGTTGTGTGGCAGTGGTGGCCTAGCGGCTTGTGAAGTGTACTTGTAACCAGTAGGTCACTGGTCCCTGGATTGGCAAGCGGCACCACCACTGTGGGCCCCTGAGCAAGGCCTTTAACACCGGGCGCTTCCATGGCAGCCCACTCCTCCTAGTATGGATAGGTCAAATGCAGAGAACAAATTTCCCCAAGGGGACTAATAAAGTAATGCCCCTGGCTACTGTTTAGAAGGTCACAGGATCGAACCCCCACTGCGGCCACTGTTGGGCCCTTGAGCAAGGCCCCTAACCCCTGACTGCTCCCCGGGCGCTGCAACACAGGAGCCCACTGCTCCTAGTATGTATAGTTAAGGTTAATTGGTTAATTATGAATAGGATGGGTCAAATGCAGAGGAAGAATTTCCCCAAGAGGATCAATGAAGTATAAATTATTATTATTATTACAGCGTTTGAGCAGAGTTGGAGGTGAGCTGGTGTGCTCAAGCTGTAGAGATCTGAATATTGTAAAGGAAACACCAGCATGGAGTTACACCTAAGCTATTTAGAGGCAGGCAGGGATTATTTCCATGGAAGAAAAGTTTCTAAATGTGGAACTTCAGTATACACGGATATGTTTTTAGGGAAAGGCACTTTAAAATCTGAAAAAAATGCATGAGATCTAAGAGATACTCGCAGAATTTGGTGGACAGTTGTTTGTCTGAAGTTACTGTGAGGGAACTGTCAGCATAAAATGGCAAAAACAAGCTATGACAGTCTATCGTTCAAGATGAAAACAAAGGTAAAATAAAGGGAAAATAAATAATGCAAGAGAAGTCTGATGAAATGTCAGGCAAATTTTCAAATGTACATACACCAATCAGGCATAACATTATGACCACCTGCCTAATATTGTGTTGGTCCCCCTTATGTGGTCACAAATGCTCTGAACCACTGGTCATGGACCATCAGGGTGTCCTATGGGGTCTGATTCATCTGTACACTGTATATTAAACAAATATAAACTATAGGATAGTTTTAAAGATGAATGGGAAAATGTACTTATCATTGGTTTAATGCAAAAAAAAAAAATCTGTAGAATCACACGATGGCATCCTGATCAGTAAAAGTTTCCTCCACTTCTCAGAATGACTCAGGTTCAGTAGGTTTATCATTTTATATGTGTCCTATATAATATGTGTCGATCAGTACTGATGTCTGACGTTACTGGTTCCAGGATTAATGACGGCATCCTCCAGATGGAGTCCTTTATCAATGTTCTCCATGTTAACCCAGACAGGATGGCAAAAGTTAAAGAATTACAATTCTTTGAAGAAAAACAAAACAAAAACAACACTAAAGCCGTATTTGGACAGAATGACTGTTATCTGGGGACCTGATAGTATTTTGGATCATTTGTGGAGCTTGTCTGTGATTTCTGATTGTGTCGTTTGAGTCCAAATTTGACATGCTAGAAATTATTAAAGCAAAATTCCATAGCAAAATTACCTACCCTATTCCACTAAACACCTGTGACAATGTTAGTCCCGTGCAAATTGGCGTCGCCTCTTTCCCGCAATAATGGAGGCTGCATTGGCAATTATAAATGAAAGCTTGGAAAGCATGTTGGGTGCAAATTCAGGAGGCTCAACACAGCATGGAGACCCATTTACATGGAGCTCAGATCCAATAGAAGAGCAAAATCTCAAAGGACGATTACATGGATTTACATGTATGGCAGCATGCAGTAAGGAACATTTGGTGGCTTTCAACAGGTTCAGCGGTTATTACATGGCAGCCTATTAATATCATCTGTTAATAGAGGTAGGACAGATTGCGCTTATGCCATCTAAATGCACTGTACCAAACAGACGTGAAGTGGGAAATGAAAAGACGTAAACTACCAAAATAAACACAGAGGAGTGAGAAATAGTAGTGGAGGTCATGTTGCAGCACTTATAACACACACAAGGAGGAAAAAGTATGCAAATACCAGTTTGACATAAAAATAGGATGATGCAATATAAGACCACACCTCCTTTTCCTTAATCTGTATAGAATACAGTATAGTATATGACTGAGCTGACAAAATGCTTCTGGGGTTTAGTTCTGAAAGAGACCTGAAACACTCACTAAAGTGTCAATGCTGAGGTTACAAACAACCTATAATTATATACAGCGATCAGCCATAACATAATGATCACCTGCCTAATATTGTGTTGGTCCCCCTTATGTGGTCTAAAATGCTCTGAACCATTGGACATGGACAAGAGGACCTCTCAGGGTGTCATATGGGGTCTGGAACCAGGACCAGGTCACTGGATCCTTTGGGTACTCTGGCTTGTGCAGTGGGGCCTCTGTCAATCCAACTTGTTCCACTGCATCCTGTTGATGCTTGATCAGAATTGGGTGTAGGAAGTTTGGAGGTCAAATCAACATGTTGGGCCATTGTCATGTTCCTCAACATGTTCCTGATTGGGGTGCATTTTCCTGCAGAGGTAGGCCAGTGACATCTGGGATTTCCATTTGCATGAGGGAGTGTGTTTGTTCTGGGACAGTGTTTGAGTGTCTAAGCCTCATTAACACAGACGCCAAAATCCAAGGTTTTCCAGCAGAACAGCACATAGAACCAATATGATCAGTGTTATTCACTTCATCCGTCAGTGGTCAGAATGTTGTGGCTGTTTGGTGTATGTAATATCCTGATGTACAAGTATCTCATGTTATTGTCTTGAACATAAGACAACCTCAATTTTTCAGATGTAATATCTTAAAAAAAGAAAAAACCTATAAGTCGGCAAATATGTAGAGAGTATCAAAAGTAGATGTAGTTTATGCAAGAAATAACATTTATCATGTGACTATGGTAGTTTGTTTGTTTGTTTGTTTGTTTGTTTATTGACTTAATGCAGCTCTTTCCTTTTTTGGTTTGTTCCATTTCTGGTTGTTCACTTCCAGTTGCCATTGCTGTTTCAGTAAATGAAAGTAAAAAGTGAAAGTACTTAGTAATTTTTCAATAAAAGTACCTCAGATTTGTACCTAAAGGCACTACTGTACTGACAATACTTAAGTAGGTGTAGTTGGTGACATTTTACCTCCATCACATGTAAATCATTGAATTATTTGTCATAGGGCTCGGTGGTCAGCAGCGTCACCTCACAGCTAGAAGATCCCCGGTTCACGTCCCGGTTAGGACGCCTGGGATCTTTCTGTGTGGAGTTTACATGTTCTCCCTGTGCAGTGTGGGTTTTCAACGGGTACTCCGGCTTCCTCCCACAGTCCAAAAACATGCTGAGGTTAATTGGTGATTCTAAATTGTCCATAGTTGTGAATGAGAGTGTGCTTGTTTGTCTCTATATGTAGCCCTGTGATAGACTGGCGACTTGTCCAGGGTGTCTCCGGCCTTTGTCATAGCCGACTGGGATAGACTCCAGCCCCCCCGCGACCCTACAGAGGATTAAGCGGTGTACAGATAATGGATGAATGGATGGATTATTTGTCATAATTTGAGTTTTGTTAAAGGTATTGGTCGTATTGTATGTTTATGTAAGATGTTGGTAATGATGGCTTGAGAACATAGATAACTAAAAATGAGTTGATGAACAAATACACAGCATTCTGTGTTTACATACACAAGACATTTAAAAAAGAGTCAGGTAAATTCGAGGTCTCTTGCAAGCGGAACAACAAGGCGTCAGATTCATGCAATTCAATTTGGTTTGGTGATACTTGCTCGTGCGCATAAAGATTATGAATCGACATACTGCCAGCGTGATTAATTCCCATTTGAGTTACTTCCCCTTTTCCCAACTTGACATGTTTGTGACAAAACCAGATTGCAAATAAATAACACAAAATTCCACCTCCTCTATCCGGCAGATGTTTTATACACTCCTAATGCTGCAGTTACCTACAGCTCCACAGAGGTACAGAGTCTGACCTGAATGCTGAACACTGACTGTGACAGTGATGGCTCTGATGATGGATTGTCAAGCAGTTTGAGTGACTTCGCCTTAAGACAGCTCAAGGAACTGTTATTTCTCAGACGATTATTATAAAGTCATAATGAAACGTTATAGTGGAGAAAGTTTTCTGTGTGCAAACTATTCAAGAGACTGTCAGAATGAGGAGAAATAAAATAAAAATAGTATTTTAATGATGAACAAATATCTTTTTATACCAGATGACTGAAAGGACAAGAAATAAGTGAGACAGGATGACAGAAAAGATTTGATATTTTTCTGTTCTTTTTACATGGGCTTCTACACCGATCAGCCACAAAGGATCCACTGCCAATGTCCTGGTGCCAGAACCCATAGGACACCTTTTCCCATTTTCCACCAAGAAGAACCAGGTGCTAGTTCGATTCTGGTGCTAGTCCTGGTGCTTAGTTGGTTCATCTTGTTCCTTCGAAGAACCTGTTTGCTTTTTCCATTAGCAAGGAGCCAAGTTGGAGCCACGCCATTGCGTCACCATAAACGACTGCACTTGCATCCATTACATAGCAGTTAAACAAACGCAATAAGCTGATCATAATATCTACATTTATCTTCAGCGAGACAGAGGTCAACTTGCTGCCTGTTGCCTACTGCTAGCACATCCACGGACGCAGACGCAGATGTGCTGGCGGTGGGACACAATTGTACCAGAGTGCAATGGTGTGTGCAAAACTTTCGAGTGTCCACCTGTGTGTCCCTTTCCACTGTGGATCATTGGTCACCATAACCCTGCCCCCACCCCCTGACATACTCGGTGCTTAGCTCTGGCCCAGCAAAGAGTTGGTGCTTGCTAAGCACTGGACTAGCACTGGAACCAGCTTGGTGGAAAAGGGGTACCTGAGAGGTCCTCTTGTCCATTCCCAATGATTCAGAGCATTTCTGACCACATAAGAGGGACCGACACAATATTAGGCAGGTGGTCATAATGTTATGCCTGATTGCTGTATATTCAAATGAATCTCTGTAGTTCTAAACCAAAATCTAAACACATTCTAACACTGAGCCAAGTCCTAGCGTCTAAAAACAGTCCTTTCAGGAAGTGAGAACCTGCCAAACTGCTCTCACACTCCAAAGATGTCCTCTTTGTGAAAGTCTAAAATCATTTCTCACAAAGACCAAACCACAACACACACACTCGCCTCCTCTCTCTACCCTTTTTCACTCCCTGTTCCTTGTCAGCTGTGCCAATTACAGCTAGAATATCCTCCCTAAGGACCCATCAGGAGCTCCTGGAAACTTCCAGGACTGTCACCACTCAGTTTCACCGAGTGAATGATATTTTTTCTTCTTCGTGTTTTTGTCCGCTGGCTTCGGCGGCTGGCAAACCTGAATCTGACGGCATCAAGATTGTGTCTGTTGAGGTGTCCTGGTGACCTGGTGGAGAGGACACATACTTAATGTGATCACAATGTCCCTGGTTTGACTGTGGGTGCTGACATGTGTTGCACATTATTAGTTCCTTGAAATGTGGCATGATGAGATATACTTCTGTGTACAGAGAGGTCAGGCTGAGTTCCAAGCTGCGTAGTTTTTCTTTTTTCGCTTTCAGCACATGCTACAACTCCCCCTTACAAAGCATGTACTGTTTCATGCAGTATCCAAAGAATTAGGTCGTACTGCTTTGTCATGGTAACACACTTTAATAATAAGCAAAATTCAGATTTTGTTCTGCATTTTAGACAGGATGAAGTTCTCGATTGAATGCATTATTGGGATGATTACAGCTCTTAGTCAACTTTTCTCTTTGACTCTGTTGTCCAGTAGTATTGTGTGTTGTTTAGGGTATTTGTTCAATTTTCAGGTTTTTTGCATAATGCTTGCAAAGTGTGGGTCACATCGTGAATGCAGCAGACTTTAAGCATTTCTTTTCTCCAATTTTTTGTTTGTTTTTAACCCAAGAAAACAAAAAATGCAGTTTTTAGATGCTGTCCAGTCCATCTTGCCCTATGTGGATAAAGTAATTGCCCCCCATTGCCCCCTTAGTTACCAAACTACCAAAGGGTTCAATCTCACCAGCCACACTCACATATAATTACTGCCAGGCCTGTTGAACCTAAACATCACTACATAGAACCTGTCTGGTGTTGTGAAGTAGCTAAAGGGTCTCAAAAAGCAGCACATGATGCCAGGTTCTAGAGATATTCAAGAACAGATGCCAAACAAAGCCATTGACATTTATCAGTCTGGAGGGTTACAAAGCCATTGCTAAGGCTCTGGGACTACAGAGAACCATAGTGAGAGATATTATCCACATGGAACAGTGGTGAACCTTCCCAGGAGTGACCAGCCGACCAACATGTCTCCAAGGGCGTCAATATCTAATCCAGGAGTCACAAAAGACCCTAGACAAACATCAAAAGACCTGCAGGTGTCACTGGCCTCAGTTAAGGTCCATCCACATGATTCCACAATAAGGATAACACTTGGAGGAAATGGCATCAGGGGAGAGTTGCAAGGTTTACTACTACTGACCAAAAAGAACACAAAGGTTCATCCGGCATTTGCAAAAAAAAAGACATTCAAAGGTCACTTCATGCTCAAAAACCATCTCATGTCCCCGAATTAAAACTATTCTGCAAAGAAGAGTGGACCAGAATTCCTCCATGGTGGTATAAAAGACTGATCACAAGCTGTAACAAACATTTAAACATTGCTGCCAAGGGTGGACCAACCAGTTATTCAGCTCAGGGGGGCAATTACTTTTTCACAGGGGTGATACAGGTCTTCAATAATTCTTCAATGAACCATGATTTCAAAACTGCATTTTGTGTTTCGTGGGTTATCTCTGTCTAATATTTTTGTAGGGGGGGAGAATACTTTTGCACTGTATCTTTCATTTTTTTTAATATTGCTAAAAATAATCTGTTTTTCTTTTGGTGTTTCATACTTCCCTAGAGTATGTGGAGTTTGTTCATTGGTAGTGGAGTCAGAGCTACTCCTTTTCTCAGATCGCTTTTGTCTTCGTACCAAAACTATTTGCCTGATGAAGGTCTAGCGCCGCAAAGTTGCACCAGTAAACGTCTCTTTGTAGGTTGCAGGAGTCTGTTCGGACCTTTTGGAAACTGAAAAATCCAGCTAGAAATACAGAGACATACTGGTATTTTTGGCATGCTACATTTGATGTATTGGTGCATAATAAATCTTTGTCTCGTATTCTGTATAGTTTGGTAGTTTGGATGTTGGGATGCAGTCATTAGATGCATTGGATGGTGGCCCTGAGTGGTCAAACACACCACAAATGGGGGGGGTGTTTTATTTGTGCATTTATTTTTGCTTTGCCCGCTCATTGACCTCGATATATATCTTTGTGCTACATCGTTTTGCTCATTTCATTTTGTAGTTCCACTGTTATTGATTCCCGATGAAGAAGCACCGCTGTGTCTTGCTTGGTTTTGGTTGCTTTCATATGCCACTGACTGTGAAATCCTATAATGCTGAAAACACAAGACGAAGAGCTTTCAAGCACTTCACACGCCATTAAACCAGTGTTGGAATTAAATATCTCTACCCATCTTATGAATATGATCATTTCCTTCTGTTATAAAAGAAAATAATGCTGCACAAAAAGCATAATCGCCAGAAATGGACGGACTGCTTGATATTTTTTCTTTTCTTTTCAATTCAGTGATCACTTTCGATTCACACGGTTACAGGTCATGTTTATTGATATTGCCTGGTTGCTTGTCTACCCCTGATTAATAGGCTGGATTCCAACCACTTCTGTTTACTTTCACGTTATTTACAAGCCAGTTAGTCATGAAATCCAAGCTTGGAGCAAAAATATGACTGGATAAAATGACTGATAGAATTCCTCGGCACACGGCCTGAAGCAGCTCTGATTTGCCATTGAGTCATTGCTCTTGCAAGTAAAATGCCTTTTCTCCTCAGACATAAAGTTTGCCCTTGACGCTTGTTACCACAGCTTAAATTCAAATATTACATTCCAGGAAAACCGATTCTCACACAGAAAAGCTGAATGTTTGGCAATAAAGTTAATTTTAAGCGGAAAACTCATAAAAAAGTAGAAAGAAAGAGGAATTGTCATTAAAAACTTACATAACTGGAGTTCGCAGTAATTAAACCGAACACAGTGCCGTTTGAAGTTGGAAGCTTAAATTACTTGTTGACTCCATTTGTTGGGTTCAATGGTGGTGGAAGAACATGACAGGAAATGAAAAAATTAAATGAAAAGGGCACGGTATAGAGAAAAATGCAAGGGAAAGCAGAAATGTGGTGGACGGAGGGAGTGATGCTGGGAAAAGAATAAGACGTGCAAAACAGATTAGCTCAAAGGAAAAGGCAGTTCCCACAGAGGGGATTTAAAGGTCCCTTATTATACTGCTTTTTAACAAGTTAATTTAGGTCTCACATGTCCTCAGAATGTACATTTCAAGCTTCAGCTCAAAATACTGCATATATTGTCAGTTCTCCTGGTTTTAGCGTGTTTCCAAACAGACTGTTTCAGCGTCTGTGGCCCGCTGTGATGTCACAACGGGCCACAAACCTGACCGACTCATTCAGAGATGCACTTTCATCTATGGAAAAAGGAAAGAAACAACTGGATGGTCGTTTCTCATATTTTATGAGTTTCTGGACACACTGGTGACATCTAGTTATGTAAAAAACAATCGAAAACTAGATTTTGCATAGTATGGCTCCTTTAAAGTACAAAAAAGTGATTAAAAAGAAATATTGAAGGCCTATTCTTAACAGATACTGATACTTATATATCAGTCTTTTACTGTTGACAGTAGCATATGATTGCATGTACATTTATTGGCTTTAAGTACTTCCTCATACTTTCACCTTCGCAATAGGTACAAGTGCTGCATTCAGGTGCAGTGGGAAATTCCAGTACTCAAGTGACACTTACTCGTTCTAAACCAAGAAGTTTTGTAAGATGCTTATTTACAGGCTAATAATTATTAGCAATGTTAGCAAGTGTATAGAAATGAGCTACATGCCAATGTGGACTGCCTTTCTCATGTCTGAGGTGTTCGAGTCGTTTCGTCACATTTTGTGATCATTATCTCAGAGTCAAATTTTAAAAGCAGGAGCAACGGTACAACTTGCGTTTCAGCTCCCGGTCTTTTTTCATCGTACATCTGGCGAACCACGAAGATGAAGCAGGAACTGGAGAGGGTGATAAGAGAGTTGATGCGAGGCTCCCGTCGTCGTGGCAACACAGTAGGGGGTCAATCCTGTGGGATGTCGCTACCTCTGTGCAGTTCGTAAGTGAGCTCACTCTTGCTTGGACTTTTTGCGACAACGAAACCAACTCCTGAATAATCTCTCAAAAGACGAGATCACTCGGTCCCTACTGTGCCGATAAAAATTTCCACTCAGACAAGGAATCAGCAGGTGATCTCGCGTTAAAAAACGTACCCTTTCTGCAGGAGTCACTCATGCACTTCATGTTGCTGAGATATTTCAAATAAAAGGAACATATATATTGTATGGGGGCTGCTCTTGCTGTAGAATAGAGTAGAAATCCATGGCAAAAAGATCGTACTGTCAATATTCTCGAGGCCTCTCCCTTATAGAAGAGAAATTAAATAATTGTGAATCATGCTTCCCCCCAAGCTCCCCTCCTTCTAGTCTCCAGGCACTGCTTCACTTAGTGACCTTTTCCTTTAAAACAAAACATAAAATTGTCTCTTCTGTAACTCTGGCCATTGTTGAGTCATTTATGAGTAATGCAGATAAGATGAAAAATTTATGGACGTGTTGCATTGCGCGTCAGTTTAAGAGTTGCCACTAAATGTTTGTGTTAGGGGAGTCCTGGAGTCCTACTTTGTTCATATGCATTAATGTGTGGAAAGAACCAAATGCTGCCTGAGTATAAAGTTTAGAACCCTACACTGTCAACGTTTCTCATCTGTTTGCCCTGAAATATAATTTTTGTGGCTTAAATTGAAGCACCGAAGCGCCCGGTTGGCTTAAGGAAAGCGAAGAATCAAAAGAAAACATCTGAATTGGAAGGGGACTTTGGTAGTGTGGCGGCTTTATGACTTCCAATTTGTGTTCGACGTTGAGGGTTTAGCTTAAAATCAGTGAGTTTCCAGAGGGGTGGCGTTTGAAAAAATGAGACAAAATACACAAAATTCCCATTCCTGAGGCAGAAAAAGCAGAGAGAGGGCACCGTTGCCTCCTGTGCTAATCAGGCGCCTGAGTTCTCGCTTCACTTCTGCTCAGAATGTTCAATAAATGACTAAACTTTCGAGTCATTTAAGGTGATGAGCACCCACCCACACAGGGCATCAATCAGCAGGTTTTTGCCTTGCAGCGATTTTGATTGGGTGTCTTTGTGTGTGTACTCGCCCCAGTCAATAAACTGTTTTTCTCGGTGAGAAAATCGCTATTCATCCTTTCTGAGGCTTTGTGTATGTCTGCTTTCATCAAAGTACGCTCTAAAGCACAACAGGTGTATTCGGATTTCTGAGTCATATCTGGAGCAGCGAGAGGCAGCTTATTAACGAACTCCCCTTTTGGTGAAATGTTCTCCTGCTCAGCGGGGAAAACTTGTCGGAGCACAGTTAAAATCTTTTATTTCCTCCTTTTTACAAGCTTGGATTCACAGAATGCCGAATCTGGGGAGCGGTGATAAGAGCTGCGATG
The DNA here is from genome assembly GCA_024666655.1 of Dascyllus trimaculatus. Lineage (NCBI taxonomy): Eukaryota > Metazoa > Chordata > Actinopteri > Pomacentridae > Dascyllus > Dascyllus trimaculatus. Next base: position 24,552,375 of record CM045460.1, read on the forward strand.
TTTTACCAGAGAGAGGGCGTTTAATGGAGTAAACCCATTTCAAACGCTACACACTTTATTAACCAGTTCAAGCCGCAAAGCCTGTCTATATGTGTCACGCTGTCTGTAATACGTTCTATAAATCAAAAGTTAAAAGTACAGTGCCGTGCAAAAGTATTTGCCCCCTACAGAAATCTTATAATTATTGAACACTAGACAGAGATAGGGCTGCATGGTGGCTCGGTGGTTAGCGGCGTCGCCTCACAGCTAGAAGATTCCCGGTTCGCCTCCCGGTTAGGACGCCTGGGATCTTTCTGTGTGGAGTTTGCATGTTCTCCCTGTGCATGCGTGGGTTTTCACTGGGCACTCCGGCTTCCTCCCACAGTCCAAAAACATGCTGAGGTTAAATGATTATTCTAAATTGTCCATACATGTGAATGTGAGTGTGCTTGGTTGTCTGTCTCTATGTGTAGCCCTGCGATAGGCTGGTGACCTGTTCAGGGTGTCCACTGCCTTCGCCCGAGTCGGCTGGTTTAGCCTCCAGCCCTCCCTGCGACCCTGCAGAGGATTAAGCGGTGTATAGATAATGGACAGATGGATAGACAGATATAACTCACAAAATTTTAACCCTGTTTTTAAATGATGGTTTATTGAAAACCGACATCACCCCAGTGAAAAAGTAACAGCCCCCTGGATGGTTGGTCCATCCTTGGCAGCAACAGCTACAGTTAAATGCTTGTTACAGCTTGTGATCAACCTTTTACATCAACATGGAGGAATTTTGGTCCACTCTTCTCTGCAGAATAGTTCTAATTCAGCCACATTAGATAGTTTTGGAGCATGAACTGGCCTTTTAAGGGCTTTTCGCAAGTGCCGGATGAGCCTTTATGTTCTCAGGAGTGGTTTGTACTTTGCAGCTCTCCCATGATGCCATTTCCTTCCTGTGTCTTCCTTATTGTGGAATCATGTAGACGGACCTTAACTGAGGCCAGTGAGGCCTGCAGACCTTTTGGATTAGATATGGAAGCACTTTTGGAGAAATGTCAGTAGGCTGGCTACTCCTGGGAAGGTTCACCACTGTTCCATGTTTTCTCCATTTGTGGATAATGTCTCTCACTGTGGTTCTTTGGAGTCCCAGAGCCTCAGCAATGGCTTTGTAACCCTTTCCAGACTGATAAATGTCTGGACTTTGACTCAGGCCACTCCAAAACCTTCATTTGGTACATTGTTAGCCACTCAGGACTTGGACTTGCTTGTGTCCTTTGGGTCTTTGTCTTGCTGCATTAACCATTTGTGTTGAGGTTTAGGTCATGAACTGATGGGAATGCAGTGGAATGCAGTATTAGCTTGACACCAGATGTAACAGGACCCATGTCTTCCAAAAAGTTCCACCTTTGATGCGTAAGTCCACAGAATGTTATCCTAAAAGTCTTGGGGCTCATCTAGATATCTGTAGGGGGGTGAATACTTTTGCACGACACTGTATGTACAGAAACTCCCAACCAGACATTTATTGGAATCTCAAATGATGAATATTATGTAAATATTGCAGTGTATATATGAATCACAAAGTAAATTTAGCATGACATCCTCACAACTCATTTGCATCGACACAGGATCTTGCTAGATTAAAGAAACTGACTTCATTTGCGCCATGCGGACGACTTTCTACCGCAACATGCAGAAGAACAATGCTCTCCATCCAGCGAGTCAGACGCGAGTGAAATGTCTCATTTAAATTTGTAATTCTGATATTTTCGACAGGCACCTGAAGGCAGTATAGATTTAGTTTGTGTGTGAATTAATTGCAGCTAAGCCAGCCAAGTCCATCAGCAGAACCTCAGCCGGTGAAATGTGAGATGTGCCGAGGTGAAGTTTGAGAAAAGGGTCGCAAGTTGGACTCAAAACTGCAAGAAGCAAATTTAATGACCACGAGCATCGGACTGTGTGGTCAAAACAAGCTCACAAAGAATAATGTTTTGTTTGTATGAGGGAAATACTATCCAGCGCACAGCTCAGGCAGCCCTTTGGAAAACGATCACAATCCCTCTACTGCTGGTAAAACTGTATCTGAACTTAAAGTGCAAGTTTAACTATCACACAACCAGCATGTTGTAGAAACAGCAGATTTAAGTGTTCAACTTCAACCCTCAAGAGCTGACTTCAGTTTCAGACTGCAAACATATAATATCTGGAGCATTTTTCTGGCCAACCAACAGATACAAGTCCAAATTTCGTCTCTCTCGTAGCTCCATTCCACCAACTCATGTGTCAAATAGCTGCTTCTGAGCTCTTACATCCTCCACTAGGGTACAAAAAGGCTATTTGCTGCCTTCGGCTATCTGTCAGAGAACATTGAGACGGAATCAAAACAAAACAAATGAGCTGAAAGAAGCTAAACTGCTTCATCAGACTGAGAAGAGTCGACTCAGGTGATGCATCTCTGCGGGTTGGACACTATGAGCAAAGTTCTAAAGATTGTATATCCACTATTAATAAGAAAAATGCTTCTTTTAGGAAAATATCTCAACACTTTGCCCACTGCTGTTTGCAGAAATACATATAATCCAACAAAAGAAACAAAGCCACGGCAACAAAAAGACAGAGTACATTGTGTTTTGGAACAATTGTTTCAAGGTAGCTGATATTGTGAAATTGTACACTGTTTGTGTCGGCGCTAAGCACCTAAAAGAGCAGCACTTTATTATATTCTCTGCATGAAGGGGACAATGTTTCGCTTCAGACGGAGTGAAACAGCTTAACACCCAACTACACATGCAAATAATGAAACAACAAAATGCTACACAGTTCTTTTATGTCATTACGGCTGAAAGCAAATCTTTCCTTTAGGAGTTTTTGTTTTTTTTTTACTGTTAGAACATTATGACAATTTTCTCTCCACAAGCAGTTGTGTCTGTGTTTTTGTGCCATTTTTGCAAAGCACATATTCACTTTGTCATTCGGCACATGGCAGAAACAAACTCTGCCATCAGCTGCCTCCCTTTTGGATCATATCAAGCCCGCTGAAGAAAAAAAAAAAGAAAAGGATTCTGGCATCTGGTGCGACAGTAATCTGAGTTTTTAGTAGCACAATGCAAAGCTTGTACAATCATGCCTTCATCATCTTGGAAATATTTCACAATGTGATCAGTCTTCACTGTTAAAGGCACAGAAAGCATTTTACACACTTTTTTATATTGCAAGAGTCTTGTACCTGCTGGAACCAAAAATCTGAGTGACTTTTAACCAGCGCCATTAGATGTGATCACAGCATGCCTGTTTTAGCCTCTTTACACCAGCTCATAGTATGTTTTATGAAGATTTAATATGTTACTGATAAGTTTTAAGGCATGTCCTGTCTTAGAACATACTTTTATAGGTGAGCCTTTTCCTGTTTTTAAGTTATTTCAGTTAGTTTACCATCAACAAACTGTCTTTTTGCTGCTTTGTGAAGCATTCAGGCTTTGAAAAGTGCTCTAGAGATTATTATTGTTAATATATTTACAATAAAGACAAGAAGCCTCATGTTGAATGACTCAAGAGCACCAGAGATGGTTGACTTAAAGAGAGGCCAGTAGACAAAGACAGAACAATAGTGCTTATAAAAAGTATTCAGGTTTCCCCTTTAATTGTTTTCCAACATTGAATCATGGTCAATTTTTACATTTTTTTTTCTTTTGTAACAAAAAAATACTTTTTTAAGTCCATGTGAAAGCAGATTTGTGCAAAGTAATGTCAGTTAATTAAAAATATAAATGATATTGTAAGTGTTCGCCCCTTTCAAGACTATTTAGTGCTGTGGATGCACCAGCTTCCAAAGGGGGTAAATGCTTTTCATTGGCAGATCTATCAGCAGATACAGACATAAGGAAATAAACTGAGATGAACAAAAAGAGGCAGAGGGACAAATAAAGAGACACAGAGAGAGAGAAAAAGAAACTATGTAATAGCACAACAGCACCATTCAGAGAATCTGACCTTGACAGGATCGGAATTGAAGCAACTTTATTTGTGAACATGCTGAAAGTGCATATGAGGCTAAAGGAGTTTGTAAAAGCAAATACATAACGCATACATGTTTTTAATTAACATAATAAGAATCTAGCGAATATATCTGATACCGCACAAAGTGTTCAGACTAAAAGGTATCAGACGAAAGTTTACTGTATACACCAATACACCAATTACCTATACACCAATCAGCCACAACATCATTACCACTGACAGGTGAAGTGAATTACATGGATCATATTGGTACTATGTGGTGTTCTGATGGAAAACCTTGGATTTTAACATCCGTGTTGATGAGACTTAGACACCCAAATACACATTGTCCAAGAACAAGCACACTCCCTCATGCAAATGGAAATCCCAAATGTCACTGTCCTACTGGCACCCCATCACATGGCAACAACATCAAATAATCAGGAACATGTTGAGGAACATGACAATGGTCCAACATGTTGATTTGACCTCCAAACTTCCTACACCCCATTCTGATCAAGCATCAACAGGATGCGGTGGAATAAGTTTGATTGACAGAGGCCCCACTGCACAAGCCAGAGTAGCCAAAGGATCCAGTGCCAACGTCCTGGTTCCAGACCCCATAGGACACCCTGAGAGGTCCTCTTGTCCATGCCCAGAGCATTTTGGAGCACATAATGGGGACCAACACAATATTAGGCAGGTGGTCATAATGTTATGCTTGATGTGATGTGATGATGTGTATGTCATTGCTTTAAAATGTTCGCATGTTGCACACACAAGGACTAAAATAACAAGTTTACCTAAAACAAACTTTTGCAAATATCTGAACCCAAACCACAAGAAACAGCTACTGAGTCATACATGTTTCCACACAGCAGCAAAAGGCAGTAACCACAAAGACCTGATTAATAGAGATAAAGCAACTAACATTTCAGAAAACAGAAGCAAACAAGCCTTCAGGCCAAAAATAACCAACAAAAACCAACATTAATTGGAAAAATAAGACACTCAGTCAACAGAATAAAATACAGAGATGATACTAAGCTCCCTGAGACATCATAAAAACATTAGAAAAATAGGGAAAATTAATGCCAGAGAACCCAACAAGGCTTCCTTTAGGTTACCTATACTGTTTTAAGAAACATCAGGAATGAAACCTCAAGGTTAGATACTTAAAGACTTCAACAACAGTGACAGAAGCTGCTTTTCAATCCAAATAATCATATGACGGGGCGAAATTCTGCCCTGTCCATATCAATTTTTAATGAATAGTCGCAATCTTAAATAATTCATCTGGAGAAAAAAAACACAACACCCAGAGGCAGAAGTCACTGAGAAGCACAGAATCTTTAGCTGCTTACAGTGTAAATAAACATTTATGTCATTTGTTGCCTCTTTTCCTATAAATAATGCATTAATGTAGTAGTATCTGGCTGTACATACCACCAGGCCGCAGTGGGAAAAGCAGTTTGTCGGATTTATGTTAACTGCTGTGCTGTTATGTGTTATGCTACATCATGCTTTAACACTACTTGTCTGTTCATTTGTGCACCTCTCATGTACCGTATCGTGTGTCTTCTTATTTCTGTGATAACTCCGAGGCGAAGACAGTAAATCAGCGTGACGCAGCTCGGAGGAGTGTAAACTGAGGTGAGGCAGCTTTTGTGAGAGGCTCGACTTTTCAAAAGGAAACTTTTTTTTTTTAAAAGCTAATTAAATAAAACTCAAACCAAAGATCAAGGGATCTCCAGTGTGATATTTACAGTGCAGAAGAAACATTTTGAAAGATTTTCAGACAGTCTTGTCACATAACACTGTGTTTATTCACTGAAGAAAGATAAAACAAAAAACTCCCACAGTGTTTCAGCCTTCTTTTTTCCTATGCTCTTGACAGATTAACTCCAGGTTCTCTGGTGTCTTCAAACAGCCTAACTGATGAATCAGTCTCGTGTTAAACATCAGAAGAAAAAAGGATTAAACCTGCACATGTATGTACATCGATCAGGCATAACATTGTGACCACATGCCTAATATATTGTTGGTCATAAACACTCTGAACCATTGGGCATGGACAAGAGGACCTCTCAGGGAGTCTGATGGGGTCTGGAACCAGGACGTTGACACTGGATCCTTTGGGTACTCTGGCTTGTGCAGTGGGGCCTCTGTCCATCAAACTTGTTCCACTGCATCCTGTTGATGCTTGACCACGATGGAGTCTAAGAAGTTTGGAGGTCAAATCAACATGTTGGACCATTGTCATGTTCCTCAACATGTTCCTGATTGTTTGATGTTGTTGCCATGTGGTGGCTCCTGCAGGGGTAGGCCAGTGACATCTGGGATTTCCATTTGCATGAGGGAGTGTGCTTGGATGGATGGATGGATGGATGGATGGATGGATGGATGGATGGATGGATGGATGGATGGATGGATGGATGGATGGATGGATGGAGTCTAAGTCTCATCAACATGGATGCCAAAATCCAAGGTTTTCCAGCAGAACACCACATAGTACCAATATGATCAATGTTATTCACTTCACCTGTCAGTGGTCATCATGTTGTGGTTGATCAGTGTAAGGTGTAGGCTGCCGTTGCATGTTAAACAGTCCAGCTAAAGACTTGAACTAGTTACAGGTGATTTATTCTTGGAGAATTTCTATATTTTGAACTGTAAAAAGTTAAAAAATTGTGTCTGTGACCCCAGCAATCTGACAGAAAATAAAACAAGCAAGCCATTTAAACAAACCGCAAGCAAAAAACTGTATTTTAACTATTTTTGTTGTCTTTTCAATGATTGAAGTTGACATCAAATTAATTATATTGTCAACCACTAATGATGTTTTGGTCCCAGTGAGTCAGTCAGTTCAAGGTTGTTTTTTTTTTTCTTTTTTTGAAAATCTGAATCAGTGTTTGTGGTTGTGGAACACTCGTGGGCTTTAAAAGTGAAATTTAATAATTGCTCCTAACAACACAATGCAGTGGCGCGACAGTTTCCACACAGTCACTGTCATGAAAGCACAAACCTGTAAACAGAAGATAAATATTAAGGAAAGTAAATTTAAAAAAAATAACTGTTTGGAATGAATAAAACTGTTTTCTTTATTGCTGAAATGAACCAAGATGAAAAGCACTGCCGTGGAAGATCTGCACACCTGACAAGAATAAAATGTCAAAAGCGAAGCGCAGAATTTTAATGAAGCTTTGCATTGACCAGAGCTTCCACACAGACCGACTTATATCAATGCAGCAGCACACACATAGTCAGGAAGGCAGACAGAGACGAAGCGCAAGAGCAGACACATGTAGTGTTTTGAGCTTTGTTTTTTAGGCCGACTTCCAGCAAATCCCCCAATATCCTACTCTTCTTCAGGACTGCATCTTTTTAAGCATATATACACACACAAACACACACACACTCACATGCATGCATGCACGCACACCGAGCTAATCTATTTCTGATGGATTGTAATACCGAGGTCAGGTCGTGTCTGTGTCTCCTCATCCGCTTGTTAAATCTCACTCTGAAACACATTCAGCATTTAAACACTTTATGATAATTAGGCTTCCCGCTGCAAACAGCCAATCGTGACTGACCTGCATTACTACCATTCTGAACTCACTTAGCTGAAAGCAGGGAGCACATGTCACACTCTAAATGTGTTCGGTTAACAGCTATGCAAAGCAGGCTTACTTTCAGAGCTGAAACTGGATGACAGGTTTTTGGGGGACTTTGGTAGACATGGCTATCTATTCCCTTACACAGATCACATATCATGCATATGAAGTACTGTGTGTATTTATGAACTACTACTAATATATATGTTGTTACAATGGCATCTGTCCATGAATGCGATATACACAGATCAGGTGTAATATTATGACTGCCTGCCTAATATTGTGTTGGTCCCCATTATGTGGTCAAAAGTGCTTTGAACCATTAGACCAGAGGATCTCTCAGGGTGTCCTATGGGGTCTGGAACCAGGACGTTGGGCCTCTGTCAATCCAACTTGTTCCACTGCATCCTGTTGATGCTTGATCACAATGGGGTGTAGGAAGTTTGGAGGTCAAATCAACATGCTGGACCATTGTCATGCTTCTCAACATGTTCCTGATTGTTTGATGTTTTTTTTCCATGTGGTCATAATGTTGTGGCTGACTGGTGTATGTCAAGCAGCAAATAAACAGTCAGTTCTTGAAGCACAAACAGCGTCTGAGCAACTTTGCAAAGGGTCAAACTGTGATAACTAGTCAAGTGGGTCTGAGTATCTCACAAACAGCAGGTCTTGCGGGGTGTTTCCAGTACGCCCAGTACAAAAAGTGGTCCAAGGAAGGACAACTGCTAAGAATGGGACTAGGTCATGAGTGCCCAGTGCTCAGGGATGTGCTTGAGAAGCAAAGGCTGCCCCCTGTGATACTGACTATGATAAACAGATGTCAGAACACACTGGATGTGCAGACATAGCTGAGTCAGAGTGCCCATCCAGAACCCTGTGTACTCCCAAAGCTCCTTCAAAGGGCATGTCAGCATCAGAAGTGGAACATAGAGCAATGGGAGAAAATGATTCACTTTTCTTCACATCATGTGGATGGCTTGGTGCATGTGTGTGTCATTTACCTGACAAAGAGATGGCAGAAGGATGCATTATGGGCAAAAGATGATCCCATTTAGGTAAAGTGATGCTTTGTCCGATGTTCTAATGGGAAATCTTGGGTCCTGGTATTCATGTGGATGTTACTTTGATTTGTACCACATACCTCAACATTGCTGCAAGCCAAGTACACCTCTCAATGGCGACAGTATTCCCTGATGGCAGTGGCCACATCAGTAACAGTTTGAGGAACACGACAAAGAGTTCATGGTGTTGACTTGGGTTCCAAAGTCTGATTGTGCATCTGTGGGATGAATTTGAAGTCTATGGAGGCCCCATCTCACGGTTTTTTCAAGGATCTGTGGCTAATTTTTTGGTCTTGTGGAGTCAATGCCTCGATGGTTCAGAGCTGGTTTGCCGGCACAAAAATGACGTACACAATATCAGACAGGTGGTTTTAATATTGAAGCTGACTGTAGCTAATAAAATATATTCTTCATTTTTGTTTTAAAGCTCCATCCCTTGGTAAAATCACATTTAGTTTCATTTGTAAATGCAACCCTAATTGTTTAAGAGGTTACCCGTGGAGTACCACATGAATCAATTTTAGGACCCTTACTTTTTAATTCGTACTTGCTCCCTCTGGGCATTGTCATTAGGAGGCATCTCTTTTTACAGCTCTACATGGGTGAATATCCTGAGAATACTCCGCCAGCTGATTCTCTTCTCACTTGTATATTAGATATGAAGGCCTGGCTGTCAGATTGCTGTTTTTTACAGCTCAGCTAGAGCAAAACAAAAATATTGATCACTGGTTCAGAAGCCCAGACAGAGAACCTGACCCCCGAAATCAATGGGCTCAGACTCAACACAGGAAGCAAGACATCTAAGAGAGATGTTTGACTCTGATTTTAATTTCAAGGCCCATGCGCTCAAAGCTCAAGGCAAGTCTTTACACTGTTTACCTGTTAGCATTCATTTTAAAATTAATTTATTGGCTTATAAGGCACTACATGGCCTCAAACTCCCTCTCAAGAATGCTATTGGTCTGTGAACTAGAAAGGCCCCACAGATCCTCTGGTTCTTCCACAAAGCAGAACAAAACCATTTGCTGATGCTGCTTTTTTAGCTTTTATACTTCAACCTGCTGGAACAGCCTCCCAGAGAAAGTGAGGGGAGCTGAAAATGTCTGTCTATCCAGTCTAGTTTTTACCTAGTGTTTTAGAATTTGATGGTTTTTATTTTCAGACTTTTGCTTATACTTCAGCTGTTCTGTTTTATCATCATTGTTATTATAGTTAATGTTCACAGTATTAATTTATTGTAATTATGTTATTTTATTTTATAAATCATCTCTGGGGTGTTGGTAATTTTTTTTATTGTCTGCAATAGTTTTTTTCCAGTTTTAACTTAGATAGACAATAATAAAGTAAATAAATAAAGATAATGTAGCATTTGCATCTTTAAGAATATAAGCAATAATATTATCATTATTATTATTATTAGTATTATTATTGTCATATATTCTTATTATTATTTTAATAAATTTATTATTATAACATGGTGTAAGCTAATCTATTAAGACTTGATCATTTAGATAGATAATAATAAAGTAAATTAATAAAGATAAAGTAGCATGTGCATTTTTAAGAAAACTTTTATTATTATTTATAAATAATAACATTAATAACAATAATAACTGTAAAAAATATATTAATAATAACAAAAACAGCAATAATAGTAAATATTATTATTGTTATTATTATTATTATTAATATTATTATTAGTTGTAGTAGTAGTATTGTTGTTATTATTATTATGATACATTTTATTATTATTATTATTACTACAACTGTATTGTTGTTGTTGTTGTTTTTGTCATCATTAAGATAACAACAACAATACTGCTACTACTAATGATAATAATAATAACAATAATATTTATTCTTATTATGTAGTTGGTTGTTATCATTATTATTATTATTATTATTATTATTATTATTATCATTACACATTTTTTTTATTATTATTACTATTATTAATATGTTGTTGTTGTTGTCTTTTTTGTTGTCGTCATAAAGATAAAAACAATACTACTAGTAGTAGTAGTAGTAGTAGTATTACTAAATACTAATAATAACAACAATAATATTTTTTATTATTATTAGTAGTAGTAGTAGTATTGTTGTTGTTGTTATTATTATGATACATTATATTATTGTTATCTTTTTTATATACTATTGTTGCTGTTGTTATAAAACTAATAATAATAACAACAACAATAAATACATATACACATGCAATCATAAACCAGTGCAGGGCGTCTTTCCCATGTTTGTGTTGCACCCAGTCTTTGTCCTGGTTTCATCATTGTTACTTCTGTGCCTCTTGTTTGGTAAACCAATGCAATCCTGGAAAACAGTGCGCATGAAAAATTTACAAAAACTTGAAAGCCGCATGTCTCACTGTGCCTCTGACGGAATGCAGGTATAAAAAGACCAAGTGTGGTTTAATCATTAAGGAACGTGTAAACCTCCTTGCCAGATGTCACAATGGCATGTTTTATCCTGTAAAGCCGGTGAGAGGCAGAGGCACATAACATCTACATGTTCATGTTCAATGAAGTCGGAGCTCATTTTTGGAATTTCATTGGCAACGACTCCACCTTCCTTTGGCTTCTGCAATAGTCGGTAAAATTCTGTCAGTCAGGGTTAAAGCGCGTTTGTTGGTTTATAAAGGTGTTTTTCTTCCACAGATGTTTCTATTCAGCACCTGTCCGTCTGAGTGATGCGAGGCGACGGCCATGTTACTGGCTCTGTGAGGATGTACTTAAGCAGAACTGTGCTAGATCCTATTAACAGCCTGCTAAAGTGCCCACATTTTTAATTCTAGCATGATGATGTCGAAAGGCGATAATGTTCAACAGCTTGGTTTTGCATTGCAGTTCGCATTTGGTATTTCAAAGTAAACAAAAAGCACATCAGAAACCGATGGGCGTATTCGCAGTTTAGCAGGTACTTAAACCGAGCTACTGCACAAATTAAAATGTTGACCTGATGAGGGCTATCTAATCTGTAATCTGCAATTCATCCAATAAATGTAAAGATATTTCACGTAGAACCAAAATGTCAATGTCCTGGTAGCGATCGAGGAAAGGTGAGAGGGTCATCAGAGTCACTAGGATGCGTCCTCTGGAGAATATTAATGTCCGCACCAAATTATGTGGTAATCCATTCAATATTTAAATGGTGGACAGGAAAATCAACCAAGTATGTGTGCATTTCTGTGTATTTATCTTGTGGTACTGATGATGCGTAGACACAAAGCTGTTCATGCAGTCACAGACTAGCATCCTTTTTGAGCAGCAAAAAGCAAGTCCCCATGATGTGAATCTTTTAAGGTTCGGGTAAGACTCCAGGAAACTAATGTACGGTGTAATGTTCTGTTAAGTTATGTGAACATTACTGTGTGTGACTTCCACTAAAAAGTTGTTATTTTTATTGGAAGCCACGTCAAGCTGGACAGAGCTGATTGAAGGGATGCACCCGTCATCGACTTCTCCTTCTACACTCCACACAATGCAAGTCTCCTCCTGCTAACAGCTACAAAGGAGTCATTCCACGCCAACTCACCTCGGGCCTCCCAGCTGAGGTTATGGATTTTTCATAAAATGTGTAGCCCCTTGATGCCTGAATTTATTTACAATTATATAAAAACAATAATTTTATGTGTTTTTGATTTGAAGTTGATGTTAAATTAAGTGGAGATTGTTAATTTGTCTATAGCACATATAGTAGATATAAAGGTGTAATGCGGCAGACATTAATGGTAAAAAATTTTTATTGATGCCGCAAATGCCATTCAAACTGGTCCTAAGAGAAACCAGTGCTTGCAAAAGGTTCCTAGGTATGTATTGAATATGCACGAACCAGCACTGGGGGAATGCATACGCTACATCGGCTGCAGCGGTATGTTGCAAATTTGCGACAACCGGCGTTAAAGGGTTAAATAATGAACATGTTTTTAATATGTTTTCAATGGATATGAAGACATTCCCTTTGAAAAGTTTCAAAGAAATCAAAACAATCCTTCCTGGAAAAAAAAACACTGTTAAAAAATACTTAAAAAGTGGATTTTCCAGCTCCGAAGCTAATTTTAGGAAGACCTGTGGCAGTCAGTTTTTGCTGTAGCACCAAATGACATTTAAATATGACAGAACTAAGTTGCGTGATTTTTTTCAAGAAAAACATGACCTCAACTGGGATGCCTTTGGTAAGTTGGCATGGAATGACTCCAGGGGTGGGCTAGCCATAGGGAGGTTCAGGAGGTTTCCAGAACGGCTGGTCTGTTCCAGGCCGGTGACAATAAAAGGCATCTCCAAACCAGGCTCCCGGGCTGCATTTCAACCCCAGCCTGCCCCTGAAGGACTCAAATGCAAAACATAGATACAAAATGATGAAGAGGATGGATGCATTTTTAAGTCTTTTAACTGTTTCCATCCATGCCATTCATAGCTAGACTTAACTGACAGAAGAATGAAACTGTGTAGCTTCTTTTTTAACCAATGGTTAAAGTACAAAAATCAAGTTTTTAGCAAGTCATCAAAACCCTGAAATGAAATGAAATGAAATGAAATGAAATGCAAGAAACCATGTGGAGAATAGAACCAAACAGTGTTGCAGACGCTACATCATAGACCTGCCCCTCGTCGAATCCGCGGGTTAGCGATGTGCCTAATTCATCTAATACAGGCAGTGAAAACACTGAGCAAACAGCGGGAAGCCATGAAGATGTGAAAACAAGACCACGAGTACGTCTTTGTGAGCCCAAGTCTATGAGCATCAGGTACGTTTATCATCTTTTAAACACATGAAAACACCTCTTATTGGTTTCTGGATTTCAATCTGCTGCATCAGACATTGCATCAACTGAAGTTTCTTCCTTTGAGGCAAATATTGACCCTAAAATCTCTGAGGTCACCGAGTGGGGACGGAATTTGTGGATCACAATAATATTCCTACCTTATGAGTGCACTACGACATTCATATCAGTGAGTGTTTGGTGCTGAACCTGTGTGAGAGAGTGTGTCGCTGCTTCACAGCAACAACGACTGCTTCAAGGTTCAATCTCAGGTCGCCTCACTCCTCACTGATTTCCTTCTGAGTCTACCTCAGTTCACAGCGGCGCGCGTTAAAGCGGCGACATTTGAGCCACAGCTGTCGGTGAGAGGAACGCGTCTCCCTGAGTACACATTCCTCTTTTTGTTTGTGTGTGTGTTTACATGGATGATTGGGAGCGTTCATCCCTCTCAATCTTAGCATTATGGTGTTTTAACGATTCTGGCAGATGTTGTTTTTGTTGGAGAATGAACTCACTTAAGTGTGAGATGGTGATCTGGTGAGATTACCTACCCTTCTCTTCAAGGGCAAATTTTAATGGTGCTGTAAATCAGCCCCGGGCTCATTTTGTAAGAATGATGCCGCCATCTTTCTGCTGATGGAGAGAGAGCTGACAGTGAGGCGATGCATTCATCTGCTGCTAAAGAGCTTGCGTGTTATTGAAGTTATTCACTCAGTTCTGCATCTTTTTTGAAATAGTTAAATCACTCGGTCTCATGCTGTTTTCCATTACTACTAGAGAGAAATGTTTTAGCTGTGCAGTTTGACCTTGGAAGGTTTCAGAAGCAAAACACACAACATCTACTCTGTAAAATGAATGAACCAAAACCGAATGTAAATACAAGTGCTGTGAAAAAGTATTTGCCCCCCAATCTTCTATTTTTTCACATTTGTCACATGTAAATGTTTCAGGTCATCAAAATAATTTGAATTTAAGACAAAGATAACCCAAGAAAACACAAAATTAAGTTTTTAGATGATGATTTTCCCTTTCGTAGGAAACATGCTGTCCAGCCAATCTTGCCCCATATGATAAAGTAAAGAGCAAAAGAACCCAGACGAACATCAAAAGATCTGCAGTTCTCATCTGCTTCAGTTAGGGTTCGTCTACATGATTCCACAATACAGAATACACCGGGCGAAAATGGCATCCATGGAGAGTTGCAAGCTGCAAACCACTACTGACCAAAAAGAACATAAAGGTTCTTCTATATCTAGATGCGCTCCAAGGCTTTTAGGATAACATCCTGTGGACTGATGAGTCAAAGGTGGAACTTCTTGGAAGACATGGGTCCTGTTACATCTGGTGTAAAGCTAATACTGCATTCCAGAAGAAGAACATCACACCAACAGTGAAACATGGTGGTGGTAGTGTGATGGTTTGAGGACCTGGTCGACTTGTCATCATTGATGGAGCCATGAATTCTGTTCTCTATCAGAAAATCCTCCTGAAGAATATCCACCATCAGGCCATGACCTACAGCTCAACACAAATTGTTTATGCAGCAAGACAAAGACCCAAAGCACACAAGCAAGTCCACCTCTGAGTGGCTCAGAGAGAACAAAATTAAGGTTTTGGAGTGGCCAAGTCAAAGTCCAGGCTTGAATCCAATCGAGATGCTGTGGCAAGACCTTAAAAGGGTAGTTCATGATCAAAAACCATCTAATGGGACCAAATTAAAACTATTCTGCAGAGAAGAGTGGGGCCAAAATTCCTCCATGTTGATGTAAAAGGTTGATCACAATCTGTAACAAGCATTTAACTGTAGCTGTTGCTGCCAAGGATGGACCAACCATCCAGGGGGCATTTACTTTTTCACTGGGGTGATGTCGGTTTTCAATAAATCTTTCATAAACTATCATTTAGAAACGGTTTTTGTGGGTTGTCTCTGTCTAATATTCAATAAATATAAATATTCGTTTGATGATCTGCAGCATTGAAGTGTTAGAAGAATGCAAAAACAGAAGATTTCTGTAGGGGAGCAAATTCTTTTATTGGCACTGTATATCATAACATACAGGAAGGGATGATGGATGGATGTCGACAGAGAGTTGGATTGAACGAAAAAAGATAAGGATTATATGAAAGATTACAGAGTGGATTTGGATGGAAGTAGAAGGAAATCTAGTCTAAATGCTGCCACTTTGAGACCTGACTCAGTGACAGAAGGAGGCTGGGACAGGAGGATCAGACAGGAGTGGATGGATTGACAGAAATACACTGTCATAGCTCCGTATCATGACCACCTGTTGGACGTTTTAAAGGATGAGTTGGACTTGTGAAACAAAGAGCAAATTAATTCCCAAAGACATGAGAGAAAGCAGTCGAACAAATGTTTTTGTCAGTTGTTGTAATATAATGCATATATTTAGACATGCACACACACACAGACACGTAATAGACCTTCATATTGGTGCACTAAACAAGAAAGGGATGCACATATGAATGGACGTACGGATGGAGGGACAACCCATGCAGCATTGAGGCATTATGTTTTTAGGGTTTCAGTTTGTTCATTTTCCCAAACACAGTGTCTCTTCAATTCCTGAAGCAAATCTTTTCAAAGCACAACCGTTCACATGGACTCGAGGACTAACTGACTAGATTTAGGTTTTCAAAGACTCATGGTCACAGTGCCCTCACATCCAGCCCTTTTTTTCTGAACATGATAAATCAAGAACATTAAGGGGGCACTCATTGCATCTGTCACAAATATCCACTCAGCGGTTAATTGATTTGAATTTCGGTGGCCAGAGGTCCCTGTGACCTCGAATAAATGCCTAATTGGAAAACAAAAATGTCATAATGACATTTCTTCGAACAGAAACCTGACTGTTTTGCAGAGTCGCTGAAGCATAAAATGGTAATGCTAATAATTCTGATGTTTTTACCAATAAACAGTAATCACAGCTAGTCATTGCTGAGGTATCTTTTGACACTTTTGTCCATGAATGCATCTCTGGGATTGAAGACTATTGATTTCTATCCGAAACAGCGTATAGTATGCACTGTATAGGCTTTTGTATGTGTAGATATTTAATAAGCGGATGCTAGAACCATGTCATCCTGTTTGAGCAGTAAACTAACCTTAGGTTAATCCTCTGTAGGTACAACAAGACATAAATCTGTCATTTTGGCAGCAACTATGACAAATTCCATGAAAGTAGAAATGCATTTGTTGATATTTTCAGCATAACTTTGGCTTAACAAGTCATGCAAGAGGCTTCTTTTCTTCACATAGAAAATACAGTGAACAAAAATATAAAGGCCCCATGTGAAATATTGATGCCACATGAAGTGCACCACCCAAAGTGAGCGTATACTGTCTTGTACTTGTACAAAATGGATATTTCTCTTGATTAGTGTCCCAAATTTGAGTCCACCACTGCCTGTGAGCATTTGCTCAGTGATGCATTAATTCCATTCAGTACATGGGTGTGGCATATCCAGACGCTTGTTGGTGTGATGCGTCTGTTGTGCAGACCAAAGGTTTCATCTGCTGTACGTGTCGCTGGTCTGAGACGATCCCACAAGTGAACAAGCCAAATGTGGTGATTCTGTGCTGGGGTGGTCACACGTGGCCAATGTGGATGTGGTCGATTTGCAGTACTGCCCGTCTGTTGGAAACCAACTCTCAAACATCCCATCGACTGATAGTGAACATTCAGCAGCACAGCGACCGCTCTGGTGGACATTCCTGCTTCCAACATGCCAATAGCATGTTCCTGCATGACCGGAGTCATCTGAGGCATTGCTGCTTTTATCAAAATTGGACATTTTGGGGTGGCCTTTTATTGTCCCCAGTATAAGGAGTGTCTGAGTACTGCTCATTCTGTTGGAGCAGCGTCTGGATATGCCACACCCATGTACTGAATGGAATTAATGCATCACTGAGCAAATGCTCACAGGCAGTGGTGGACTCAAATTTGGGACACTAATCAAGAGTAATATCCATTTTGTACAAGTACAAGACAGTATACGCTCACTTTGGGTGGCGCACTTAATAGGGCATCAACATTTCACATGGGGCCTTTATATTTTTGTTCACTGTACACACATTAAAAAGCCTTTTTGAAAGCTAATTCTCACTGTGGAAAACATGCAGTCTACTATACGTCAGCTTATTAGCTCTATCAGTTGTTCCTCAATCAGATGTCATGTCCTCGACTTTCTTTTTTCTGCTTAAATAGTGCTTTCTGACTAATTCTTTCATCTTTGGATTCATCTAACAGAGTATGTATGTGAGTCCAATCACCCATCACCATTATTCTTCTGTTTCCATGAGATTGAAGCATCTCCACTGGAAGAGTTCAGGATCTTGTTCTGAAGCTTTCAGTGATGCTACAGACAGGGTCAAAACGCTCCTGTTCAGTTCCAACAAATGCAAATTTGTTCATTTTCTCAACCTTAAAAAAGTTTTTCCGAAACCAGAGGAAAATATAATTTGCCTTGATAAATATTTATGCTTCTTCTGCAGTCAGTTGATTCTACAGCTATTTCCCAGAGGAAGCAAATGTACAACCAATGTTTCCACGTACTACCACAGTTCAAGGAGTGATTTTTTTATTTGAACTAGAGCTGTTTTCAGAGTCTCTTTCCCCGAATGGTCAAAGAGACATTTAATCCACCACCTGTTTTCTCTCCGCCGTGGCTCAGGAATAACCATATTGTTTATGCCGGCGAGCTCTTCACACAAATGGCCATACTTTTGACACACGTTATTACAGCTGGCAGGAGATTCCATTAGACCCTGGGGCTGACATGTCCTGCACTACCAAATCCGAAGCTCTTTGCTATTGTGTGGCGTACATCAGCGTTCTTGGCTGTCAGAATCATTTTCTCTATCCATTATTTGTGTTCACCTTTTTCCAAATGGCTTTCTCGTTTGCCCTTTTTGTCAATATCAGCCCATTACTCTTCCAGCGAAATGACGATGGGCATTAAGATTGAAGTCGTGTGCTTTTAAAATTGAGAAGCAATAACTGCAGTTTCTCCAAGAACATTTTAAGAGTCGAAATCTTCAGAAGGTCTTCCATCGGAGGTAGAAGAATGTTAGTCATTCCATGCCAACTCACCTAGGGCCTCCCAGCTGAGGTCATGGATTTTCTTGGAAAGAAATCGGTCTGACACTTCTACCTAAACCATGGAACCTTGCAAAATCTCACAACTCTACTTCAAATACTTTGAGTTATGAATCTTTGAAAATCGTCCATCTGTGTTAAACTCGATATCTTCAGTGATTCTTTTAAAGCATCTTTAAAGCCTCACCAGTTGCTTATTTTTCAGAGGATTTGACTGATATCTTCACTGAAAATCCCAGAAACCTTAAGAAAAAGTTGGAACTTGTAATCATGTCAATGGCTTAAAATCTATCATTTATCATCAAAACGAAAAATCTTCAGTTTTCAAAAGTTCATATCTCCACTAACATTCACTCAATTCCAACCAAATTTGGAGTGTAGGTAAAAACAACTTAGTTCTGTCATATCTAAATGTTATTTGGTGCTACATCAAAAACTGACTGCCATAGATCTTCCTAAAATTAGCTTCAGAGCTCAAAATCCACTCTTTAGGACATTTTAACAGTATGTTTTTCAGGAAGAATTGTTTTGATTTCTTTGAAACTTTTTGAAGGGGATGTCTTCAAATTCATTGAAAACATATTAAAGAATTAAAGATGTTGTATTACTCCTTCATTATCTAAACATTTTATAAAAATGACACATTTTTCGTAGTTTTCAGCGGCTTTAATATTACATTTGGTGGCTCTAATTGTCAGGTAAGTATTTGTATTACGTTGATTTCAAGGTTTTATATGTGGTAGCTGTTGGGCTATTATGTCATTAGTTCCATTCCAATTCAAATGCACTTTTTAGTCAAATTAAGCAAATCCTTCCTCATGGTCTAGTAGGCAGGTGCACTGAATAGTCAAACAGTCCTGACTCTTTAAATGGGAAGCGGACAGTGTGTCCTGCACATGTTTGAGCTCTTTCATGCTCATGCTCAAGACAGGAGGAAAAACTGGTGCATGCTAACTGTCCAAATAGGCTAACAAGCTAAATAGCAATAATCTTTCTCCAGGACTGCAGACTTCCCCTTTAAAGAATGAGGCTCTGATTTTCAGTTGGAGATTAAATGGATGTATTGTAGTCTCCGTCTCCAACACGATACACACTGATCATCTAATTTGGCAACACACGCGTACAAGCACACACAGCTGTGGCAGGGAGAGCAGGTCACAGTACCTCCCCATCTGTGTTTGAGCTTTATTTTAACTAATTTAGAAGCAACCTCTTACTAGAGCTCGGCTCATTAGTAGCAGCGCAGAAAGAGATTTGACTGGATAGCGGAATGAATTCATTTAAAAGGAGCGGCGTGTTGGGAGTCACTTGGGAAATCACGGATTAGATAAAGCTACCTGCTCGTTCCTCGTGGAGGAGAGTAACACATTACAGGCAGGATTAACTGGCCGGATGAAGGACTGGAACACAGAGTGGGAGACAAATGGTGAGTCAGACACGTGTGGGAACACAGACAGGTAGCCATTATAAGAAAGAAAAAAAAGAGACAACAAATCAGAGCATGAATCAGCTACCTGTTGTTCCTCCAGGGCGAAATGCTCCATCAATTATAGTCAACAATAACAAGGTGCTGGATTGATAGTGGAGACAGAAAACGGATAAATCATGGAATAGTTGCGGTTTGTGGTTTCTTTGGTGCATCAAATCTGGCATAAATAGTTGGGCTGATTGGTAACCAGCATATCTACGTATCGTTCACAGCTGAGGTTTGTTTTTATGAATAAATTTGTTGGAGGACATGTGAGGCTTCGAGCATCTTCCTTGTTGAGGTAGTTTGAACACAATCAGACACTGCAGCAAACCCAGAATCATCTAAAGGGGGGTGACACATCTGTATGCGCAACACGTCACCTGGGAAAAACCGGTGGGTGTTGCTGAAACGAAGGACAAGAAAGTAATGTTGAGGGTCACGGCTTTTCAGCGCATTGGTTGTCGCTTGAGACCGACCATAAAAGGGATTTATGTGGATTTCTTTCAATAAGGACAATGCAGGTGTGTCGAGAAAGGTTTGCTGGGCAACGAGTGTGGAAAGCTTTCTTTCTGCTGTACACACAGTCTCAGAAAGCCTATCAAATGTTTCGGCCTCATGGGAAAAAGTTGTTTCTACACGAGCATCATTTTCTTGAAAGATTGTGGACACATGTTGGACACTTCTGGACCGGTGACAATGTCTTGTTGTGTGTTTTCAGTCTGAAACTAGCCGCAGTTGCTGGGGAAGAGCTTGCCGATGATAAAGCCAGGCCAAGACTTTATAGTGCACTCATGTCCCCCTGCTTGGCGCTACAGAGGGATGTTTACCAGGTTGAATACAGATCAAGGCTCGCGGGTTGTTTGTCATGTCCCCGAGCTGGGAGAGGTCCAGGCCTGGCGAAAGTGTTCGATTCCTTTCTCAGCGAGGCATTGACATCTGTAGAGGGAACAGGATGCAGCTGGATTTTCACAGCCAGGTGGGGCGGTGATGAGAAAGATCAGACTCCAGATGGCAGACATCATCCGGAGATTCTTCAGAGTCAGACAGCGTGGCGGGGGCAGGCCGGGGGGGAGGGAGGGGCGACGGCGACCGGAGTGACAGCTCTATCAGGACGAGATGCAAGCATTACGGGTCGAGTGGAGTCTCGGAGATTGCTTAATGGCACGGCCAGGAGGAAGACTCGCAGTTAAGTGTAGTTTGCCCTGCTTCGACCTCAGCTAAACACTCGTAAGAAGGTTTGAATTACTGTCAGGCGAGCAGATCGAGAGCAGGGAACAATGTGGAAAGACAGCCAGAAGCACAACTGGCAGGTGCATCAATGGCAGGCAAAGTTTAATGGAGCACAAATAGATTAAAATTAGTTTTAATAATGCATTTATTGCCACATGGGTAAAGTCTGCATGCCAGTTCTATTAAACATGAGTATAATTAAACTGGAAAAAAAGGGAAATAAATTCGAGCCACATGTGGGAAAAGTCTCCAGAAGACTAATGTCCGTGCTTCTTCATGCTTTTCCTTGTGTTTTAAAATGGACCGTTGCCAAATTGGTTCTCGGCCTTTTTTTTTACAGCTCCCATCTGCAGCAGGATTACAATGCCTGGTGTAAAGTGAGGTTATACCCAGAGAATGCATCATTATAGTGGGTTTGCACATGGGCACTAATTTCATTTAGGCTCTGTTTTCAGCTAAAAGGAGCCGACTGCAGGTCCAGATTTTTCATTCTCCATTTGTTTTTCTGCTCATTTATTTACGTCCTCAGGTACGGAAGGTGGACCGTTTCCATGTGCCCATACAAGAACATAATATGAGTAAGAGTGAGAGGGACATCCATGAAATACACAAGCAAGTTCCTGCCACCAAGAGAGTTTCCCTTAGAGAGGGCATTGCCATTCTCGCAGGCTGTGAAGTTGGCAAGTTGAAGAAAAACATTTGTACTAACTGAGTGTCTTGTTTACCCTCCAAAGTTGTCCAGAGTTGAACTCCTGATGGCAGTGGTTAAAATTCGGACAAACTTTTTTTTAAGAGTTCAGACAGTGTGAGCTGTTAAATGACGGCCGAGATCTGATCGGTCATTAACCCAAGATGTCCGCAGTTGCTGTCACACACAAAAGAGGACATCACAAACCTTTCAGACTCACCTGTAAAGCCTTCAGTGCTTGATACCTCACACCTGCGATGCCAGAGCTGCTCCAGAATTGTATTTGAGATAAGAATGAATGACTTTACATATTTTCATGGGCGTCAAACACTTGCTTTGAACAGTAAACAATAAATAAATGAATGCATGCCTTGCATTATTAAAACAGTATCTGCAGCTACTGATCCAATTTAAATGCAAAAGAAAAAGAGAATGGAATTAAAAAGGAAAAAAGACAAAGAAATAAGTTAATTTCTGTGTTTTTTCTCCCAAACGCATTCACATTCACACAGTGTCCGTTTTCTTCTGTTAATTGCCCGAGGCTGAAGAACACCATTTTATGGAAATAAATACTTCCTCTGCAGACAGAGTTTAAATACCTTTTGGTAAGGAGGAGCAAATGAGTGTCCATTCATACCATTCATGTTCCTACTTCACAGTGAGACATTCATTACTCATTAGGTTTGACAGTACTTTGTCACAGATTCCAAATCTTCTTATTGTGCTGAATGGTTTCGGTGCCAAATGGTTTCATCCCTGAAATGAGAAAACTCAAGGACTGAATGTGGCGCATTCAAACCCCGACTGAAGCCAGAACTGAGCTCCTGTGCATACCTGCACATATAATATGCATGCACACACACAAACACACATTCACACACACACACACACACGGCAACAAGAATTCATTATAGAGCCAGTGATTAATTAGGACCTGATGTTTTGTGATTGTTAATCACTCAGAAAGGATAAGGGGGAGAACAAAGGAGGAGGCTGAGAGTAAAGTCAGAGATAATGAAAGAGGGTGAAATGAATGAGTTGTGCGGCTTGAGCCCGACGATCTGATCAGATAACGGCGTCTTATGAAAAATGTACTCGTGGTGATTCTGTGATAATCAGGAGACATTTTGATTGCCCTTATTTGCTCTAGTAAGCAAACAACAATGGAAGGGGAAACTTTTCACACGTGAAAAAGTAAAAGCAAGAATGTCAGGTGCAAAAACATGCGAATCCTTATCGGTTCACCCTTCCTGGCGGGATAATTCCTGATGATGGCATTTGTTTTTTTGTGGAGTCAGCGTACACAGCTGCACGGGAAGGAGGAAACCAACATTTTGTGTTCTCACTCCCCCAATTTGTTCATTATTATTCATCAGTATTTGTCTCTCTCTTTCCACTCCCCTCTTTGACTTTACTCTAAGACCAAAACAACTCTTAAATTCATATGAATCACTATTGTACTGTGTTGACAACAGATCAAAGGATCAGTGATGCTAGAAATGGTAAATGACATACACTAAGGTCAGATAAATCCATATATATGTATACTACCTGCCCAGCACCATATAGAAAACACACAAAATTAAATGAAAAGTTTATTGATTCTGCTTAACCAGATGCAAGGATACATAAGTATGATTTACTTTTAAGGAATTATGCATTTTTAAGGTTGTTTTGTATTATCCACATTAAGTATCAGCTGTTTAATTATTAAAACACCTCTATTTAGTCAGCCCAGCCATCTCACATTGATTAGACTGTAAATGTGCTTGTAGAACACATTCCACAGCATCAATATTTGACGTCTTTCGTGCCCGCTTGGGTGAAAGCGAGGCGTGCAAAATTCTTTATGGACAGCAGATGGATGTCCTCCACTGTGTCAAAACAGTGATGCATCAAACTGTACTGTCGTTGCAAGGAAGCCGGGTGGGGAGCGATGATTGTGTTGGTGCGGTCCAAAAATCTCATGGTGATGATGGAGCACCCGAATTCCATCGCGCCGCAGCTGAGGTTGTTTGGGCCAAATGTTCTCCATCAGATGTGTAGCCAACGACTCAGGTTTCATCACCAGCGATGATCCTCGACATGCCGCAATCCATTCCTGCACGAAAAGTACAGAATCTGAACTTCTTGGTCGCTCCTCATGTAGGCAGAACATACTCTCTTTGTGAGGCCAAGGGAAAAATCAACAGCACGCAGCCTGAAAGCAAAAAAGGAGGTTTTATAGAGATGATGGACAACTGTAAAAAGACAGGGATGAAATGAGCGAGAGAGGAAAAAAAGAGACAGATGGGCCAAGGAGAAAGAGAGAGAGACTGCTGATCAAACTGCAACCTTGAATACGGTATATAATAGGCTCATGATGGATGGATGGCCTACAACCGCATCAACTGTGTGTCATTTATGCATTTCATTAACTGGCTGCACAGAGAGGAGTCAAACTGCAGAGCAAAGCATAAACACTTGGTGATGAATGACAGACGGACAGTCTGGCAGGTAAATAGGCAGGCAGGGACGCAGACACATAAATATACTGGAGCCAAATAATGAGGCAGATCGAAAAAATTAAGTCAGACTAAGAGATTACTGCAGATAAACAATTTAGAAACCAAGACAAAAAGCAGGCAGATGCTGAAAAAAAAGGCTTTTTAAGAGGAACAGTGTTTACCTGCACCACAGTACCTTAATTACTGGGGATAATTAGGGTATTATTTTTAGTTATTTACACGAAGAGAGACAATGCTCGTCAAAACCAGGTGGATTAAAGCAATTTGTATGCTCATCCCTCCGTTGCAATCTGCAGCACTCTTTGCTTGATTTGTAATATTGGAGTCATTATGGCAACAAATTACTAAACAAGGGAGGAAGATGTGCTGCACCACACTGCAAAAACTACTCAGAAACGGTTCGAGGAACATGACAATGAGCCCAAAGCGTCCCCAGATCCCTATCCATTTGAGTATCTGCGCAATGCAGATCCATAGAGGCACCAACCCACAGGGTCCAAAGGATTTACTGCTAAAGCTCAAGTAACAGACAACACAGGAAACCTTCGGAGGTCAAATGTAAGAGTAACAGCACCACCAAGTTTCACCTTTGAAACTTACAGTGCCTCTAAAAACCACATTGCTTTGTTGAAATCTGTTTTCACTTTGACATGAAAGAATTCTTTTTTTTCTCAAACAAACCAAGTGATCATGATTCAACGCTGAAAAGCAGTAAAAGGGTGAAAACTTCCAGTTGAAGTTGATACTTTTCATAGACACTGTATGTAAGTATTATGAATACTTAGGTAAAGTAGAAGTACTTACTTCTGTAGTAAAATGGTCCCTTACCAATGTTGTACTATTATATATGATGTACACCGATCATTTTGACCACTGACAGGTGAAGTGAATAACATTGATCATATTGGTACTATGTGCTGTTCTGATGGAAAACCTTGGATTTTAACATCCATGTTGATGAGACTTAGACACCCAAATAAACATTGTCCCACAACAAACACACTCCCTCATGCAAATGGAAATCCCAAATGTCACTAGCCTACCCCTGGAGGAAAATGCACCCCACCACATGGCAACAACATCAAACAATCAGGAACATGTTGAGGAACATGACAATGGTCCAACATGTTGATCTGACCTCCAAACTTCCTACACCCCACTCTGATCAAGCATCAACAGGATGCAGTGGAACAAGTTTGATGGACAGAGGCCCCACTGCACAAGTCAGAGTACCCAAAGGATCCAGTGCCAACGTCCTGGTTCCAGACCTCATAGGACACCCTGAGAGGTCCTCTTGTCCATGCCCAGTGGTTCAGAGTATTTTTGAGCACATAAGGGGGACCAACACAATATTAGGCAGGTGGTCATAATGTTGTGGCTGATCGGTGTATATGAGCCATGATAAAAAATTCCAATCTGTAGAGAAACTAGTAACTGTCAGACAAATGTAGGGGAGTATAGAGTACAATATTTGCCTCTGAGATGTAGAGGAGTAAAAGTATAACGTTGCAAAAATGGAAACGCTCAAGTAAAGTAGAAGTATCTTCCATTTGTACTGAGGTAGAGGACTTCAATAAATGCACTTGGATGCATGGAATTCCACCACTGACCAGTTGACGGTTTGTGGAAAATTACTATCATGGACTGAACCATTGAATATTTTGTCAAAGATCATGTTGACAAAATACTATTTTAATAAACTTTTCTCCTGAAGACTGTCACTGATGTCAATGAAGACAAACAACAATTCCAAGGTTTCTAAAAAAGAAGGCGAAAAATAGACAGACACAACCCTCCTTGACCTCTGCAACAACATAAAGTGTGAATAAAGAAAACAAGCAGTGGCTTTTGGTTCTCTCAAAGCTGACAGCTGTTTCAGAATCTCTGTGTGTGTGTGAGGTGTTTGTGAGAGAGAGCACATGTCAGGGATGCAGGCCTGGGTCGACGCACTTCACATCACAAAGCTCACACAGTTTTCCTCAGTTTGCCGTCTTCTTCCTCCTCCTGCAGAGACGGCAACACAATCAGCGGCTCTTCTGAACCTCCCCTGCAGGCAAATTGTGGTCATCACCTCATGAGCAGGAGATTATACCAAACTTTTCCATCATTTTTAGGAAAATAAGTCACTTGTGAAAATGGATTTTTGGCAGAGACTGTCTGGAGGTGCATCTCATTTTAATGTTTCTGTTTTTGTTGTAACAGCCAGCAGGGATCTGACTCAAACTCAATACACTTTTTACCTGTTTTTGGTGACATATTCGGGCCATCGCTGCCCTTCAGCATCTGCTTATCGGCTCGGTCAGGTGTGTAATGTTTTTGGATCTCCTGCTCTGAAGGTTGCACTGCTTTGTGGTGCATGGAATTATCACAAAAGAGAAATAACAGACAAAAACATGCGACCATCATCGACTGACCTATGTCTTCTCCCTCCCCACCGAGATGTCTCTGGATCTGGAGCTCAACGTCCCTGATCTGCTGCCACTGGCCTCACCACCTGCTGTCCTCCCATCCCCACCCCAACCTCTCCGTGCTATCCCTCCCTCCCTCCTCATCCCTACTCCCAACCCAACCGGACGAGGCAGATGGCCGCCCTCCCTGAGCCTGGTTCTGTCGGAGGTTTTTTCCCCCCTATTCCCTATCATAGGGGGGTTTTGGTTCCTTCCCACCATCCCACTGATTGCTTGCTCATAGGGAATCCAAAAGCAACTTTGGGATTGTTGGGTTTTCTGTTTCCTGTTTTCTGTTCTTCCTTACAATGTTTAGCGCTTTGTGATGACATATGTTGTAAATATGCGCTATATAAATAAAACTGAATTGAATTGAACTGAATAGATGTTGAAGACAAGTGTGAAATATGAACAGCCAGGTCTCTTAATTTTGACATACACTATGTTGCCAAAAGTATTGGGGCGTCTGCCTTTACATGCACATGAACTTTAATGACATCCCATTCTTTAATCCGTACAGTTTAATAAGGAGTTTGCCCACCCTTTGCAGCTACAACAGCCTCAGCTCTTCTGGGAAGGCTTTCCACAAGGTTTAGGAGTGTTTATGGGAATCTTTGACCATTCTTCCAGAAACACATTTGTGAGGTCAGGCACTGATGTTGGACGAGAAGGCCTGGCTCGGGTTGAGGCCAGACCAGTCAAGTTCCTCCACACCAGAGGAAGTGATAGGAACACCTAAATTCAGTTATTTGGAGAGGTGTCCCAATACTTTTGGCAATATAATATATATCAGACTAAAAATTTAACTTTATCACCTAAAAATTCACAATTTCCATCCAAGCTTTCTTGGTTTTCCATGCACGATAACAAAAACACATATTTCTGGGGAAAGAAATGACAAAAAGCATGTTCTTTTTTCTCTCAACATGACATTTTTGATCCTTCATGCTGGGAAAAGTTGATGTTTCCGACTTGGAGTCAAGGAACGACCAAAACATGATGAATACGCCGATGAGTATTTCTTCATACACATCGGGTTACCTGCAACTCAGATTGCACATCGTTAGCGACACAACCGCGCGGTTCATCTCCGTTTGCTATCTTGTTGAGCTGTTTACCGAAACGATCGCTTTTAAACCCTGCTGCAAAATACGATCAACACGACAAAGTTGATGTGTTCGCGTGCTCTGTGAAAAACAGGCGGTAATGGTTTCCCCTTTTATGTGAAGATGTGTGGGCGTGTTTGGTTTCGCCATAACTTCTAGTCAACAGTTTCAAGGCATTTTTGATTTCCTCTCCGTGTCTCTTACATAGTCGCACGCAGGGACGCCGTAGGATTT
Organism: Dascyllus trimaculatus; assembly: GCA_024666655.1. Classification (NCBI taxonomy): domain Eukaryota; kingdom Metazoa; phylum Chordata; class Actinopteri; family Pomacentridae; genus Dascyllus; species Dascyllus trimaculatus. The sequence goes on from CM045460.1 coordinate 24,580,593, forward strand.
GTTGACTAATGACTTCACCCACAGATCAACTGCCTTGTATGAGAGCTGTCACTGACAGATGTTATCAGCCGTACATAAACTCCTCTCACTGCTGGCCCGTGCGTGTTGAGAAGACCTGCCAGGCCTGGATATTTTTTTACTCAGCTATTACTGCACAGTCGAGGCTCTGTCGAAGGTTTAGCAGTAGCTTTTAAACTGTCAGAAGAAAGCTGGCATTGTCACTCTATTGTTCCTCAGTGAATGAGTCCCTATTGACAACATCAGCGGGAGCGTATTGATCAGTCCAATCTATATCGTCCACTGATTAACATGGTGGAAATAAGCTAAAACAAGCTTGCAGTGATTAGCCCCATGTGCTAAAGACTCAGTCGGGATTTGCACAGTGCTGCTGGAAAGCACAAAATCCTGGAAATCACCTTCATATTCCCATTGAATTTGGATTTTTTTATGCAGTCGGTGCATGATTGTTGGGTGGTTTTCAATCAATTGTCATTCTCAAGGGGTTTGTCAAAGCCACTAGCATATCTAAGGTCTCATTGAGTGCCAACTGTGTCACTATCCGACACCAATAATTGGTGTCGGATAGTGACACAGTTGGCAGACATATAGACTTAGACTTAGACAGACAGACTTAGACAGACTTTATTCATCCACAAGGGAAATTTTGTAACACAGAAGTTTTTCTTTTCAATTTAGAAAGACCTCATGGGGAATTTGGAGTTGTTGTGATGGTGGTGGTATAAGTCACAGGACACATTTTTTTGTCACTTAGTTTGGTTTTATTTTGTGACAAAGTCTTGTTTTCACTCCCTCTGTACCTTCACTTTTACTCACTATTTGGTAACGGTAAAACAACTTGGTGAGGTTCCGGAAAAGATCATTATTTAAGTTAAAATACACCCTTTTACAAAATGACCTAGTGTGTTTCAGTGTGACGCCAAGTGGTCCCAACAAAGGTACCATATGTCCTGTGACAAGCTGGGAGTAAGACACCACACTGAAACCACCATAGTGCCATTAACAGTATTGATTATCTTGTTACAATGCAATGTTTTGCTGAGAAACCTTGGGTCTTTCTTGCGGATGCTACTTTGATATGTACCACCAACCCTAGCATTATTCCGGACAAGCACACCGTCTTATTGCAATGGCACTTCCAAATGCCAGCAGTCTCCCCCAGCAGAATAATGTTCCCTGCAGTACTGAAAAACCTGCTCAGGATCAGATCAAGGAGCCCAACTTGGTCTCCAAACTTGTCAGATCCCAGTCTGGTCGAGCATTTACTGGATGCATCACAACAAGACCAATGCATGGAGGCATCACCATGCAAATTACAGGACAAAAAGGATCTGCTGCTATCATACCGGCACCAAACAACAAAGGACACCTCCACATGTCCAGATGGTTCAGAGCTATTCTGGAGGCAAGAGGGGGGACCTACACAATATTCAGCTGGTGGTTTTAGTGGTTGGTGTATTGAGAAATAAACAGTCTATACATGCAGAAACTTAACTTTTTTTCAGGGAGAGCATCCTCAATAAAGCAGGATGTTTAAGTGTTGTAATTTCTACAACCTGTCTCAGAGGTCAACTGTTTTGTTTGGGACCATATTAAGCACAAAGACTTTACTTTTGCAGCACCGACCCGGTGACGAAGCAGCTATTCATCACAAGCACCGCGCGTTGACACAAGGAGCTAATGAGGTCTTTGCTAACGCTGAACAATGGAGACTTTTAATAAAGAAAACCGATGGACACGGATGGAAAGATGCGGTAGATGAGTGATTGGCTAAGGGGGTAAAGATCAAGCACTCATCTGTTTCATTAAAAAAACACACGAGCGGGAACTTTTTCTTTTTCTTCCTTAATGATTTTATCCTCCCATCAAACTGTGTTTGTGGCCGTTCTTGACTGCATTCAACAGATAAAATGTCAAAACAGAAATGCATCTTAGTTGCTATTGACTACAACAGCATGGTCATTATGAGTATTTGATTATGCTTCATGAATATAGATTGAATAATGACGAGTGATACTTTTACCTCACATTCTCAGTCAAATGTTCTGCAGAAATAAACTGTGTTATCCCATATTGTCAAAATGACACTTGCAGAATTCCTCTTTGGTCTCTTTTTCACCAGATTCTCCCAATTCTGGATGTGTTCGGATTTTACAGACCCTTTCTTTCTTTGCCTCTACATCATGCTTTTTCACAGTGTTTCCCCTGTTGTCCCGTCCCTTGCTCTTCCTGTATCTGTCTGTCTTTCCCTGTTTGTCTGTTTGTCTGTGGGACGCCAGGCCATCATCCTAAACCAATTTGAGGACGTTAAACCTATAATACAGGATAAAAGCAATACAGCTGCAGCCAAAGCCCCTGTGTGTTAACATGAGTTAATATGCTTATCAATACCACCGCCCCACATAAGGCTCCATTTGATTAATGCTGCAGTTGTGTATAAATTGCTTAGATGCAAGTTTCTTATTCAAGATTTAGTTAAATTCTCATTATTCAGCACAAGCTTGTGCAACAGATCGAGAGATGCAGTTTTGTAAAATTAGAACTACTTCTGTGTGTGAGATTCCTATAGAGTGTAAGATAGCCTTATTCTTTCAACCCTGGCGGTGTTAAAAACAGTTTTGGGAGCAGGTGAAGAGCAAATATAGGAGCATCATTCAAACTGATAAGTAGGTTTACTGCAGATCTCATAAGGTCAGCAAGTACAAGGCTTTATCAGTCTCCGTTATAGGATTATATTGCTGTACAAAGGTGTATTGAACAATGAGAACCGTTGCTCTCCTTGGAGACCCTCTTACTGTCCTTGCACCGAGCTCCAGGTGATCTTCCAGGGATGCCATTTTCCAAGAATAATGATTGTCCACAAGACGGTGTTTTCATGTTTTCTCTAACATAACCCGCTCCAGAGAAGGCGTGCAGCATAAATTACCAGTAAGACGTGGACCACCATCTTCCTTTTTTCAGTTGCCTTGCTAACCTCAAATCCTGCTTCCTAGTACAGGCCTCTGGTCCTCGTCTTCTAATCAGCATTCAGTATTTAAACTCCGGTCACTTAGTGGTTCCTGCACATCCTGCCTGCCTGCAGCTCTGCTTTGACCAGCTTCGCTCTGCAGCTCCTCACCTGCCTGCTTCTCTTTCGTCCATTCAGCCGCACCATACACCTTCAACCCTGCAGCCCTCACCACCCTATCCCTCCATCACCACCTCCACTATTCTGCAATAGATCTTGGTAAACTTTTCATCGGTTTTAAATGTGCTTTTAGGTCCTTATTGGTCATAATGCTGCAGGAATTGTGGGATTCAGCTGGTTGTCATTCAGATTAGATTGAGAGGGAGTGTCCATACTTCTGTTTTCCTTCATAGTCTGTTGTTGCCTCGTGCAGTAAAATTGAAATGTAAGAGTCCCTCGTTTTGATTGTTTTGTTAATGCATCGCTTCTATTATCTTATTATCTTATAAAGTGGAGCAAAGCTTGAGTGTAGCTGTTTATGGACTGGAGCAACCAATAAGGTAATAATTTTTTGAGTCAATAATGTACATAATACTCCTCAGTTATTTATATATATATATATATATACATATATATTTGTAAATGAGTGTTCATGTTCTATGTTGTATCTTGGAGTTAACTGCCATTATAGAGCCAGTCCAGTTATCTAAATGCAGTTTGAAGTGTGGACTGAATCGTTTTTCCTTGAGAACAGTTTGGAAAAAAAGTTTTAATGAAACATTTTCCAAGAAAAAAAATGTGGTAAATTCATTTGACAAGTCAACATCCAACAGAGACGCTGACTTTAAATGATGAATTTACACATCTAAGCAAATAAACAGTATTATAAATAAAGATTTTGTACAACAGATAATTCTCAAATTGGCTCTTACAACCATGGTTAAGGAGAGTGAGAGCTACATGGGACGTATCCTTGATGAATGAATATGACAACCATGTCACCCATTACACATATTTTTGATGAGCAAATTGCACAGAAACTGCAAAACAATCTTTTATTTCCATGAAATGCAGTTCTGTTTATGTATTATTACATTATTAGCTGCAGTTATTACATTTTAAAGGAATTTTTTAATGCTATGCCGTTAACGTAATAACTTATAACATTATTGGCAAAATTGTATTACGTTATTGGCCATTGTCACGTTATTGGTTGCTACATGGTGATTAATGTATCATATTCCAAAAATACCCCATCAGAATGCTTTTATTCTAACTTTACCCTAACTATTTTCTTTTTTTTCCCTTTTGTAAAACTGTCCAAACTTATCTACTGTCAGCCATCATTTTACAGACTTGATACCAGGAGTTACTCCTCGCATCGCTGTGTGACAAACTGCTTATCAGAACAGCTGTGGGCACGACCCAGAGCCCAAGACTGTTCAGTAAAGCTGGGAATTAGGTGCTTGGAACTTAATTAATAAAACGCCAGTGAGAGCAACTTTATGTACCTGTAAATTTACCAAGTCAAACTGTGAATTAGCGGGGGAAAGTGCTGAGCTTTCAGCTTGGAGCTATTTAACACTTTTGTTGGAAGCCTTTGTAATTCTTGTGGAGATCAGTTTGGTACTTTTTAAACTTAGTTTGTGGAAATAAGAAGAAAAAAAACTTTTTGAATGTGTTTTATACGGTGCTCTGGACTTGCTTCTTTTGCTGTTTGTCATTTTAATCTCATTCGAACATTCGTTGTAAAAGCTTACACAGGTAATTGTACAGTTGCTCCATTTATTTACACCAGTATTTTTATCTGTTGGAACATGTGTGTGTGATACAGTTAATCCCCTCGACACCCAAGGGCCTCCACACAAGTATTCTCACTCAAAGCCTGATAAGACCTCCTCTGCTGTGTGGCCAAGTACCGATTTTCATTGATTATATCTGTCTTACGCTTGTTAGTTTTGTTGAAGTTCTTACAAAAGGACAATGAGACAGCTTGCATGTTATCAGTTTTTCAATTTTATAACACACAGTGAGGTGATTTCAAAATTTCCATCAACCTGAGAAGAGCTTTAACTTGCTAGAAGATACACCAGAGTGCAAAGATATGTACTGTGTGCTTATTATAGTTGAAAAGCCATTAATATATTGGGATGTTAAGTCATCTTAACAGACTATATCTGATAAATACATTTGCAGTACAGTATGCAGTGTACAGTATGTAAATCACAGAGAAAAATACTGCTGCTCGCCATAGGCTTTCCTTTATCTCGTGAGAAATAAATCACCTACTTGTTTGGAGGTTACCTGATTCTCCTGAACGTCCCTTAGGAGAAATTAGGAGCAGAAGAACAAATCAATCTAAGACCAATTATCCTGTCCAGTTTGAGAATAACAGGGGAGAGTCAAGAAAAGCAGGAGTTCTTTTCCTGTGCCTCTCAGAATCTTCTCCTTAACAATCTTATAGAGCATTAAATAGGCAAATAAGAGAAAAAAAATCCCAGCTGACATATGGGGCAAGAGGCAGGGAACACCCTAGGATGGTCCCTGCTTCATCACACTCTCTCCTACAGCCAGTTTAGAATCCCTAATTAACCTATGAGGCATGGCGCACAAGGAGGACATGCAAACTTCACACAGAAAGGCCCCAGCTGACCAGCAGGGTTAAACCTTCTTGCTGGAGAGTGCTAAACACTGCATCACCATGCAGCAATAAGAATGGGCAAAATCTTTAAAAGAAATGTGAATAAAACTTCCATCCAAACATGTGTGCAGTGCTCGCTGTCAGGGCCCCGTTAGCTTTATTTGACTCGAATATATTTTTACAGTATTGTGAAATGTTGTTTTTGCATATCCCAGTTGGGGTCAGAGTGCAGGGTCAGCCATGGTACGGTGCCCCTGGAACAGGAAGGGTTAAGGGCCTTGCTCAAGGGCCCAACAATGGCCGCATTGGGGTTTGATCCTCTGACCTCCTGACCAGTAGCCCAGAGACTTATCCTGTGTAGATGTCACAGTCAGTGGTTAAACTCTAGAAAAACATAAACCCAAAAATGGCCACTTCTCATCCAACATCCACGATTTCAAACTCCTCTTTGCATTTCCTCGGGTCCACAGCAATACAGGAAGTGCAGCATGAGAAAATGGTCAAAGCCTCACTGATGTTAAACTGAACTCAATTTTAGGGACGACAAAGAGATCTTACTTAAAGTTTTTCTTTCCTCTGGGTACATAATTTAATTAACGACAGTCGAATTTCATTCAGCAGCTTCAGTTTCAGGGCTCTGGTAATGTGGATGTAGGCTCTCTGCCACAGTCCAGATGTTTTTACGTGCATTTTAAACTAAATTAAAACCTTAGAAATTTAAAAGTCAACATACCACAAGGCTTAAATGAGATGGTGGAGTTGGCATATCAATAAAATACCTGATATACATAAGCATGAGGCATCCTTACTGACTCAATAAATAGTCTTAGGAAGGACACAGTTGAAGTATCAAGGAAGTTTAAATGCACAGGAGTTTATCCAGTTTAAAGGAGCCTTGTTCAGATGGTTTGGTAGGTGATGGTGGTGGGTTGTTCTTTTCTTTTAGTTTGGTTTTATTTGTGACCTAATTTTTGTTTTCACCAAATGTGTAGTTTAATGTAGGCGCAAGAGCAAACTTGATTAAGCTTAGGAAAGACTTTCACAACAGCTGCCACATTTTACGAGACAATTTCCCACTGTCAGAACAGAAGCAACAGTGCTGGTAGCAACTCAGAAAACGGCATCTATTTCAGCACTGTTTCAATGTGATGCAAGGGGTCCTGACAAGTTAAGGGGGAAAAAAATCAACCTTGTCTCCGCAAAAATGCATTTCTGTACAACTAAAGTGCATTCCCGATCATATTTTCTGCCAGATTACGCTTGTTTCTTCCTTTTTTTCCAACATATTTATATTTTATTGCTTTACAGTTGCTCTCTTTCAGCTAGCTAATCATATACTAGATGGTTTGGTACCACAGAAATAAAGGAAAAGCTCCAAACGTTTGGTTGTATTTCGACCCAAACTATGATGATTCCTAAACCTGACCAAGTACTATGGCGGCTAAATGTAACCAAGCGTCTAACGTATACTAACCAAAGAACTAAACCAAAGAGCAATTGAAAAACAAAGGTAAACAAAGAGTTAAAGCGATACTTGGGATGCATACACTGACCTCTTCCTTGGCTGACCTATGCCTCCACCTTCCCCCGTTACCTCCCTATGTGGCTCTTTCAAACTGGAAACTATTCCTACAGTGAGCTAACACATTTGTTTCAACATTTCTTTCACAACATCATCTGAAATTTCAATTTTGTTGCATAGAAATGTAAATTAGTAGAGACAGGGTTAAGAAGAGAGCTTATGTTTCAGGTTTTAAAGGTGAAGGTCATGCATTTTACCTCATTTTCGTACAAGAACCTGTATAATTACTGAAAGAGTAGCTCTTGATTTCCAGTAAACATGTATTCAAATGAAAGGAATGTTTACCTACTTGTTATTTTACTCTTTAGTCCTACTCACTGCTCACTTACATGACTTTTTCACCGAGTTTTCTTCTTCTAGTGCGCTCACAGCTATTTACAAAAAACATAGCCTGCACTTTCACTGTTAACAGACTTACACCACTTTCTCACTCTTGTACACAAACACAGATGTTATGAAAAGCTGCTAGAGGGAGGTTGCAGACAGACCTTGAAGATAAACACATAGTGCTATATTGGGGTGGAGAAGAGAGGCTTACGCAGGGCTTCTCAGCAGACAAGACCTCCTGTTTAGGTACTGAGAGGACGGCGGGGACCAGCGCTGGTAGAGAGTTTGACAAACAGAAGCAGATTCACAGTAAAACATGACTTCCCTGGGGAAAGAAAGGAGTGGGAATACTGGGGGGGAAATGAGGGGAAAGTAGAGAAGTAGGGACAAAAAGGAAAGATTAGAGGAGGACAGGCAAACATAGACATGGTTGACAAGACCTCCTGCTGGGGCCCAGGAGGGAAAGGAGATGCTTGGGGAATATAAGGGAACAGAGGAGAGGAGAAAAATGATGACAAGCATGTACCTAGCTCAAGCTCGGATGGAACAGAGGATCAAACGGAACTAGAAAAGCACTCAGAGAGCTCATACCTCCGCCAAGGAGCTTCAGTCCACCCCCAACACAACCTCCCAATCACATATTTTGTATGGAACGTTACAGATACAAATGTAATTACAGACAGTTCAAATATCCTGCCGACAATACGGCGTTCACCCCATCCGACCTAATGAACAGGCACGGCCTCCAGCGCGGCAGCTCCTATCATCCTACCAGCTTCTTAGACAACTGGAGATAAGAATGCCGGCCCAACCGTGCGTATGTCGCTCAGGAAGGAAAGAGAAGTTCGTCACTGTCACTGTTTGTCGCGTGGAGCCCCAAAATCTCATGTGGTCAGAGGGGGTTACCCCAAAATCAAGAGTGCCCTCTGGTGGCTTTTAAAGTAAACCAAATTTAATTGTCCACCCGGTTACACTTACATTTAAAAAATATCCTTGATGGAGATGGTGATCCAGATCACTTACAAAATTTCATCATTTCTTCCTTGTCCCATTTCATACATTTCCTGAAAATTTCATCCAAATCCATCCATAACTTTTTGAGTTATTTTGAACACAAACTAACAAAGAAACAAACAAACTAACAAACAAACCAACGCTGGCCATCACCTAACCTCCTTGGCGGAGGTAATGAAAATACGCTTGCAAACTTTATGGATGGTGACGTTCAAAGTCTCCACGATGAGTCTGCAAACGCGCTAGGCTGCAAGGTTATTACACCTAACATGCACACATTGCCTTTCTTTGTCCTCATGCTCACCCCTTCCTGTTTGCAGCCATCTCCTCTCGCTGCCTCTTACATTTGTGCATCTCAGCAAAAAAAAACAAATGCGCCGCATAAGCTGAGCGACTGCGAGTTAACAAGCTGTAAATCTGTCTCAAAGCCAGCTTTTACCCCCTCACCGTGGGCGTGTTATTGAGAGGTTAGTAGCCGCCACGTTGAGTGAGTAAAGTGGTTTATTAAGTAAATTTACTGAGCTAGCACCTCCGTAAACAGAGGAAAACAGTGCGCAGTGAGCTGCTGATGGATTACAGTAATGCTTGTGCACACGCGGGGCGAACTCACAGTTTCAACTGGGTTATCTGAGTATGCACACAAAAGCATACATTAATGTGAGACCCAAATCTGTGCCAGTGTGCTTTATTCACATTCCAACTGCTGAATGGAGGCGAAGCCAAAGAAGAAAAGGCGGGTCATTTATTTAAGAGTTTGATTTAAAAGGGGGGCAGCAGGCGGTTTAGTCTTTGTGCTGTTGACTTCTGATCACTCCACTTTGAAATGGATTACAACAGAGATCTGGCTTTGGGCACTGAATTGCTTCGATGTTCAAACAATGACAGAGCTCAGTGTCCTAATCTGTATGCTAATGAGCCTGTTTGATATTACATCTTAAGTCCCCTTTCCTTGCTGCCTGCACTCCCGCTTTTTGATGCCAGAAACAAGCTATAAGGCAGCGATCGGGAAAACCAGACAGTTGGAATGGAAGTAGAAAGTCTCTATTGTAAGAGAGGAGAATATATGTGGCCATAAAAGGCGCAACACTGAGCAAAACCGAGCTACATCCCTGGGGGGGTGTTGTATTAATAATAGGAGCTGTTCTTTAGAGTCAGTTTTCAGACAATGGAGGCTGATGAGACTCAGAGACAGACACGATGGGAGGCCAGCACAATGAAAACTAATAGAAGGGAAGTGGAACAAAGGAAATTCTTTATTGTGGGAGGCTATTACAGTATGCACACAAGTGTCTATTATGCATGTGCATATTCTGGAAGTGGATTGCGAACAAAAAACCCATGTTTAACCGGACAACATTCTGCAGCGACACAGACGACCGCACACGAGTTCTGTCTGTGCAAATACAAAATATAATATTGACCAGATTTTTTATTTTTGGTTTTGTTGACTGAATTTTGTGCAGCCTTTGAAATCCAATGAACCAACAGTATAATCAGGGCTCATAGAGCTCCATGCACACAGTAGAAATAGGGAATATTTCTTTAGCCTCTGTCAGTAAAACCTGTTCCTCAACATGTTCCTGATTGATGTTTTTCCATGTGGGGGGGTGCATTTTCCTGCAGGGGTATGCCAATGATATTTGGGATTGCCTATCAGTGGTCATGATGTTGTGGCTGATCGGTGTATATCTAAACAGCCAGATACCACTACAATTCTATTTCTTTTTTAAAATTTCACTTACGCACTTTCTGCACTTTTTGCTAATGTGGGCGGTGCAGCATTTTAAATTAATTTGAAGACAAAAAACTACAATAATGCAACATCCCAAATATACAGACCTATACCTGAATACACTGCATTGGTAGAACACTTTTAAAATATTTTTTTAATTAATTTGATTAATATTTGCATGCATAAAATTAGACTTTGCACAGGCCCAACTCAAGTATCTGCAGTAGACTGAGTATAATCAACTGTGTTTTCATTATTAGGCCGACTGTCTTTTTCCTAATGTTTCATTCACTCGAGTGATTAAATAAGTTCCATTCTTGCAATAATTCCACAGCTATAAATATTATTGCATTCAGGCAGTAACGCCGAAAAACTCCCTGCAATCATCCACTTCATATACCAGAGAAAAACACCGTGATCTTTTGCTGAGAATAAAAATGTAGCGACAGCATCGTTAATGCCGGATTCATCCCTAACACGACCGCTTGGTTGACAATTATTGCCCTGTAGAAAATATGAACCGGTGCACAACAGGTGCGTTTGCTTTACGCTGAAATTTAGAATCACAACAACACATTAGAAGATGTAAATAATTAATGAAGTCACTGCTGCTGTGTCGCCTGAATAAATCGCACACAGCTCCTCCTTACGTTTGCAGATGGTGTGGATCCTGTTGATGTGTGATGCAGACATTTTATTAAGCCAAAGAGAAGAAGGCTCTGCATTTATTTGCCGTGAAAGAGGATCAGTCATCCTGTATGCTTACATTAACATTAGCAGGCCGATGTGTGCAGAGAGTGTCAAGCTATGTATACTTTATTGTACTGTACAGTGCCTAAAATGTATCCCTGTCCCTTTCTGTGTAACCTTTGCTGTTTGTTTCGAGTCAGTGTCTTCTGGGGAAATAAATCTTCGCCCAAGTTACTGTTCTCCTGCAGACTGTATCTGGTGTCCTGCAGGATTTCTCCATACTTTTCTGCATATATTTTACCTACTACCTTTACAAATCTTCCAGGGTCTGCTGCAGAGAAGCATCTGCACATCATGATGCTGCCACTACCATGCTTAACATTGTGATGCTGCCACCACCATGCTTAACATCATGATGCTGCCTCCACCATGCTTAACATCATGATGCTGCCACCACCATGCTTAATATCATGATGCTGCCACCACCATGCTTAACATCATGATGCTGCCACTACCATGCTTAACATCATGATGCTGCCACCACCATGCTTAATATCATGATGCTGCCACCACCATGCTTAACATCATGATGCTGCCTCCACCATGCTTAACATCATGATGCTGCCACCACCATGCTTAATATCATGATGCTGCCACCACCATGCTTAACATCATGATGCTGCCACTACCATGCTTGACATCATGATGCTGCCTCCACCATGCTTAACATTGTGATGCTGCCACCACCATGCTTAACATCATGATGCTGCCTCCACCATGCTTAACATCATGATGCTGCCACCACCATGCTTAATATCATGATGCTGCCACCACCATGCTTAACATCATGATGCTGCCACTACCATGCTTAACATCATGATGCTGCCACCACCATGCTTAATATCATGATGCTGCCACCACCATGCTTAATATCATGATGCTGCCACCACCATGCTTAACATCATGATGCTGCCTCCACCATGCTTAACATCATGATGCTGCCACCACCATGCTTAACATCATGATGCTGCCACTACCATGCTTTACATGGAGATGGTGTGTTTTTGTTGATGTGCTGTGTTTGGTGTCCACCAAACATTGTGTCTAGTCTGATGGTTAAAATCCTTCATTTTGGTCCTATTAGACCAAAGAACCTTCTTCCAGTGGACTTCAGAGTCTTCCACATGCCTTCTGGTGAACTCTGGTCAAGATTTATTCTGATCTTTTTTTAACAGTGGCTTTTCTTTTTGGAAACTCTCCCACAAAGCGTTGACTGGTGAAAAAAAGGCAACAGTTGTCTACCCCATCTCAGCTTCTGGGCCTTGTAACTCCTTCAAAAGGAGTCATTGTTGTCTTGGTGGCCACCTTTACTAGTGTCTTTCTTGCAGGACAGTCTGCTCTAGGCAAATGTGCCATATTCCTCCCATTTCTTAATGATAGATTTAACTGAAGAATTTCCAAGGAATATTTAGTGACTTGGAAATTTTCTTTGCCTATCCCCTTACTCATACTTTTCATTAACCTTTCCGCAGAGTGTCGTTTTGCCTTTATGGTGGAGTTACAGCCAGGAGTACTGTTTTACCAGACTTTCCACATACAGGCATCTTTATACTAAAATCACTTTCACTGCTCTTTGATTTATCTCCATTTCACTAATTGTTTGACTTCTAGTGCCAGTTGGTTCAATTATGTTAGTCACTTTAAAGGAGGTGCATGCTTATGCAATCACTCGCTCACATTTCATATTTTTATTTAATCAACATTACTTTGTAGAAATCTGTTTTCACTTTGAAATGAAAGGGTCTTTTTTGAGGGGTAAATTGTCCAAAAAAAGCAGATGAAATTGATGATTCAATGTTAAAAAGAAATGAAATGGGAGAACTTCCAGCAGCTGTGAATACTTTATTTAGGCACTGTATGTGTCAAAGCCAAAATGCCTTTGCAGCCATCACAGTTGCATTCACAGCAACAAATTGACATTGTTTATATGAGAATGAAGTTATAATTCCATTGACCACAGCAACATACAGATAGACCTATCGGAAACAGTGTGAATCATAAATTATACCTCTGCTGTGCCACAACTTTGCATCTAAAGTATTGAACGCATAATGAGCGGGTGGGATCGTCTACAGTAATTGTGTCCGACGATGTTCCACAGCGTGCCAACATTCTGCAGAATTCCATCCCGACCAGACACTAAAGCAGCTGATTACACTGATAAGCACCTTTAGCCAGAGAGGAGGGTGTAATCACTGGAATCACCTGCTGCCGTGTTTGGTTGGAATTAAATCCTGCCTGCTCGTGGGCCTCCATGACATATGGCAGGACACCACTGTGCTACAGTTTTTGGAAATCCGCTCAGGCGTCAGCTCAGCTTTCCAGAATTTTAAACAAATTTGAAAACCTCAATGACAAGGTTTACACAGCAGAAGACGTATGGTACTGAGCGGTACACAGAGTCCGAACACCAAAGGCAATGGGAATGGAAACGATGGAAGAATCTTGGGTAGAGAAGCCTTTAAGCAAAACTAATGCAAATTTGTACGTATATTGTTCTTTTCTGACACCTGTAGCTCCATTTTTGAACAAAAAAACCCCATCTTTCAGACTTTTTCTTACAAAGTTACTACTTCAATTATCGCCATATTGGAAATAAGGTTTAAGTTGGTTTCATCAAACTTAGAAACAGTAATAAAAGATACAACTTGTCTTCATCACAGTGCTACAGCCCATTGCTTTACAAAGGAACATTAAACAAACATCATGAGGACATTTGGCTATACATCTGGCCTCGACAGCCTGGTAGTTTAGAAGAAGGAAACTCCATGGATCGGTAAGTGCTAAAGTGCTTGTGTATATATTGCACAACGCTCTATTGCACTAATCTTTAACATTAGAGTTCAGCAGCTCAGTGGAGGCTGGAACCAACAATAGCTTCAAGCGGCTCGATTTGAACTCTGGCACCCCGAGCCTTCCTCCTGATGGTACGTATTCAGAGGAGAGGGGATGTCGAATTGATTAAATGGTAGATTAGGCAAGGCAAGGAGAGATTATTTGTAAAGCACATTTAACTTACTCCCTTTAAACATGACGAAGCTGCCGACAGAATCAGACTCGGGGCGGCTCATCTGCCCCGAATGGTTGGGAGTGAAAAGAAAAGATTGAGAAACAACAAACAGTAAACACTGAGCAGGTTGGCGGGGGCCAGGGACTACAGATCAGAAACATGCTGCTTTAGAGCCGGAGATACCTGCAGGAAAGTACAAGGAGAAAGAGGACAGAGGAAGAGAGGAAAAAGAACAAACTACGGGAGGGAAACAAAGCTAATGGCGTGCAATAGTGGCATGTAAAGATGGCTCAGGATGATTCAGATCTTCCAAAACAGTTTGGTTTAGTCAAACGAGCATAACCACTAAAAGCTGCAGCCTTTTGTTTACATCCTACTCTAGGTATTACCAAGGCATTTTCTCCACAGATGCTAAACATATCTGAGAGGTATTTTGGTCCATCTCCTCGTATTGATTTATAGACATGCAGCGATGCTTTAAAGACAATTCTGCTACTTACAGGAATCAAGTTTAAAGCCTTAAGCCTTGGAGTAATGTACTCTTTGGTGGCTTTTTTGAGGAAGACCTGTGAAAAGCACATTGCATTAGTCAACATAATAGGAAATAAAAGAATGAATGAGTCTTTCTAAACCGTGTTTTGGCAAAAAGGTCTTGAACTTTCTGTTTTTGAGCTGGTAAACGGCCGACTTCCTTATTAGTTTCACACGATTGTTTAAAGTAAGACTGCAATCAAGTAAGACAGCAGTGTTCTTTGCTTTCAGTCTTTGTATATCAAATAACAATTGTTAATCTTTCTTCATTTCCAGATAAGATTATTTCAGTTGTGTCCTTTGAACTTTGGAGTCGTCCAGCTGTTGAATTTGGTCAACATATTGGCATTAGGCCATTGGGTGAGAGGGAAAGTAAATCTGTGTGCCATCAACAGCTATGAGATGATCATTGTTAGTATCATCGCCTGTACAAGTTCAGAGTGTTAAAATAAGATGCGTCTATCATGCATGATGACTTTGTTAAGGCCCAATCATTATCATTCTTCCAGTTTGATTTGGTACATGTGACTTTGTATTGTGAGTGAGTGTTGATTTAAACTGGCTCATATTTACCTAATCAGATATTGCAAGATGCAGCTACAAACCATTGTTTCACTGATATAACGCTCACATGGCATGCCATATCCGTACCATAGTGAACCCTGGGATTCTGCCGTATGCTTGATTTATGCATGACCATGGGTGATCATGTTTTGACCTTTAAATGTAGCCTGTCAACACTTTGCTCAGCATCCATGCAAGAATAATTGCCAAAGCCTGTATGATTAATTTTAAAAAAAAGAAAACTGAAGGATGTGTAGTCTTCAAGCTATCAGCTAAGAACAATGTGCAACTTGTAAATTCTCTGTACAAAGCCCTTTTGTACTCTTTACCTGTTCCACTAAGCTCATCCATCTGAGCTGTTTGCGTCAGTCCATCTGCAGTAAGAGACATTTTTGACCCGACAGAAAACTGTTTCGACTACTCTTTCTTTTCAGTATCTTGTTAATTGCCTGGTGATGCACTTCCTCTGCTTTATTTCTCTGACATTTTATCAAATATGAACAGCACCCTTTATTGTAGATAACAATAAAAGCCTGTCAATGCCATGCACACAACTGCCGCGGGGGCGTACCTTTCCTGCGGCACCTTTACTCAGTTTCTTTTAACATGCTTTAACGTTAGTCTGAAAACTTTATTTTATTTTAAGGTTAATGAAAGCATACTTTTATATTCTGTCTCGGGAGTATTTCAGGAACTGAGGTGAAGGATGTTTCAGGATGATTTAGCGCGGCGAGCTCTTCCCACAGTTAATCTGTTTATTAATACAGAGACCTCTGCTCACCGGTGAGTGTGGTTTTTATGCAGAGTGACGTTCCTCAGTGAAGCTCTGGCAGGGAGGGACTGCTGTGGCAGGATTCTGTGTTACATCCAGAAAGTTTTTATGCCCTCGTGGCTTGTGGTGGGAGATCAAAAAAAAAAGGAACAAAGGATTTAATGAGGCCAGAGGACTGTGGAAAAGAGTAGCATCTACAGGAAAGGTGCTGCAGCACAGAAACGGATTGCTACAGTCGGTAAAACTCACACAGTGTGAATTTGCTGGACTAGAAGATGATGCCATAGTTTGTTTCAGACAGCTTAAACTAGGACAGCAGCACACTGTGAAGCTTTAAGTCCTAGTATTCTAAAAATATGTTCAGTAAAGCCATTTATTGTCAAGTTATGACTGTTTATATGTTTTTTTTTGTGCCTTCCTCGTTGGGGAAACTAGCTGCTGCAATGGATTTTTGAAAAACTGATCCAGCTTTGCAGAGTTTGGTACATGTGCCCACATTTTCTCACGCATCTCTGAAAACACTCTAACCACAGCAGCCTGCCATGTGCGGTTTGTAGTCTATGAATATAAATATTCCTGTCACATTTCTCTCTCTTCCCTCCTCTGTCCGCTCTGAGTAATTTCACAGACAAATGACTGAGCCTCCACTCGAGTCTGCCCCGTTCCACTGTGGTTTTTCAGACCCGAGCATAGTTTAATTCATTATTGTAAAAGTCCATCCAGTTAATTTAACTCCAGCAGTTAAGTCGGCGCAGAGAGGTTGGTCTGATTGTTGGTCGCAACCAGAGCCACCACAGGACCCCAGCAGGAAGAGAAGATGGGCCAGGAGCTCCCCACAGAGCAACCCGCTGGCGTCTTCAGCCGGCACAAAGCAACAATTAGGCAACAATTAGCAATTAGTCTCAGCTGCTAAAGTGAAACTAACAGCTCGTACCACTTGTCTGCGGGGATTAGGTCCATTGTTTGGAGTCCAGGGCGGGAACAAAACATTGATCGGTGAAGATTTTAGCTCATACAGGAGTGTGGCAGGAACACAGTGAGCAATTAGCTCACGTGCACGGTCAGCTTTTCAGAATTTTTTTGTCTTTAGAATGAAAACAAAGTTGCTGCAGCGCCAGTCAATATTCCACAACACATCAGCAGAGATGTGCATCAGAATCTGTTGATGGCATGTAGCAACCAATAACATAATAATTTTGGCCATTTTAAAGGTAAAATAAATAATGTAATAAAGTTTTTGAGCCAATAAAGTACATAATACTCTTCAGGTTTGTTTTTTCATATTTGTAAATGAGTGTTCATGTTCTATGTTGTATATTGCAGTTAAGTGCCACTATAGTGCCAGACCAGTTGTTTAAATGCAGTTTGAAGGGAGGACTGAATCATTTATCCTTGATAAAGGCTGGAAAAAGTTTTAATGAAATGTTTTCCAAGAAAAAAAAGTGGTAAATTCATCTGACAATGCAACATCCAACAGAGACGCTGATATTAAATGATGAATTTACACATCTAAGCACATAAATAAAGATTTTGTCCAACAAATAATTCTCAGATTGGATCTTACAACCATAATTAAGGAGAGAGAGAGCTACGTGGGACGACTATGCCATCCACTAGACCTATTTTTGATGAGCAAACTGCACAAAAACTGCAAAAAAACCAAACCCTGCAGTCCTATTGATGTATTATTACATTAATGGCTGCAGTTATTACATTTTTAAAGGATTTTTTTTAATGCTTGGCCGTTAACATAATAACTTATTACATTATTGGCAAAATGGTATTATGTTATTGGTTGCTACATGCCATGTTTAATGAGAACTGCACTTCAAGCTGATAATGTGAGGTAATGGTATAATTTATCTAGATACACAGGTTATATGCACAAAATATGCATTTAAAATCTCCTTAATTTAATATTATTTCATATTCTCAATGAACAGCGTCCATTTACAATCACTGGCCTGTGCATATATTTTATTTTTAAGACCACTCACCCTCCCCTTGAGTAGAATTCTTTTAAAGCATGATTGTAGAAAGTCTCCATCTTTGTTCTCTGTACATTTTCACCTGTATTGTCATTAAGACTCATGCAGGACTTTGCAAATTCAATTAACTTAATGTTTTCATATTAAAATTGCTTCGGACGTTATCCTTAAACAGCAAGCGACAAAGTTCCTTGTCGAGTCTAATCAGTAATCCCAAGAATAGAAGGACATTGTGATTTATATTGCTGAAATCCACAGAAATAAAGCAGCTCTTCGGTGCTATTTTGGTGTCTGTAACCTACTTTAAATGTACGAGAGTGAGAAAAATAACTCCGCTAATCCCTGCTGGGAGGTTGTTTTCTAACAGTTGCTCGAGATTGTCAAAGTGGCGCGATTACACGAGAAACAACCAGAGAGCGCCGGGGTGCAGAATCTCGGAGTAACAGAGACGCTGACATCATGACACATGACAGGATCTGACGCTGATAAAGAATGATATGAAAGGATCGATACGTAAACAGAAGCGGGCCCCCTCGGAGGCTTTTGTCTGTTCGGGCTGAAGACTCCATAATGAAGCAACTTTACGGTAGCGCCGGAGCAGGGACACAGATCAGTGGAATGTGAAGTGTTTCTGCTGAATAAGGGCTCACAGGTGCATTCACAAAGAAGCGTCTGGGGCTGAGGCGGTCCCCGTGAAGGAATAATGCAACAGCCGTGACTCTCTTATCTTTCCGCAGCATTCGGAGAAAAACACGATGCTTTCATTGTTTGCATTGAAAGGAACTAGTGAGCTGCTGGTTGAGAAATTCAGTCCAACTGTGATCTGATGTTTCAATCCAATGACACTTGGTTGAACCTTGAGGTATAGTTCAAATGCTAAGTGATGGGTAGAAGACACATCTGCCACCATTTAAATGCTTATCATTGATGTTTCATTATTTCTTTCCCTCTTTCCCCCCATAATCCTTCTTCTATACTATTTCCCATGGTTGACAACTCCTTAGACTCTTATAATTGGATAGAAAAACCAACCTTAGGCTCTTCGTACTGAAAGTCACAATCAATAAAGAATTCATTGTCCCCCCACCTTCTCTCACTGTCTTTTACTTTACTCCACATCTTTCCCAATCCTCTCATTCACCCACTTACCTCTCACTACCTCTAATTAGGCTGCTGCTGACACATTTGTGCTCAGTTTGTTTTGCAGTCTCCAGCCCGTCCGCTCACTCACGCGTGCGTGGGCAAAGTGTGGATAGCCGCCGACGTGGCGCGCCTTTATTAAAGGAGGGCGCAGACTGTAGCGTTGACAAGCCAGCTAATTAGCCGCTCGGCTAATGAACGTGTCGCTAACGAGGCTGCACTTGCGGTGGCACCGTGCTTTTAGCAACACGGCTTCGACGAGCGTTCAAAATATTGGCAGAGACAAAGAAAAAAGGAAAAGAAAAGAAAGTTGGCAGTGCAAAGTCGAAGCCGAGTTTGTGTAATGACTCGCCACGGGTGCAAATGCAGCACAGCAGGGTGGATTGTATTATAAAACTGTCTGATAAAACTTAATAATGAAGTGTCAGTAATAGTAAACTCTGCCATTGTGGAACATGCAAAGTCGTGATGTGACAATTTACCTGAGTTTTTGAAGCGCAGTGGTTTCGAATTAACCTATTTTTTCTTCAGTTTAGGTTTATTTTTATTGATTCTGTCATCTTGAAGTCACAATTTGTCCCTTTAAACTAGTATTATAATGTCATCAAAAGTGGAAAAATTCAGTTTACATCATGTTTAACATAACGGAGGTCAAGATGTCCACATATCTTCGGATTTTTCTGCTGCAACACAACGGCCATTTTCTTCAATAAGCATTACAGAGTAAAGAAAGGTTTTGCATTTGGGTAGAGCAAATATGTAAGTAGAGATATTAGAAACATCAAGGTAATGTTGCTTAAAATGAGGCTGCAGCAATGGAAACAGCTGAGAGGAATCAAATGATCTAAGTACATCTTAACCAAACCAGTGGCAATAATTTTAACCTGTCAACTTAATTGGTGTAAACTTAATTCAGTGACCAATTAAAATAATATCTCGCAAACTTAAAGATGGGCTTGTTCATTCAGGGTGGTCAATTTTCTCAGTACCTTTTATACTCAAAAAATGAAATTCTCTAGAGGCCTCCTCTGTGTTATTTGTCTAGTGCTAAATGTCAAATGCTGGGATGCTTGAAGGCTAACCTAAGGCAGTGAACATGGCAAACATGCTGTTCATTCTTGGAATCAACATATCAGTGCAATCACATCCTCACTGTGCCTCACCGACTGTATTAGTTTGACTTTTTCCTCTTGTTAGTTATTAGAGCACACTGTAGCTGGTCTCAGGTTTCTTGCTTATAAGCTGCTTATATAAATACTGCACATTAGAATATCTGCAGTACTATCAGATAGTTCCATGATCGATTCTGCTGTGCAAGAACAGAGAGCACTAAAAGGTGGGTATATAGAAAAATAGAAGATTTCTGTAGGGGGGCCAATACTTTTTCACAGCACTGTACAACCAAGAGGCCAAGCAGCAGCCTTCAAAGTAAAAGCCCTTCCAGACAGAAGACAGGAAATTGGTAGAATTTTTAAAACTTTCAAGTGGGAATCTTCCAGTTTAATGCGAAAACCTCAACAATGAAGATGCATCCATCCCATGCTAGGACGCAAAGAGTTGTGTCATACACCGATCAGGCATAACATTATGACCACTTGCTTAATATTGTGTTGGTCTCCCTTATGTGATCAAAAATGCTCTGAACCACTGGGCATGGACTAGAGGACCTCTCAGGGTGTCCTATGGGGTCTGGAACCAGGACGTTGGCACTGGATCCTTTGGGTACTCTGGCTTGTGCAAGTGGGGCCTCTGTCAATCTAACTTGTTCCACTG
The DNA here is from genome assembly GCA_024666655.1 of Dascyllus trimaculatus. Lineage (NCBI taxonomy): Eukaryota > Metazoa > Chordata > Actinopteri > Pomacentridae > Dascyllus > Dascyllus trimaculatus. The sequence continues at coordinate 24,601,382 of CM045460.1, forward strand.
CATCCTGTTGATGCTTGATCACAATGGGATGTAGGAAGTTTGGAGGTCAGATCAACATGTTGGGCCATTGTCATGTTCCTCAACATGTTCCTGATTGGTTGATGTTTTTTCCATGTGGTGGGGTGCATTTTCGTCCGGGGGTAGGTCAGTGACATTTGGGATTTCCATTTGCATGAGGGAGTGTTCTTGTTGTGGGACAATGTTTATTTGGGTGTCTAAGTCTCATCAACACGGATGTTAAAATCCAAGGTTTTCCATCAGAACAGCACATAGTACCACTATGATCAATGTTATTCACTTCACCTGTCAATGGTCAGAATGTTGTGGTTGATCAGTCTATTTACATATATTACGTTTTTTGGCCACAACAATACAATTGCTGCTTCCCAAGTGACTATCAAGTGTTAGCCCACTGCGCCTTCACTGGAAATCTGCAATGTGTGGACATCTGGAGCTCAGCAAAACAATACTTAATCGAGAATGTTGTCAAATAATTACGTAATTAACTACCACAGTAATCAAATGCTATCATACATATCTTTGCAATTCAATTTGAGCAAACACACCAGAGTACCCTTCAGTGCGATGATGAACATGCACGGCTGGATGCATAACCGAAGAGTAATGCTACAGTATTTGCAGTGACCCCGTTAGCTTGAAATTATCCTTCCATTTGTCACTGCCATTACGACAATACGTTCAATGGAAGATTATAATGTGAAAATTGCATTCCCCTCCATGAATGGCTGATGTGATAATAGCACGATTCAGACGAGCCATTTTCACGTCTTTGTGATGTGTAAAGGTGAGCTCACAGTTAATTATACGCTACACGGTCGTGCTGCAGGACACATTATTCCAATATCTCCTCCATGATACTTGGCAAGATGTGAAAGTACATGATTTTCTTTAAAAAATAGGTTCATTACATGAAATATAGTGCAACTACACCTCACTGTCTGCATTTGTGAAGGCACCAAACAGCCCCATGCTTCGTTGTTAAAGAGTGTGAGGGGAAGACAAGAGAGATTAGTTTAGTGAGTTGGTCTTCAGCCCATGTCAGTGCGAGGACATGGTGTGTGCCGCAGCCAGCTGGACTCCAGGATGTCCCAGGAGCCGCCCTGAAAAGAACAGGAGTCGTGATTTGCACACACAAACACCGGAGGACACATGGAGGGTCGCGTGTGGACGTATTCATTCTCCACAAACACTCACTGGTCGCATCCCACAGCCTCCTCGCCGCCGTCGTCGTAGGAGCGACTGCATCCTGACCGGACCTCATTCACCGCTGCCTCAGGCTATCAACACCCCCACCTCCATCCCTAGTCACCCCCCTTATCAGTTCTCCCTGCTGCTTCTTCTTCCTTTATCTCACACCCAAACTCTGTTTACCTCCTTTTTTTCTCCTCACACTTTGTCTCTCACTCCAGTAAACCCCTCGTGCAAATATACAGCTTCTGCCCTTCACAAGAGAAATCTCGCCATGCTCTTCAGCAATAATGAAATGCATGTTCCCTCCTTCTAATTCAGTCACCAAATGTTGCATACAGAGACACTTTATGAATACATTATTTTATTGCCAAGACAGAATGAAAGAGAAGAAAGGCAGCAATGACTGCCTTTAGCTTTTGGAACATACGTTATACCCTCTCCTCTATGCAAGACTGAGAAGGCAGAATATTGTCTGACAGAATTCACAAATAAATTCGAGTTGAGTGTTCTTGTGACTTAGTCTGCTGCCAGTTCCATCATACATATTAATTAAATCAATTACTCACTATTTTTACCAACCTTCATAGCAAATTATTTTTGCAATTACAGGAGAAATCACAGTAATTTAGTTGTTTTAGCAGACGGCAATTAAAATGCAACATTTGAATACTGAGGTGTTCTTGGCACTGGCTCACCGCTTCCATGCTTTTTTAAGTTGTGCAACACACTCAAAAACTGAGAAAAGATAGTATGCATAATCAGTGATGCAAAGTCACAAAATATATGGATATACATCGATCAGGCATAACATTATGACCACCTGCCTCATATTGTGTTGGTCCCCCTTATGTGGTCCAAAATGCTCTGAACCATTGGGCATGGACAAGAGGACCTCTCTGGGTGTCCTATGGGGTCTGGAACCAGGACGTTGGCACTGGATCCTTTGGGTGCTCTGGCTTGTGCAGTGGAGCCTTTGTCAATCAAACTGGTTCCACTGCATCCTGTTGATGCTTGATCACAATGGGGTGTAGGAAGTTTGGAGGTCAAATCAACATGTTGGGTCATTGTCATGTTCCTCAACATGTTCCTGATTGGTTGATGTTTTTTCCATGTGGTGGGGTGCATTTTCCTGCGGGGGTAGACCAGTGACATTTGGGATTTCCATTTGCATGAGGGAGTGTGTTTGTTGTGGGACAATGCTTATGTGGTGTCTAAGTCTCATCAACATGGATTTTCAAATCCAAGATTTTCCATCAAAACAGCACATAGTACCAAAAGGATCAATGTTATTCACTTCACCTGTCAGTGGTCATGATGTTGTAGCTGATCGGTGTATTTAGAACACAAAATAAGAGGAACCTTATTTAGTTACAGTTGAACTGTTTTTTGGTCAGGATGCAGATCCATTCTTCTAAATCTAACATGATTTCTTACTTTAAAGCTGCATTATTTACTTTGAAATTCACTCATCTGCCTCCTTTCCTTTGTAAAATGAAGCACAAAAGAGTACCTGCACCATGGTGTAGCCTACCGGTTCAAACATGGCACCTGAGGACGGAGTTGACACGCGACTGTCGAGGATATTTTACGCACCCAGATTCTACCCTTGAACGAGATAACAAACACACTGCTGGGTTGTCTGTAAATATATTACTGTTAACAACAGGGAGAATTAAATTACATCATTGCAATGGGAAAGACCTTACTCAACATGGAGGTGGTGAGCTCTCTCTCTCTCAAGGAAGAAGTACAGAGATAACAGCATTTATAGTGAACTCTTTTCCTATTTGCTCATTGTAAATAGGTTGGTAGTTTAAACCTCATGGCATAGGGCCCATCTCTCAAAGACAGAAATATTTTAGGGGTGTAAACATATCTTGACCTCAGACCTTAACCTTTTTGACCCCTTAAGCAGTTCTTCCATAATAAAGCTTAGTTACAAATATGCATATACATAAAATGAACAAATACATAATAAATGATAGCCTAAAAGCTCATTTTCATGCAAGCCGGCAAGAATGCCTTTCTGGAAATGTAACACATCGTAGAGGTCAGTGCCACCTCTGCTTGCCAGGAGAAAATAAAGTGGTTTCCAGTCCAGGACGTCACTTCTACCATAAAGAAACACCTTAAGGCAGGGGTGTCAGTCCTGGTCCTCGAGGGCCACTATCCTGCATGTTTTAGACGTTTCTCTCTTCCGACACACCTGATTCAGATGATCAGGATCGTCATCAGGCTTCTGCAGAGCTTGATGATGAGCTGATCTTTTGAATTAGGTGTGTTGGAAGAGGGAAACATCTAAAACATGCAGGATAGTGGCCCATGAGAACCAGGATTGACACCCCTGCCTTCAGGTAAGTCTTGTTTGGTTGTTGGCATTACAGCTCCCTTGTAAAGCACGTTTAACTCACAAACCGGTAGAGATCAGCCAGTTTATAACATTACAACATGGTTTCATAGTTCATAGAACAAATGCCACATTGTTTCTGGCTTATATATATAATTATAGCTTGCATCTCTTTTTGGAATTGTTAATATATGATTAGAGTGACTCCTGACTTCAGTCTACTTTAGGTGGTAGTAATGTGTGAATGCCAAATCAGACTACATGCAGTAATAATGGAAGATAGAGCTGAAGTAGTCCACAGTATTCAGTATTTTGACAAAATGTGCTACAAATCAAATTAAAGTGAATGTGTTCTGCAATGTGTAGTGAAATGCATTTCAAAAACTGTGCATAATAATATTATTCCTGCGTGATGGTGGTGCAGTCTGTGTTGCTTTCAGCTCATTTATTCTCAAGGCTGGGCTTTTGCTCGAAACTGGTTTATAAAACATGTCAACCAGCCTTGTCTGAAGCCAAAAGCTTTTCCATTCAGAGCAGCTACAAAGGCGGTGTGCAAAAACCCTCGCAGTAATCATTCAAATGGGGATTTAATGGCGTGCACTTTGTGACAGTCTTTACCTGGAGGAATCTGTAGTTTTTCACTTATCTGCAAACACACAATGGGATGGAAGTGGATGTGTTAATAATGAGGGAAAAGAAAGCTCAAATCTGCACACCTGATCAATCACAGCGTGGATGTGTCACTGTTTTGTGCCTGAATCAGAAGTTATACTCATTGTTGCTTTTCCACAGTAAACACTCCACTCACACAAAACACAGAACTACTATTAATTGGAATGTGGACTTTTGTTTTGATACAGCAGCCACCTTCACACACATTCGAAGTTTGGGCTTTTTGAACATTGCAAAACAAAAACCTTGCCTTTCAACAGAATTAAGCTGTGTTTGAAGTATCCTTGAGCGTGACAGTGTTTCACTGCTAGCTCCACTACTTCGCTCCTTTTACTTGCAGGGAGCTTGAACTTAAGAACGTTGATTGCAGGGCATTCTCCCTGCACAATACACCACCTTGTCGCCCCTTTCACTCTGTCCTCCTTCCTACACCTCCATGCTTTGCTGCTGTAATGACTCAATTTCCCCTCTGGCATGCCTGGCCCTCAGGGATCAATAAAGTTAATCTTATGTTGCCTTACCTTATCTCGCCTTGGATCCCAGCCTCATTAGGAAATGCTGGAACTTTTGCCATATGGGGGCTGAATGAAAGTAGGCCCAGGGCCCAAAAATGTGTTTGAGGCTTAGTTCTGGTGGCAGCGGTGGTAATATGTTTTAATAAATCTCAATCTCAGACTCACAGGGAGTGCATTTCTCATTTTTGTCCCTGACTGAAGGAGCTTTAATATCCCTGGGAATATGGGTTTGTGGAAGCCACAGGGCTTCCAGTCCATCTGTCAGACAACTGTTCAGATTACTAAACTTAGATTTTTCCCAGTTAAACAGTCGCTGGCACCAACAGAAGATAAGACCAAAGGAATTCACCCTGAGATCATTGAAGGTTCATCTGAGAACGGTCTGTAACTTTTAAATGGCTGTTTTTCCTGCCAAGGGAAAGCAACACATTTTAGGAACATGATGCACACTTGAATATAGTCTGCCTCATAATTCTTCACTGAAGACCTGCAAATATACACAGACAGAGCAGCTCAGTGTTTCTGTGCAGGATTGCACAGCACTATAGTGTGCATACACTTATCTTTCCCAGCTATTTAATTATTAACAAAACAGTAATTAAAATACATTTGGCCGGAACAATACAATTACACAGAATATTATCGTTACTCACATTTTCCACACTATGTTGCAAAGATACAATGGCTGTTTACATGTATTACCACAGGATCCCAATAACATGTTAGAGTTAATTTAGCTTCTAGGTTAACACAGCTAACAGTTACAGCTTGTCTTATTCCAAAACATGCTTCATGGAAATAAACTGCAGACTTTCTCACTTTACCTGCAACAATCTGGTGAACTTGCATGTGTACATTAAAGGTGCAATATGCAAGATTTTCAACATATATATATATATATATATATATGCTAATGGTTGTGGCTGGATTATGTTTTGTTGCCTTTTGCTGGTTGTAAATGAAACCATTTGTTCTGAATGTTGTATATAGAACCTTTAATGACACTAACCCTGCTTACCCACAAAAACACACATACAGAACATCTCATCACTATTAACAGTTTAGTCAATGATGCTACACACTCCTGACAGGGCACTACCTCTTGTGGCAAGTTAGTAATGAAACTTGATTGGCTTTCCTCTTATGCACAATACCTGTGAGCAGAAAACTGGACAACAGTTAACATGCATAACTAAACAATGCATTGAAGGTATATAAATACTGTATTTTACAATGTTAACTTTCAGTATAAACAATTCATAGATTATTTTTTCAACAAAAACAATTTTTTAAAAAATTAAACCACTCTGTTATACAAAGAACACTATGTAAAAGATGGTTCCTTATTCATCAACTTACCATCCTCAGACACATTAACTACACTGCAACACTTTTTTTGCTATGTATAATAGACTTGACTCAATAATAATTAGGTCTGTTTTCCATTGAGAGCAAAAATCTGGTTTGAAGCTACCAGAGCATTTTCATCTTTATTCAGATGTCGAGAGCGACAAGGTTAGGCTTTAATTCTTCAACAGAGGAGCAAGATGTGCAGTGATTTATGAAATCCGTACGACTTAAAATTAAATCTGTCTCCTTGTCTTCATTTTGAGATCATCGCTTGTAAGGTCTCTAATAAAAAAGTAGCAACAAGAGAAGTGTGTGCTCTCGTTTCCAGTTTCTCCCCATATGATCCCTGTCTTTTCTTCACTTATACTCTTTGACCTTGTTTCTTTTTGGCTGATCCTTGCCGTCACAGCAATAAGTCAAGGAGGCTAATTAACCTCCTGCCCACGCACGCTCAGGTGCATGACCGCACACATACATCCGCATGCATGCATGAGTCATCCCATCAGCGTGATCGCTGTCTTTTGGGTGCAAATGCTGGCCGGCGCTTCTCGGGTCAGACAAACCTTGCCCTGCTGTCTTGGTGCAGAGTCAAGCATCCTAATCTCCCACCTCCAGCCTCCCATGCAAAGTCAACAGCGACTGCCTCCTTCATTTACCTTGTTAGTTAACTGACAGCGGGCTGTCTGGCCTGCAGCTTAACGGCTTTAATGAGCAGAGGGCCTCGTTAGCACTGTGTGGATGGCTAGAGACAAATGAGCTTGTTAAGTCCAGGCTATGCATATTCTTAATTAGCCTTTTGTAGTGTGTTTGATAGCACAATCATTCTGATAGTGGGGGGGAGAGAGACAGTGTGTGTGTGTTCAACATAGAAAGCATTAAAAACCCCTGAATAACACCCCCCAGGTTGGCGTGTCTATTTTATTTATTTATTTATTTTTATCATCTTATTTATTTATTTATTTGATTAAATCACTAGGGGGCAGACGCTTTTACAGGAATACCATAATCACACTCTAATTGCCCAGCATACCCATAGTCTGAAATGGGGTTGAGAGCCCTGTTCAAGAGCGCAGTGATGGTGGTGATGGAGGAACTGAACCAGCAAGCCTTTGGACCCAGGTTTGCTTCTCGAACCACCAGTGGTCACCGTGCAGTAATGGCTCAAAGCTGCAGACTCAGTTTCTTTTTAAACCAAATAAAAACCATAGATCCGAAGCGTACAGCAGCTTAGCCTGGTCTTTTTCCCACCCCACAGAACACTAAAGGATATATAGAGTCAAAAAGCAGCGGCCTCAGTCTGTTTATCTGCCCACTAGCATTAGAAATAAAGCTGTAAATAACAAAGCAGCTGAAGGTGTATGGAGGAGACAGCGTCTTGGTTTGGGGCTTTGTTGTTAATCGATTTACCGCATTTAAATGCTCTTTAGACCTTTTTACAGCAATATAATCCTAAAACAGAGCCTCATTAAAGCGCTAAAGCCTTGTTCTACCTTATAAGACTTGCAGTTTGCCTACTTACCAGTTTGAAATGTATTTTTGCATTTGTTCTTTACTTGCTCCCAAGGCCATTCAACACCACTTGGTTCTAGCTGGCTGTATAATGTGATGTACAATTGTAATTATAGTCATGCAGTGATATTGATAAGCCTATTTTGTCTGGCTGTAGCTGCAGCAGCTGTGTTGCTTTCAGCCTGTAGGCTATATTTTTACATTCCTCATACTGGTTTAGGTTTATAGTTTGTTCTACTGAAACCTCTCCTTTCACGTGAATGTGCTTGAACCTAGATTTGGAAATCCTGGGTTAATAACAGTCCTTGTGTGAAGTTTTGTAGGCTTAATGAAGCCAAATAACAAAAAAAAACACCCCAGGTTGTTGCTCTTCCTTTATAGCACAAGGCTTATACTCTTCACCCACCATTTATTGTGGTTAATCCATGCCAGCCTTGGTTGCTTTTGCAATAGTTAGTTTTTGTTTTTCCAACCGGCCTGTTTGCCTGAGTAACCTGTGTGTGGGTACTCTTCTAACCAGACAACCAAACAGTTGTGGGGACACTTAGGATAGTAATTGCTGAACATGGGTGTATGCTGAATAAGTTCTCAGTGCAATAGTTCTTAGTCCATAAGTGTCAAACTACCCCACTCATCCATGTATAAATGTCCTGAAATGTCCTGTTCATATAACTGTAGAAACAGGACATTTCATTCCTGCTGGGATAAATGATCAAACATACTGAACTTCAGTTGAACAGAGATGAAGAATTTGGCTGAACTTTGAGGGAGAAGCATTCGCCTTTGGCTGTATGAAGAGGCTCTTTTTAAATTAGCTCCACTGGTAGCAGCAAGTCTCTTCTGCTGATGGCAGCCGCACAGCTCATGGGACTGGGACCTTTAGCAGGCCTGCTGTAATTTGGTGATGGAGTCCTCGGAGTCCTTGAAACACTGACATGGTCATAATTGTTAGCCAAATAGTGTATGTACTCATAAAATGCAAACTGGCCTGTGCATATGCGTACGTTATTGGCGGTCATATACATTAACACACTCATAAACACTGCTGTTAGATTTCATGTCTGTCCTGCAGCTGCTGTTCCCTCTTAGTGTCTCTCTGTCCTAGTCCTCTCCTGTAGGGCATGATCCATTACAGGCAACATGATCAACAAATCAGTAAAAGTCCATGTATTTCCTTAAGAAATCAGCAACTGCCTCATCTCTGGATGATTGACGTGCTTCTTGACAGAGAAAATAGGCACAGACATGCATCAAATTCACAGATTTCCATGCTTTGTTGCCCAGTCTAACCTAATTTGTGAACTATTGCTGTCTGGCCACTGCTAAATGAATGCATAATTGACAGGCTCTCTGCGCTCCCCAGCTCTTTTACAACTTTGATTTACAACTTTTGAAGTGTCAGGGTTGATGGGATTTGATTGGTGGAGGTTTTCGAGTGGTGAACTAATCACAAAATAATGCCAGAGGCAATAGAGGAGGAAATACAATACAAATATATTCCCGGGTACAGTCCTGTTTTTGTTTTGATGGCAACTGAAAACAGTTCTTGAAAAACTGATGCGCCTCTTTTCATCATTTCTGTGCTATCCTAAATACACTGAAAAATAAAAATATGGAAATTCATGGGTTTGTGATAGTGTGGGACATCACCCTCATTAACATGTTTGACATCATTTCGGAGAGATGGCGATAAATCACAGTGTAGGCAAAGCCAGTAATTGGCTCCCTATGGTAATTATGGAGTGGACCTTTGAAGCAAATAATCATATAAATCCTTCATATTGGAGAGATAATGCTAGAAAACAATCTGTTCCCTCCCTGCCATCTCAAATGTGAGCAAATTGACTGTTTATTTTACTTTGCTGAACAAACAGCAATCTCTTCCCCAGCAACACGCTGTTTTATTGGAGATTCAAATCAGTGTCTTCTTTTCTGTCGAATGCTTTCAGATGGCGGATTATTCTCAAATGAGTTTGTTTTGTTTGACAGCTTACAGCCTTAAAAGCTAACAACGAGCCGGCGTTCAGACTGCTGCTGGCTGGCCGCGTTAATAAAGACTGAAGAATGTGTTTCAAAGCGTCTGCTCTGCTAAATTGCCCTTGAGCAAGAGTCCCCATCGGCTCCACAGGGACCTCCGAAGTGGTGTTTAGTGCTGAAGTGGGCGATCTCACCGATCATCTTAGAGCTCAGAGGAAAAACAAATAATAGAAATGAACTTATTTCTTTAAACACTTATTCCATGCCTTGCAATTCCAGTAAACAGATTAACTATGACATTCAGTCTGACATTAACACACAAACAATTTATTATTTATACATTCCAACTATCCAAGTGTTAAAAGCGTCTTACTAGTTTATCAAATTGACTTTGACTGTTTCCTCTGTATTTGACAGGATGAGCCCCACAGGGATATTTCAGCATCATTAAAACATCTATATTGCACTTTAAAGTGTTTTAATTGTTGTGTCTGAGCAGTCTTTAGGTATGTGGTATATAAACCGATCAGCCATAACATTATGACCAACTGTGGGACAATGTTTATTTGGGCGTCTAAGTCTGATCAACATGGATGTTAAAATCCAAGGTTTTCCATCAGAACACCACATAGTACCAATATGATCGATGTTATTCACCTTATCTGTCAGTGGTTTTAATGTTGTGGGTGATCGGTGTATATACTAAAAGGGTGAAAAGGTCATGCATGCCACAGGAATGTAGCATGCATTCAACTTGCAGCAAATGCTCTCACTTGTACTTTTCTGTTTTAAATCTTAAATTTGATTTGACTTTTGGACAAATTGCAACATTCTTTTGTAATTTGTAAAGGGCATTTATCACTTACTCCCAGACATATAAAAGGTATAAAAGATGAATGTAGCTGCTTATCGATTAGTAGACTATCGACTGGCACTGACTTGCTCTTTTGAAATCCAACAGAAACAGTAAAGGGTGGATCTGACCAAGAGCTTGAGACACCATGCACAGAAATATGGGGGAGATTTGCCAATCGCAAGGTAGCACCACCCTTAAACATGGCATGCTTCATTGTCTATTTTACTCTAAATGGGACCATAATTGTACAAAATGACCCAGTCTCTTTGTGTTAGGCCTGTAATGGAGCCCTGCCTCTCACTCAGTGATCAACCTCTACAAAACCATCTATGGATAAAGCTGGAATATTTTATGGATGAATGGACGTGCCAGTGGTGTTAGAAAGTCTCAGTTTGATGTCTGAAAGCAAATGTGTTTCCTTTTTGTTACCATTTTCTTGTATACTAATGCAGAAAACAATGTTTATTTACTTTATACAACTAGTCCATGTGTAATACAGTATACCATGATTTGCACTGAGATTTGTAAAGATGGGGAAATCATATTGTTCATGGAGGCTTTAGAGCATCAGATTTATTATTAGAGATGATAAATCTTAATTGATTCCCAGATGATTTTATCTGTTTCCAATGTTCCATCAGTCTTTTGTTGCGGTTCCTTCCCTTTTTACCGCCATCACATGTGAAATTGCTCACACCTCTGTTGTGACGCCAGACACCAATCTTGAATGGTTCTCGGTGAGCCGTGACTCCATGCGATTCCAAACGAGACGGCGTGCTCCTATCGGTCCTTAGTGAATTAGCACCGTCCATTTGGTCTTGAGTCAGAGTGGGATTTTCATTATCCACTTCTTGTGTTCATTGACCCTGAGTAACCCCCCCAGACATGCTGCACCTCCTCAGCGCTGGGCTTTTATGACGAGATATGAGATATTTTTTTCTGCATGAGTGGACTTCATGTGCACATCCTGTCAGCCCTCAAATGAGCCAGGTGTCTATAGGAATAGCAGCCCACCATCCTCTTCTTGTTCACAGCTCCTCCTAATGTGCTCATGTGCTGTTATTTTTACACTGGGTTTCAGTAAAGAAGGGAATTACAGCATTAGCAAGGTCACACTACAGTAAAAGAGCAAGTAGTAAGTAAGTAAGCAAATAGCAGTACAGTTTTAAAATAGTATTTCAATAGTTTGAATTGACATTTAGAGACCAGTCACACTGGTATTGTAATTAGACCTTCTGACATCCAATTTTAATGTCTTCCGAAGCTATTTCCAGGAGTTTGGAGGAAGAAATACCACTAAATAATTACAGTAAGTTGGACTGAAATTGTGTACATCAAGGTCAAAGGTTGAATTTACAAACAACTTTGCACAACATTCATACCGATCAGTGTCACACGAGAGCAGCGAAATCTCATATCGAAACAAACGGGAGCCACATTTTCCCCATCAGACCAAAAACCTGAGAGTCGGTGCTGCCAGCGCCAGACTGAGGGGAAATCTGGACCGGCAGCAAGTAGCATGCAGGCTATCGAGCGCCGTGTAGCTAGAGAAATACAGTGGATTGTTACCGTCTTGTTTTGGCCGGCGTCTGTTTATTTCTGAACATAATTTTTTTTAAAAACTCCAAATCCTACCATCCCCGAAATTCTAGGCAACTTAAAAAAGCTACTGACCTTCATGTAAACAGCCACTGACAGCCTGACGGTGCTCGCCGAAATAGTAAAACAGCATGTCTCCCACATCCTACTGCTATCTTTCAACGGTCCAAAACGATTGATCTATTTTTCGACGTACTGCATCTACAAATAAAGAAAATCAAGTTGAAACTATTGCTGTAAACTCCATTAACATTATCTTTCCTTGACCTGTCTCTCCTTTGCACTGCTCCTGTCCGTATGTGTCTGTTTCACCATGACGCACAGTGAAACAGCAATTTAGGGCAGAGGAGAGCAGCAAAACAGCATCAGAAACTCTCACACCGCACTTAAACGAAAGTGGTCCAGGTAGATTTAGTAAATAAAATAAACAAAATCCTTTTTAAATATATTTTTGTTTGCTTGTTGTTGTTCTTTTTTAGCTTAATGCTCCTTACCTTTTCACAGTGCAGTGTTGGAGGTCCCTCTAGGTCTCTTTATGGCCAACAGTTTCAAAGGAAGGGACTCTAATGCACTAGTATGCATGAACAGCTACCAAAACACAGAACAGAGAAGGTTTCATTACAACACATATACAGTGTAACTCCATTTTATGCTAAGGACATGCTAAAGACATAATTTCACCACTATAGCAAATAGTTGTTTGCTGCTGTTTTAATATATATATAGACACACTAGTTGGCTACTGAATTTAAACAAGCTGAGATCCTAATGTTTAAAATGCAGCAACATTTGGGCGACGTGTTAAAAACGTTTAAACACTCCACATTTCAAACTCCACTTGCCCTTGTCTCATTGGTAATTTACACTCTGTTTGATTAATAAGTTATATATCAAATTAAATAATTGATAATGAGACTCCATTAACATTTGCATGGGTAATTGATAAAGCAATTAGCCATCTGTTGATGAAGCGGCTCTCCGAACACATGCTGACTGGTGTAATACACACACACACACATAGTGACAAAGATCACACGCTTACAGCTGTCACCACAAGGTCTACTTTATACTCAGATAGCATGTGTGTGTGTTTTTGTGTGTTTGTGTGTGCGGTTGTACATTTACACCTCAAAATGAAGCTTTACCATGTGTTTCATTGTTGACCCAGCAAGTCATGAGCTCGTGTTAATGTGTGTGTGTCGGTGTGTGTATGTGTGTCAGGCAGTGCCATCTGTTCTACTAGTTTTAGGGCACCGTGCGTTTTCACCAAAGATGATTTTGACTCAACAGAGCAGTTCACTCACCTGTGACCAAACCATCTGACTGCAGTATTTAACACTTACAAGAGTAAATGTCGTTGAATTACTGTCATCCTCATCGGTCTTTTAATAGACTTGAATAAAGATCATTGTATTTTTCCTGGTGTTTGAGGAGTCTAGTGGGGGAGCGGTGCAGCCTCAGTAATGGTTATGAGCCACATTTACCAGGGGTAGGGTTTCTCTTGAGTCCAAAACTGATCACATGGAGGAGCATGAGGTGCAATAAAGTTTTCATGAGTCATGATTTCAAAGCCGAGCCATGACTTCCAAATAACTTTTTTCTATCAAGTGATTTTCTTTTCATCCAGAAATCAACGGAGCATGCAGACAGAAAGTGTCCCACATTTATCATCCATCCATCCATCCATTATCTATACACCGCTTAATCCTCTGATGGGTCGCGTGGAGACTGGAGTCTATCCCAGTTGACTCAGGTGAAGGCAGGGGACACCCTGGACAGGTTGTCAGCCTATCTTAGGGCTACATATAGAGACAGACAACCAAGCACACTCTCATTCACACCTACAGATAATTTAGTGTTAGGTTCAAAACCTGAAAATACACACACAGCACAGGAAGGAACACAGCACTCACGAGCTCAGGTCTTTTACTTGCGTACAAGGAGAAAACGGACACTGCAGCTCTGCAGTATGCATCGCTACAGCATTCCAGCTCTCTGGTAGTCCGTCTGTCCTTGGCTCTTTTTATTTGGTAAACAATCAGCATAAGCTAAGTGTCACTTACACAATCTTACTGGGTCAGTTCTCTGTGTTCTTTACTGTTAGTACATACAGCTTGGAATGTTTTATGGTGATTTATATCTTTACACTCATAGTTGCTGACATGTAGACTTTAAAGTCCTGACAGTCACTCAATGATTACCTAATAAGTATGATTCTTAACATAAGCACAATTCTTCTAACATTTAGAAACATCAGTTAACCTCAGTTTGTTTTTGGGCTGTGGGAGGAAGCTTGAGTGCCTGGTGAAACCCACGCTGCACAGGGAAAACATGCAAACTCCACACAGAAAGATCCCAGGCGTCCTAACTGGGACGCGAACCGGGGATCTAGTTGTGAGGCGACAGTGCTAACAACCGAGCCACCGTGCAGCCCCCGCATTTATCAGTGAGCCTCCAAACCGAAGCCTTGTATAAATACGCCAACACTTAGCAGCTTTAACTGAGTAAGCTGGAGGTTATTCTTCTTTGCCTGCTGAGATTTGCCTGCCAGAATGGACACAAAGGTGTGTTTCCCAGTTTAAATATTTATGTATTGTTATGAACAAATCACTTTTAATGAATAACAGTTAATATTTGTCTCTTTGCTCTTTATTGCCGGTAGACTGGCTCCAAAGTACAGCGATTAGTGTCTTCTTGCAGCACAGCTATTTTTGAATGCCTGGGGATGGAATTTCTGGCCATTATTTTTGCTCCTGTTACACTATAACTCACTGTTGGCTCATTTTTTCACTGCAATACAAAGTCTTGCCCCTCTATGGAAACAGCACGACCATGGCTCGAGGTAGAAAGAACTCGAAAATGTCTTTAAACGAAAGAAACTGAGATAAACAACATGTCCAGCCTTTTTCCAAGTGTTACCAATAGTGGAAAAAGTGGTGACTCTACATACTATGGATATTTTACTTTATAGTTTTTGAATTTGTTCTCATGCTTGTCGTATTTGCTCGTAAACACAGCCTCCAGTTGATCCTAGTTCAGTTGAAAAGTCACTAACGGCTTGTCTGGTGCATTGAGGTGCTTTTCTCCACCAGAATCTGTTTTGTTCAAATGCTTTCTTCAATGAAACATGTACACCGACAACATACAGCTACAACATTCTGACCACTGACAGGTGAGGTGAATAACATTGATCATATTGGTACTATGTGGTGTTCTGATGGAAAACCTTGGATATCAACATCCATGTTGATGAGACTTAGACACCCAAATAACAAAGCAGGTTTTGATGTCTATAACAATTTATACACTCTACAAATCCTAAATGTGGGCAAACTAACATGTTGGATGCAAAATGTTGTCAGAATGTATGTTGACTTGTGTGTTTCTCATTAACAGAACCACAAAAAACAACAAAAAGTTACACTTATCTTCAGTTTCACACAGGAATAGACCTCCACTATGTTGAGTATAGAGCACCTGGAACATGCGCCGACCTTTTCCTATTACCTGCAAAAAGTCTGTTTCTTCGGCAAACCTCGACAGCACTTCACAACCTCGAATCGCATCCAACCAGGAGATGAACTGGCCTCTTAGGGACAGGCAGATGCTCTGCAATTCGGGACGTGTTTAATGAAAACTGTCATCCACGGGCCATTTTCACTCAGCAGCAACAACCTGAACATGAGCACTCAGAAACTGCAGGAGCATTTGTTATGGAGGAAGTGTTTTTCTCTCTACCTTGAAGGAAATTGACGTTCATTTGCATGCACTCCTGCGAATTTCAAAAAAAAAAATTGCTGGTGTAATCAATAGTGAGCTTCAATCTATGTTTCTTTTTGGGCCGATTATTAAAAAAAGTCTTGTCTGACAGGGAAACTTCTGAATTACTTATTTAAATTCTAGTTCCTGTGCTTTCAGCTGCAAGAAACGTTAACCGGCTGATGAATTACTGGCTACTGAACATAAAGATGTCCTAATCCATCTTTAATGATAATTTGGACACTTTGTTATTAATTTTCCATCCGGTTTCCTTGGAGTGACCCTGAATCTAAAGTCTCGCCTCTTCGAACTTCCATCTGCTCTCCTTTGACTCTCTCTCCTCTGTAAATCCCAACTCCCACCTCTCACTGTTCTTCCCTTTTACCTGCTGCTTTTATCTTTGTCACCTCCTATCAGTCGGTTTTTTTCTTATCTTTTCTGTCTCCTCTCCTCTCCTCTCCTCTCCTCTCCTCTCCTCTCCTCTCCTCTCCTCTCCTCTCCTCTCCTCTCCTCTCCTCTCCTCTCCTCTCCTCTCCTCTCCCTCTTCCTCTTCCTCTTCCTCTTCCTCTCCAGGCAGCCAATTAATCTTGCCTTGCGCTAATTCCTCATGAGTGCCATTTAGTGGCAGCTCAGCAGGAGGATCCATAAGGACTTAATGTGTTTATTAAAAGTTTGACTGCTGGTCGATGGATACTCCTCTCCTCCCAGTGGCCTCCTTTCTGTCTCTGCCAGCAGGACAATGCGAAGCTTGTGCGTCTCTGTTTGTGTGAATTCCTCGGGGCTGCTGCTTAGTAAGTGATTTTCGATATCTGTGATGTGTTGGGTGGTTTACAGTGAAAAAGACAGTGACAGGTTGCAGGGGAACAAAGGCTAGGCTGTCTGAGAAATATACAAGATTGATTATATGATGGATCCCTGAGCTTTTTTAGCTACCCAGCAGATAATGATAATTTACAGGAATAAACCATTCCTATAAAAAAAACTCTCCTGTGGACATTTTCCAGGGACTTGACACCTGTGTATTAAAGCATAATTTATTATTATTGTTGTTATTGTTATTATTATTATTACCACTACTACTATTACTACTACTACTACTGCTACTACTACTACTACTATTATTATTGTTGTTGTTGTTAT
This sequence comes from Dascyllus trimaculatus, assembly GCA_024666655.1. NCBI lineage: Eukaryota > Metazoa > Chordata > Actinopteri > Pomacentridae > Dascyllus > Dascyllus trimaculatus. The sequence continues at coordinate 24,618,318 of CM045460.1, forward strand.
TACTACTACTACTACTACTACTATTATCATCATCATTATTATTATTATTACCGTATTACTACTACTACTACAAATGCTATTATTATTATTATTACTACTACTACTACTATTATTACTGTTGTTGTTGTTTTTATTACTACTACTACTACTACTACGACTACTACTAATGCTACTACAAATACTATTATTATTACTACTACTACTACTATTATTATTATTGTTGTTGTTGTTATTACTACTACTACTACTACTAATGCTACTACAAATACTATTATTATTATTACTACTACTACTATTACTAGCTACTACTACTACTACCACTGCTGCTACTACTATTATTATTATTACTACTACTACTACTTTTACTACTACCAGTGTTGTGCATGGATGCATTCAATGAGCGGCGTTCACTGAACGCGTTCATGTTTATGGTGAATGGTGAACTGAACAGATCAGTTTTCAAATAATGAGCATGAACGAGAACGCGCTCACTCTCGCGAGAATGAACGACACGCACCATTCACGTTCACGTTCATGAAAGCGGTTTTCAGGTTTTACGAAACTTTATGGCAAACACTGATGACAGTCCAGCATGGCTGGTGCCGCAGCCAGTTTAGCAGAAGACCGAGCAGAGTTTTATGAATTAACAGATGAAGACACAGACAGCAAGAACCTCAGATTTTTATGCAAGCTCTGCCCACCTGGTCTGAAAAAACAAAGTGTGAACGTCAGCCACATCCACATCGATATGTGTTGGTTGGTATTGAGCAGGGTCAGCTCGCACAGGGTAATGTTTTTGAAGTCCTGCATAATTTGGCTCACGTTGGCTAAATAAAGGTTTCACTGCACATACAGTACACCTTGACTGCACCTTGTATTTTCCACTTTCTGCAGATTATCATGACCACACATTATTTAAGGGGTAAATTATATTCTCTATCTCAACATTATTTGCTTTCTTTTAGTTCATTAGTTATCTCTTGTCTGTGATTCTTTATTGATAAGATAGTTTGACTAGTTTTAGAGCAGCAGTGATTTACAGCTGGTGACGAATAGTTAAGAAGAGGTTCTATTGAGTTACATAGTGTTGTATCTATTTAAAAAATGTAACAAACGTGTGAAAAAATGTTAAAATATTTTGCATGCACTGGAAAAGTTTACTGACAATTTGATAATAATTTGTTTCCTTTGGATTAGCTATACTTATTGTTCAGTATCTTTTGTGAGTGTGTGTTTTCATGATTTTAATTTTATTTCTAAAGTTTGCATTTGTCTGTCAGTATACCATAATAAATAAACTATACAAAAAGTACAGGCAGTATCTACCTACACAAAAACAATCCATAGGTACGACTTCAGAACAGGTTAAAACACAGAACAAAGCTGAAGCATGTGTAGAAGCGTTCCATTCAGCTATTATACCCGGTTTGATGTATCCCTTTATGTAATGTTGCCTTATCACCATCTGGACTTAAGGTCTATAGAAATAAATGACTACTTGTCTGGCCAACGACGTCCTTTGCTCCTGAGCTATTAATCCCTCGCTGTGCATCGGAGGTTGTGGCCTCACATCTCTCCACGCTTCATTTCTGTGCTGAACCGATGCCAGAACACGAGTTGGCAGGAGGGAGGAATAAGAATAGAAAAGGAGAAAAAAAAAATCTTCAGGGCTGTTTTTCACTAGATGTCCGTCGTTTTCATGAGGGACCGAAGAGCTGGAGGGGAAAAAAGAAACAGTCTATATTGAAAAGTGGCAAATAAATCAAATGCAACCTGTTGACCTTTGCACCATAAATACTGCACATGCTTCTTTACAACAGTTTTTTCCTTTACATAAGCTTTTTGCACTGTTCTTGTGTATTTATATTTGTTAATTTGGCATGCATGAGTAGATGTAAGTGATGAGAATTTAACTGGACTGATAACTTGTCATTGCTGCACATGAAACTTATTTAGCTTGATGACGTTAGCCGAAGAAGTGTGTTAAAAAGTCAACCAGAGTTTTCTAACTGTTCATGAAAGTTATGTCTACTTGAGGGTGTTTCCACTGAGCTTTGATGCTGTGGCTACTTATATGTAAACATACTATAAACACCTTTTTTCACATTCTGTTTCACCGCCTTCCCCATAAGAAAGCATCTCCACTGATCATATCTCTTCCTTCCCTTCTTCAGGATTTTCCCTTCAGTTTGCCACCTGGCTGCATGTTTATCTTGGAAGGGCAGACAGACATCGGGTTGCATATTTATGAGTTATGCCGAATTAGTCATGGAAGGAGCGACTCAAACGGCATCTTTGTCCCTCACATCTCTTCTTGTTTGCATCTCCGTTAACACTCCAGCACCTTAAACATGCTTTAGAATGCAGTTTAACTTAATCCAGCACAATCATGCAGCAGCGCTTTTTTAGGTTTTAGTTTTTGTTGACAGTTCTATTTTAGCTAAATGACAGTTTTGAATGCTGTAGTTTGAAAATAATGCTGTGAGGATGCTTCTTCCAGAGGAGTTTGCAGTTCAGCACCATGGAGAGCTCCACCACAGACTTTCACAATTTACTCTATGTACTATAACTGCCCTCTTCGCTTGTTTCATCAGTGCACACACATGCATGGATCCTCACAAACACTATCCATCCATCCATTATCTATACACCACTTAATCCTCTGTAGAGCCGCGGAGGGGCCGGATCCTATCCCAGCCGACTCGGACATGTCGTCAGTCTATCACAGGGCTACACATAGAGACAGACAACCAAGCACACTCTCATTTACACCTATGCGCAGTTTAAACTAATCAATTAACCTCAGCATGTTTTTGGACTGTGGGAGGAAGCCGGAGTACCCGGTGAAAACCAACGCTGCACAGGGAGAACATACAAACTCCACACAGAAAGATCCCAGACGTCCCAACCGGGATGCGAACCGGGGATCTTCTAGCTGTGAGGCAACGTGCTAACCACTGCTCCACCGTGCAGCCCTCAAAAACACTATTTAATCTGAAATTGTGCTGATAAATGCACAAGCTCATGTTCCCTTGGTGTCAGAGAGACAATCCGTCAAAGCCCGGACAGAAACCTGGCACAGGATAAACGCCGGACAATCGCAGATACCGGAGAGGCCCCGTTGCCAAGATGAAGAAAGGGAGCTGGCAAGTCAGGAGAGGTTTGTGGGTTGGGCAGGTTGTGTGACATGACAAGCACAGAGATCGCATTAGAGGTAAAGAAAAAGGGGAATAGTTCCTTCACAGCTCAGGCTACAATCAGCAGTGATGCTGGCAGAAACACATTAGCACATTAGCACACTACTACTGCTGCTAGGTGAGAATTTCAATCACAGCTGTTCTGGAACCAGGACGTTGGCATTGGATCCTTTGGGTACTCTGGCTTGTGCAGTGGGGCCTCTGTCCATCAAACTTGTTCCACTGCATCCTGTTGATACTTGATCAGAATGGGGTGTAGGAAGTTTGGGGGTCAAATCAACATGTCGGGCCATTGTCATGTTCCTCAACATGTTCCTGATTGGTTGATGTTGTTTCCATGTGGTGGGGTGCATTTTCCTGCGGGGGTAGGCCAGTGACATTTGGGATTTCCATTAGCATGAGGGAGTGTGATTGTTGTGGGACAATGTTTATTTGGGTGTCTAAGTCTGATCAACACCCCATAGTACCAATATGATCAATGTTATTCACTTCACCTGTCAGTGGTCAGGATGTTATGTCTGATCGGTGTATACATACTGAGCAGCTCACAGCAGAATTAAACAAACTCAGCTTTTTTCGTCGACATCTCTGTGTTTTCGGGGTTTATTTGCTCGGTGAGCCTAACTTTACTATCCACCTCCAAAGAGATCGAACACATCCATCCCAGACAGTCTGGAGTTCTCGGTTTCAGCTGAGTTATCGTCTTGTCTTTAGGAGATTCCACCTTGATTTGTCTCCCAGTTTAACCACCTGCAGTTAATGCTCTCCAGGGAGGGGGGGGAGGAGGAACTGCACAAATCGAGCCAGCACTCTCTCAATCACACGCAAACACACACACACACACTGGGCTAAATTTACAGTATCCCACCTGTAGTAAATGAAGCAGCAAATGCAAAAAGCGCCTCGACACCCACCTGCACTGATGTTCACATACATTTCAATGCAGATATTATAATAAAGCAAAGACAAGCTGCTCACAGAGAGACGCCTGCATGAGTACGAAGCCGCGGTGTGAAAAGGAATGAGTCACAGAGCGCCACTTAGCTGGTCTTATACAGCCAAACTCACACAAACGACTTCACACATGCAAACACTTAAGCGCCTCAAATCCAACCGAACAGAACACTGAAGACAGCTGGAGTGTCATCAGATTTGGAGAAAACTATTTCATGGCCGGTTTAGTCAAAAATTAAATTCGCTCACTGCTGATGTTTTGCATACCTAGATGTGACATGAGCAGACTTCTATATAGATGTGCCTGTGGTGATGCATGTTGGTCAAAATGAAAGAGAAGCCATATTTAACGCGAGTGTCTTAATGATGTATCGTCTTGTAACGTTCCGTCACAGCGATCCCAACACTGCATTTACTCCGATTTCTATCTCATTCCCGTTCCCAATTATGCAAATGAACAGCACACATAGTTTATACTCAGGGGTAATTTGTTTTCCTGTCTTTAGGGGATTTTTTTTGTTTTGTTTTGTTTTACAGAACCAGCTCCAGACAATTTGGCTTTCAAAAGTGGCTGAATTGAGCTTAATTCAGAAAGTGCGGGTGTTTAACGCGACTCAATGCAGACGTCACATGTGATCCTGAACCTGCAATAATCTGCAGCGTGAAACGTCTTATTTTTAAATCATCATCAAGACGTTCCAGACGTTTCCAGCTAATTTGTTCTGATTAAAGTACAATCACCCTTTGAATGATGGAAATCTGATGAGGTGAAGTTAAATCATGCTGAAAGGACTCGGAGGAGAGTCTTGTGCAGAGACATTTATCGCAGCTCGATACTGAGGAGAAGAGAAAATGACCGTATAAGAGTTGAACTAAGTTACTGCCACCCACTTCTAAAGGATGAGCTCTCAGCAGGGCGCCTTTATATGTCTCTTTATATGTCTTTATGTGTTGCTACGTCTCTCCACATTTTCACACCCTGACATCAACCAGAACCCCTGCAGAATATGCTAAATCTGTTCTCCTCAATCTAGAATTCAGAGAAACTCATTGCATCCTTGGTCCTGTAGGACTATAGCTCAGTGATTTCTGTGTGATCTTCCTCCAAAGTGACCTCCTGCAAAGATGGAAAATGACCAAAGTCACTGCAAATCATCCTGAAGGAGACATGAGCGTCTCAGCTAAATTTCACACCAATTTAAAACCACAGTGTCCGTCTGGTGGCTCTGAAGAAGAGTCTACAAATCATCAAGTTCATTAGGATTCATCTTCTGGGGACACTGAATGCTTGTGCAAAGTCCATTTACAACAGATCAAGGCTCAAGGTAATCTTTAGTAACCCTGAAGGGGTAATTTATCTTGCATTGCAGTTTAAAACTACACAATATACAGTCCCTCCAGGAATTCGCGATGTTGCGATCGCAACAGTTAACGCAAATTCAACCAATCTCCATGAATTCTGTGTGACCTTGCAATTTTGACCAATCACCGCGATTTTTCCGCAATTTTGTCCCGCCTCCCGTGAGTTCCACCAATCATAACAGTCCCCAGCGCAAACGTAATGCACGTACGTCACCGAATTCACTTCCTTGTTTATGATTTGAAAATACCGATACGTATGCAACAAAACTACTGCAAAACATTTCCCTGATGTTCTTCATGAGAGCGGAGGTAAACTGTTTTGCACCCCGTGCAGTATTGAAGTGGATAACAAACGAAATTCATCGACTGACAAACACTTTTCTACCATAAACATATCAGGAGAATGGGTGAAACGAGCCAACCACAGACCAGACAAACCACCGTGATGAAGCTGTTGCATCCAGATCTGTGGACAGCACTGAAAGAATGAAGGTAAATTAGATTAATTAACTTACGTGACAAGCTGTGAGCGCGTGTGTGTGAATACGTGTGTGCCAGGATGTGAAATTAAGTTTTTAAAGTTTAAAAAAAAAATTATGAATCATACAAAACAAAGAAAAAAAAAATAAAGAAAATAATATAAAATTTTGGTCTCTTGGAGGGAGGATACATGTGCCTCACTCCATAAAATACTGCATTCCCCCCATTAATTTACAGCCACTTGTAGTAAATGCTCAGTCTTGTTTTTGGCTCTAAAAAGCCTCAGATTTTATGGGATATGACTGTATTTTGGGAAAAACGGTATTTTTACAGCAGTTTGTTGCAGTGAAGTTCAGTTGTGGAACAAAATGAGGTCTCGGTGTCCATTTCCGACCTGTTTAACTCCCAGGCTGGCCTTACGGTCTGTTCATCCATTCATCCAACCTCCTGCAAAGTCATCTTTACTTTTGCCTTCTGTGCTCAGTGGCAAACAACCACAGACAGAGAGATGTGGGTAGAATTCAGGAGCACATAAAAATGCATTTTTGTCGTCCTTTGTATTTTTAAAACCGAGAACTGTAAACACATGCATATCGCTGAAGATGAATGAAGTGAGGCCCAGCGTCCCTTGATGGAAACATTCAATTCAATTCAATTCAGTTTTATTTATATAGCGCATATTTACAACACAAGTCGTCACAAAGCGCTAAACATTGTAAGAAAAAACAGGAAACAGAAAACAGAAAACCCAACAATCCAAGGTTGCTTTTGGATTCCCTATGAGCAAACAGTCAGCGATGGTGGGAAGGAACCAAAAACCCCCTATGTGACATGAAGCGTGAATGTGACCAGGTTCACTTTAACCATTAGAACTCCATATAACCCTAAAAATAACCTAACTCCAGCCTTACACTTGATCTGTTCACCTGAAAAAAGGCTAACCAAACAAAATTCTGAAACTCAAACTGGTCACAAGGTTTCACCCGACGCTGATCAGTCACCATAAAACAACTTTGGCAGGAAGTTTTTTTAAAAAGTCAGCAGAAACTGATGCACCGGGCGTTTAAAAGGTGTGTTTGTGTGTGTCTGTGGGTGCAGAAAGAACAGCCGAGCGGACCCACTTCATTATCTCCAGGTCACCCTGCGTAACCCAGCAGCTGTCATTTACTGTCATCTAGCAAACATGCAGAAGAACACAGCCCGGCACTGTCACTGTAAACACACACACACACCGATGCAGCTTGTTATGGACACACACACACACACACACACTTTTTCTGCTTACTCTCTGCACGAGCAGCCCATTAAACACTTTTTTTGCAGTCATCTAACTTGATGGGCTCATCAATTTTTTAATCTGCATTGTTCTTAGGATACCAATTACCATCCTTCCCCCTTGTCACATCGCTCAACAGAAATTGGTCACACAGGGTGAACAGCTTGTTATTGCAGTAATTGTATACAGGAGTTATAATTCTCCTGCGCTCTCTGTCAGTTATTTCTCCTCACACTGCTTCCCGCTCTGACTTATTTTGTTGTGCTGCATTCCGTATATTTCCCATGTCTGCTTATTATAAGCAACTACGGGCTTGTTTTCCTTCCCGGGTGCTGCTGATCGATGGTTGCACTCTTCAGGGGGTCCGCATTCTTTCGGGTCTATTGTATGTGGCTGCGCTTGTATCCGGCAAACCGAGGCACGGAGATGTAAACTTTAAGTTTCACTGTGTATACGACTGTTTACAAGTTATTAAGAATGAGGGAAGGTCAAAAGGGCAAGATGTATGTTTTCTTTTTGCCAAAGGAGAAGCAGTCTGATGGCAGAAACTCTGCTACTGCAACTCAAATTCCTATTTCAGGTCAGTTTAAAAAGAAATCGGATGTCAAGCCAAGCATGTACTGTGGGTCATGAAGGTCCATAAACAGAAGACAGAACTGCTAAATATGATTTTTTTTTTCTGCAAGTGGAATACTTCAAGTTGGCTTTTTTTTAGAAATTTATTTAGTTATTTTTACTGTAAATTTAAAAAAAAAAGGCAAATTCCATGAAAGATACGTAACTGTACATCTTCCTCACCTAATATTATGTATTCTTTAATGAATTCAGTCTAACATAAAGTGCCTATAAAAATAATTCATTCATTAAAAACAGAATACAAGGATTTGCACATATTTTTCAACCTATATTCAATCGAATGCACAAGATACTCGATGTTCAAGCTGAAAAACTGTGGGTTTTTTTGGCAAACATTCACTCATTTTGAATGTGATACCTGCAACACGTTCCAAAAAGCTGAGACAGGGGCAACAAAAGACTGGGTTAACTGGAAATAGGTGAGTGTCATGATCGGGTATAAAAGGAGCATCCCCGAAAGGCTCAGTCACTCACAAGCAAGGATGGGGCAATTCAGGGATTTCATCATCTACAGTCCGTAATATCGTCGAAAGATTCAGACAGTCTGGAGAAATCTCTGCACGTAAACAGCAAGGCCGAAAAACCATATTTGAATGCCTGTTGCCTTCGATCCCTCCCACTGCATTAAACACCGACGTCACTCTGTAAAGGGTATTACCAGGTGGGCTCAGGAACACTTTGGGAAACCATTGTCAGTTAACACAGTTCATCACCACATCTACAAGTGCAGATTAAATTCTACCATGCAAAGCGAAAGCCATATATACTAACAACACCCAACGCCGCCGGATTCTCTGAGCCTTCTTTTTGGAACTCGTGGATGCAGTGTCCTCTGGGCCAAAGAGGAAAAGGACCATCCAGATTGTTATCAGCGCAAAGCCAGCATCTGTGATGGTATGGGGGTGTGTTAGTGCTCATTGCATGGCTAACATCTGTAAAGACATCGTTAATGCTGAAAGGTACATGCAGGTTTTGGAGCAACATATGCTGCCATCCAAGCAACGGCTTTTTCAGGGATGTCCCTGCTTATTTCAGCAAGACAATGCCAAGCCACATTCTGCTCGTGTTACAACAGTGGGGCTTCGTAGTAAAAGAGTGCGGGTACTAGAGTGGCCCGCCTGCAGTCCAGACCTGTCTCCCACTGAAAATATGAGGCACATTATGACGCGTGGGGCTGCACGGTGGAGCAGTGGTTAGCAGTGTGGCCTCACAGCTAGGAGATCCCTGGTTCGCGTCCCGTTAGGACGCCTGGGATCTCTCTGTGGAGTTTGCATGTTCTCCCTGTACAGTGTGGGTTTTCACCGGGTACTCCGGTTTCCTCCCACAGTCCAAAAACATGCTGAGGTTAATTGATTATTCTAAATTGTCCGTAGGTGTGAATGAGAGTGTCCTTGGTTGTCTGTCTCTATGTGTAGCCCTGCCATAGACTGGTGACCTGTCCAGGGTGTCCCCTGCCTTTGCCCAAGTCAGCTGGGATAAGCTCCAGCCCCCGTGTGACCCTACACACTGTAAGCCCGGATGTCATATCTAAAAGAAATAATTAAGGACAATGTACTTAAATTTGTAAGTTTTGTGTCATTACTAAAAAAATGAAAGTATGTTCTACTGATCTGCAGGCATAGTTGGTTGTGTGAATAACTAAGTTTAATGCATTCACAAATAGTTAAGTTTTAGCCTTAACCACAACTTAAAGGCCTCATGAAATTTACTGAAACTTTAAACCTGTGTTCTGTTGTTGCTTGTTAATTTATGCCAAATACAATTTTTAAAAAAATCATAAAATCGAGTATTTTCACATTAACATCAGAATCAGAATCAGAATCATGTTTATTGCCAAGTAGTTTTTACATTTTGCGTTTTGCCATTTTTGACCTCATTCTGCGGTATAACATTTTTTCTGACATTTTTGACCTCATTCCGCGGTATGACGTTGTTGTGACTTTTTTGACCACATTCCGCGGTATGACATTTTTCTGATATTTTTGACCACATACCGCGATATGATGTTTTTGTGACATTTTTGACCTCATACCGCGGTCTACTTTTTTTGTGACATTTTTGACCTCATTCCGCGGTATGACGTTGTTGTGACTTTTTTGACCACATTCCGCGGTATGATGTTTTTGTGACATTTTTGACCTCATACCGCGGTCTACTTTTTTTGTGCCATTTTTGACCTCATACCGCAGTATGATGTTTTTGTGACATTTTTGACCTCATTCCAAGGTATGACATTTTCTCTGACATTTTTGACCTCATTCCGTGGTATGACGTTTTTGTGACATTTTTGACCTCATACCGCGGTCTACTTTTTTTGTGCCATTTTTGACCTCATACCGCAGTATGATGTTTTTGTGACATTTTTGACCTCATTCCAAGGTATGACATTTTCTCTGACATTTTTGACCTCATTCCGTGGTATGACGTTTTTGTGACATTTTTGACCTCATTCCGGGGTATGACGCTTTTGTGACATTTTTGACCTCATTCCGCGGTCTCCTTTTTTGTGCCATTTTTGACCTCATTCCGCGGTATGACGTTTTTGTGCCATTTTTGACCTCATTCCGCGGTATGACGTTTTTGTGCCATTTTTGACCTCATTCCGTGGTATGATGTTTTTGTGACATTTTTGACCTCATTCCAAGGTATGACATTTTCTCTGACATTTTTGACCTCATTCCAAGGTATGACGTTTTTGTGACATTTTTGACCTCATTCCGCGGTCTACTTTTTTTGTGCCATTTTTGACCTCATTCCGCGGTATGACGTTTTTGTGCCATTTTTGACCTCATTCCGCGGTCTCCTTTTTTGTGACATTTTTGACCTCATTCCGCGGTATGACGTTTTTGTGACATTTTTGACCTCATTCCACGGTATGACGTTTTCGTGCCATTTTTGACCTCATTCTGCGGTATGACGTTTTTGTGCCATTTTTGACCTCATTCCGTGGTATGATGTTTTTGTGACATTTTTGACCTCATTCCAAGGTATGACATTTTCTCTGACATTTTTGACCTCATTCCACGGTATGACGTTTTTGTGACATTTTTGACCTCATTCCGCCGTATGAAGTTTTTGTGACATTTTTGACGTCATTCCGCGGTGTACTTTTTTTGTGCCATTTTTGACCTCATACCGCGGTATGACGTTTTTGTGCCATTTTTGACCTTGTTCCGCGGTATGAAGATTTTTGTGACATTTTTGACCTCATACCAAGGCATAACGTTTTTGTGACATTTTTGACCTCATTCCGCGGTATGATGTTTTTGTGCCATTTTTGACCTCATACCAAGGTATGACGTTTTTGTGCAATTTTTTTTTACCTTATTCCGCGGTATGACGTTTTTGTGACATCTTTGACCTCATACCGCGGCATGACGTTTTTGTGACATTTTTGACCTCATTCCGCAGTATAACATTTTTTGACATTGTTGACCTCATACCATTTTGACCTCATATCGTGTTATGCAATTTTTGTGATATCTCTGACCTCACTCCGGGGTATGAAGTTTTTTTGACATTTTTAATATCACACTGCGGCATGACGTTTTTGTGACACTTTTGACCTCATACCGCGGTATAATGTTTGTGTGACATTTTTGAGTTCATACCGTGGTATGAAATTTTTGTGACATTTTTGACCTCATACGGCAGTATGGCGTTTTGTGACATTTTGGACCTCATTCCGAGGTCCTATGTTTTTGTGACATCTTTGACCCCATAACGCGGGATGACTTTTTTGTGACATTTTTAACCTCATACCGTGGTATGAAATTTTTGTGACATTTTTGACCTCATGCGGCAGTATGGCGTTTTGTGACATTTTGGACCTCATTCCGAGGTCCTATGTTTTTGTGACATCTTTGACCCCATAACGCGGCATGACGTTTTTGTGACATTTTTGACCCCATAAAGCGGGATGACTTTTTTGTGACATTTTTAACCTCATACCGCGGTATGAAATTTTTTCTGACAAGTTTGACCTCATTCCGCAGTCTAATGTTTCGTGACATTTTTGACCTCATTCCGCAGTATGACGTTTTTGTGACATTTTTAACCTCATTCCGCGGTATGATGTTTTTGTGACATCTTTAAGCTCGTACCGCGCAATGACGTTTTTGTGATACCTTAGACCCCATAACGCGGTATAACATTTCTTCTGACATTTTTTGACCTCATTCGACGTTTTTGTGCCATTTCTGACCTCATTCAGCGGTATGACGTTTTTGTGCCATTTTTGACCTCATTCACCAGTATGATGTTTTTTGTGCCATTTTTGACCTCATTCACCAGTATGACGTTCTTGTGCCATTTTTGACCACATTCCGTAGTTTAATTTTTTTGTGCTATTTTTGACCTCATACCACGGTATGACGTTTTTGTGACATTTTTGACCTCATATCGTGTTATGCAATTTTTGTAATATCTCTGACCTCACTCCGGGGTATGAAGTTTTTTTGACATTTTTAATATCATGCTGCGGCATGACGTCATTGTGACATTTTTGACCTCATTCCGCCGTAAGATTTTTTTGTGACACTTTTGACCTTATACCGCGGTATAATTTTTTTGTGACATTTTTGAGCTCATACCGTGGTATGAAATTTTTGTGACATTTTTGACCTCATACAGCAGGATGACGTTTTGTGACATTTTGGACCTCCTTCCGAGGTCCTATGTTTTTCTGACATTTTTGACCCCATCAAGCGGGATGACTTTTTTTGTGACATTTTTAACCTCATACCGCGGTATGAAATTTTTTCTGACAAGTTTGACCTCTTTCCGCAGTCTAATGTTTCGTGACATTTTTGACCTCATTCCGCGGTATGATGTTTTTGTGACATTTTTAACCTCATACCGCGGTATGATGTTTTTGTGACATCTTTAAGCTCGTACCGCGCAAAATTTATATTCAGGCATTTTCTGGATAAAGTGAACATATATTGGTAATCTACATGTTTACATTGTCGCCTAAAATGTTTTTAAAAGTTAATAAAGTGATATATTAACAGAGCTAGGACAAAAAGTCTGAGACTCTGGTCTGCTTCCGGCCTCCAGTCAGGACCATATTTTTGTTGTTGTTGTTTTACATTGTATTGACATAATTATAATAATTGGCATTTCTCTTCTTTATTATTCATTGTTACTCCTTTCATTCTTTATTAAATTACAAAGACAAATCTGTTGCATCCAGACTGTTTTTGATCGGCTCATCCAGATTTTCCACAACACATATAACAACAGGTAACAATTAAATATCAAAGGTCCACGACCAGTCCGGTGTTCGTTTCTACCTTAAATGTGTAAATAAACTTACTCAGTATATTTTGCAGAATAAAATATGTCATACTGTACGATTTTATTTAACACAGTTTTGCACTAGAGTCACTAAAGTTATCAAAGTTGAAGCCCTCAAACTGTATTACCAAAATAAAGGTCAGGGATGATTACGTCACACTTGAACCTAACGTCGCCCCTCCCCCACCAACGGTTAGTTGCTGCGTGTTTGGACAAGTTGAAGCTTGTCCCGGTGAGAGGTCGCAGGCTGCCGTGTGGGTCGTTTCTTTCATTCACTGGATTTTATTGATGAGAAGTGGAAGCTTATTCGAACTAAATAACTGCACATTTTCGTCTGCTAGCTGGCAGACGATTTCAGCAGTTGGCTGACGACATTTTTCCATGTGTCAGTTCGCCACTTTTTCACTGGAGAGGCTGCTTTTAAGCCGTTGAGACCTGTTTGAACCGGTTCGACGGACATTTTTGTTGCTGTTGGTTCTTTTGGCGGACACCGCTCCCGCGCCCCAGCACATAAAGGAGGAAGGTGGACGGGACAATAGCTGTACTGCGGTTGTCTGAATGTGGTGAGTTAATTGTTAGCTACATATTAAGTTTATTACATACCCAAATAAGTTACTGTATGTCACTTAACTGTTGAGAGTCACCGAGAGAGATGCTTTGGAAATGCAAGTATTGTTCTGTTAACTATGGTAAAAGAGGAGAGCTTTTCAAACATTACAGGCTTAAACATGGAACATATGCCAGGACCGAACCATTTCCCTGTTTACATCAGGAATGTCTCTGTACCTTTACTTCACTAAATGCGCTAAAAATACATTTATCCCGCCTTCATCCTAAAACTACGGACCAGCAACCAAGTTTAGGTGTACCAGCTAAGTTTTGCTGTCTGTCCTGTGACTTTCCTGAGTCTTGTTTTTGGAAAGCACTTTGTAACATTTGTTTTGAAAAGTGCTCTATAAATAAAGTTTATTATTATTATTACACAAGGGGCAGAACAGGAAGAGGTTCAAGTCACAAATCATCGTTTCTGATCATGTTGATGATGACAGTGGCACAGCTCTAGAGCAAATGTCACATGATGACATGGAGGAGTTTGAAGAGGATAGTGGAGAGGCCAGTGCAAATGATCTTTGTGATTTACAAAAACAGCTTGAACACAATCTAGCATTGCTTCTGTTAAAGATGCATACTGCCCTACAAAGGCAAAGAGCAGTAACTACGCAAACAGTGAAACTGAGAAAAAAATGCCTTTAAAGTTTGTGGTTCGGCCAGACAAAACTAGTCTTCTAATGGTTTTTTATGTACAAGAACTGTCACTATAATGTGACCTATGACCCCAAAAAATCAGATACTGCCTTCTGCCTTTGGATCACGTGTAACATCTCTATTGGTATTACAAAGCCAAACGGCAGTATCTACCATGCAAATGTGTTCATTTGTTCCCCTTTCTTTTTTTTTTTTTAGAAGAAACCTGCTCTGACTCAATTGTAAAAGTGTTGGCTGTTTAAAAAGCCTCTACATTCTTCATCACATTGCCTCTTTTATTACTTTGATATACAATGATTATTATGATAAAGAGCAATTGTAATGATAACCATTTTTGTCGTCACAAACATTGCACTGAAGAAAACTTATATGTAAGAAAGTGTTACCGTCTTATTCTTTGTACAAAATGTCTCAGCGGTTTCGAGATGGTATAAGCAAAAACAAAGACTTGAATTGCTTGTAATGAGTAGATACAAATCTGCAAATGGGGTAATAAAAATATGCCTCTTAAGTTTCCTAAATAAAAATTATTTTTGTTATTTCAAGAAACATAGCAAGTACATTTTTCTTACCCAACAGGTGCAGATCTGTTCACTCATAACAAACAAACCAGGTCTTATTATTTGTTAGTAGTATCGTTAAAGAAACAATGTTTATCAGGACTTGTCAGGTAAATTTAGCTATTTATTTTAACAGGATACTTTTCATTGGAAATGTGACGAAAACATTGGCTCTTTTGTTTTTGGAGTTTTTCTACTCTATTTATGACACTTAGAATTACTATGATCCTCATAACCTATATCATCATCTTACAAAATAAATAAATACTGCTAGGTTGGCTTGAATTATAACTGTGATTTTAATTTACTATGTCCAAGACAACATTTCATTTCATTCAAACATTTTCAAAAATTTTAAAACTTAGGCAATTGAAACATTTAACATATAAGAATAACAAAAAAGCTGCATGGCAACAATTGTGATGGGTACATTCACTTCTACTTCCAGACTCTGTGTGTGTGTGTGTTTTTTCATCCTCTCGATCCCTTTATTTCCAGGTCGCAGTTGGGCAGGAAACTCAAGAGTCACCTTTTTCTTGAGGAACTCTACTTGGGTGAATTCTTCTTGGTCATGTGAGAGTTTGAAGAACATGTCCCTCGATCCCCTCCTCAACTGAATCACTGCCATCTCTGAAAGATTTGGTGCCTTCTTCAGTTCAGCCAATGAGTGGCCAGCCTTCCATGCCAGGATGTTTTCACTCTTTAACTCGATTGCGTCGACTTTTACAGAGTTGGAGGATGATGTAGCTTGATGTCACGCTCCTGCTGTAGTGCAGTGACATAAGCAGATGCTACCTCCTCTGCCTTTCTCCCAGCTACTCCTTCATGCCATATTACGGAAATACTCTTCCTCTTTGTTGGGGACTTCTTTCCAACAGTGGCAAAGGTCTCATGAAAAGCAGAGATGCGTTTAGTAAAGACTGTTGTCTTCACTCCAGGCATGCGAGGCAACATGATGATCTTCTGGAGGTCAACGCTGCGGATGGAAAGGTCATCAGGCTGTTTCTTTTCTGCATCCAGCTTATAATGATGTCTTCCTTTCTCAGCTCTCCTCTTGTGTTCCTCCCCCTTTTGACAGGTAAGGCAGGAGAGAGTCTGATCACCTTCTTGGGTGCAGATATTTGTAGCACTCTTGTTCGTTTCTTCCTGGTGCTCAGCCCTCATGTGAATGTCTCGCTTCAAGCAGATTTCACACTCCTCTTCACCCAACTTTGTGAAACTGATGTTTTTCTCGTTCACTGCCTTCCTGTAAGTTTCATAGGAGCATTTTGCAGTGTTGCTTGCCTTGTAGTTGTGATACATCATCTGTATGTTGACGTCACTTGGCAAGTATCTGCGGTTTGGGGCATGTTCACGTCTGTAGTGGCTAATGGTCGGGTTGAAAGATTTAATGTGTTTATAGATTGGAGACATTTTGATTTTGTTTCCTGGTGTATGTCTTCCTCGGCGATCTTGGGGTGGTATCAGAGTAGATGAGGTTGTGTTTCTTAAAACAGTGACAATCAGTTTATTATTTTTTGGATGATAACCTAAAGTTGAGAGGAAAAGCGTTTTGCAGACTTTCTGGGGATGGCCAAGGTTGTCAGTAAGATGGTATGTAAGTGACCTCAGTCGTCTGCTGGGACCAGGTAAGGTGAATCGCTGTTTTTGACTCTGGGAAATAATGTGCAAAATGAAGCTTCTTTTTTCATTGTATGACATTGTCTGGTAGGCATCAAATATTTCTCTTCTTCGGTCTTCTTGAATCTTATCACCACATTTTTGTCTACACATTATTCCACAGGGTTTTCCCATCTGTGGAGTGTCTTCTTAATTTGCTGGCTTTCAGCTGGAGGCTCTTCAGGAAGATTTAGTTGGGCATCACTGCTGGTTTCACAAACATCAGACTTGTCATCACTATTATCATTGAGAACATAGGTGACATCCATCTTATAATATCCCCCTTCATCCTCTGTAATTTCTTCATCTATACCACAGTCATTTATTATTGTTCCCTCATCTTGCTGTTCCCAAAGAGTATTCATTTGGTCATGGTCTTGTAAGTGTTTAAGACTGACTACCCACTCCCTGGCATAGCTGTCCTGACCATCTGATTGCAGTGAGGAAAATAACTCTTCCAGAGATGCTGAAACTTCTTTTTTGTCTGGAACTTTTGCTGAACTACCTTCCTCATATTGCACTGCAAAATATAAAATGGAAAATGTTTTTTTTCATAAGACAGAATCAAGGAATGTATTTCATTTTTTTTTTTTTTAGCATGGACATTAAAAATCATCTGTACAATTATCAAAGGACCTTGAATTAAGGTAAGTAATTCCCTGTGAAATTTACAGTGAAATATACTATCTATCCATCTATCTATCTATCTATCTATCCATCTATCCATCTATCCATCTATCCATCTATCCATCCATCCATCGTATTAGCTAGCTTGCTAGCTAATACGATATCCCTACACCCGTAGATCCATCCATCCATCCATTATCTATACACCGCTTAATCCTCTGTAGGGTAGCGGGGGACTAGAGCCTATCCCAGCCAACTCAGGGTGAAGGCAGGGGACACCCTGGAAAGGTCGCCAGCCCATCGCAGGGCTACATGTAGAGACAGACAACCAAGCACACCGTTAGAAGTAGGTTTTTAATCTGAACTGTCAACCCTCCTATCACCGGCACAGTGGGAGGGGCTGCTGAAACAATAACTTTACTAAGTCCTGGACATCCTGGCAGCTCAATTTCATATTGTAATGACACTCCTGCATGTTTTGTTTCGTTACAGAACATTGTTTGGCGATCGGACCAGAGGAATGATTTTTCTGTGTGGCTTCACCAAGGCTTGATTGATTTGGATGTATGTTTTTCACCACTTTGGAATAATATTATCCTCTTGGTATAACAGAGAGATGTCAGGATTCAGAACTTGCAAAGTGACTAAAGGAATTAACAGGACTTAACGGGTTGGATATTGGCTTCAAGGAAGCAGGTAGGCTGAAATCGTCTGCCTGAATGTCTGTTCAACTGGCTGCGATTTATGTATGCTAGCGATTAGCAAGCTAATGCAGGCTAATTGTTTACAATGGTACGGTGCTGCTCATATTTAGCTTGCTCTCTCTCTTACCGATCTCTGGATATTTGCGTTTCAACTCGAGCTCCACCATCCTCTTGCCCCGAGATTGTGCCATGAGTGGCATTTTTATTTTTACTATCCTCGAAAGGCTACCAATACCACACGACCAAGGCAGAAGTATCACTGATAGACAAACCGGAAAACAAAGATCGTAGCGCAGCAAATGCACTTACTGCTGTTGGCTTTGTACAGTAGAGTGCTACAGTGTAGCTGTGCAAAGCCAGAGAGCAGTAAGTGATGTTACTGCTGTCTGGCTTTGTACTGCACTACTGTAGCTTTCCTGTCATACAAAGCCAAAAGCATTAAGTGATGTTACTGCTCTCTGGCTTTGTTTTTGTCTGAATTTTGTCGTTACTGGAAATTTGACACCCATTTTTTTCTGAAACGGTAATAGTTCAAGCCAGGAAACTTTGTCAGATGATAAAATGGATGTCACAAAGTACATTTTATATCTTAACTCAATTTTGTCCAAATGTGTAGCTACTGCCCTTTGCCTTTGTAGGGCAGCATAGTGTTCTGCACATTCAAGAGAGTGCTGTGCAAGAAGTAATACAGCAGCTTTGTCAAATCAATGACCTGTCACAGCCGCTTTTGCATAACAGAGTAAGGGCTGTACTAAAGAAACATTACGCTGACATGGATAAAACAACTGTAGAAGAAGTTACCTGTGCTGTGTCAGAGAGCAACATGATGGCATCTTTGGCCAGAGATGGACCACTAGGAACTGCTAAAAGGAGAGCAGCTTACATACGCAGAGAGTTTCCACTTGTAAACCCTATAGAATATGTTGTGGAAAGAGGTAAAAAAAAAACCCACTAGCCTATGTCTCCATTCTTCCCATGCTTCAGACATTGCTTAATAAAACTGATGTGCTAGACAAAGGTATGTCAGAAAAGTCCATGTGCTGCAGGAATACAGATCGTATGTGGATGGGCAGTACTTCAATGAAAACTCTCTTCTTACAAGCGATGAGTTCACAATTGCTCTTGGTCTTTACATTGCCAATTCTCTAGGAACATCAAAACAGAAACATAAAATGTGTGCAGTATACTGAGTCATTGCCAACATACCTGCAAAGTATAGGTCAGTACTCAACTCAATCCAGCTTGCTCTACTGTGCAATACCTCCACAGTGAAAGAGTGTGGTTATGCAAAAGTTCTGCAGCCTCTTCTCTATGATCTCAAATTACTCGAGCAAATTGGCATTTACCTTGAGCAGCTAGGTGCAAGTGTGAAAGGCACAGTCTTGTATGTTGCAGCTGATAACCTTGGTGCCCACTCCCTTGCAGGTTTCCTGGAGAGCTTCAGTGTTGACAAGTTCTGCAGATTCTGTCTGGCAAACTCCAGTGACACTCAGCAACAGGAGGTATGTTCTGGTTTCTTTGAAATGAGAGAGAAAGACTCCCATGATAGGCATGTGCAGGAGGTGCAAGATAACCCAGGACTGAGTCGGGCATATGGTGTGAAAGGAGCATGTACTTTAACTGAGAATCTCGAACACTTTCATGCAGTCGCTGGTTACCCACCTGACATCATGCATGATCTCTTGGAAGGCATTGTTCCAATTCAGTTGGCCCTGTGTCGTACAGACATGATAAGTAAGAGATATTTCACACTAGATATGCTAACTCAGGCTATCAGGTACTTTAATTACACTTTAACTGACAAAACAGATCATCCCCAGCTGATTGGAAAAGGATTTTCCAGAAAAGGGACCGTTGGGGGGGAATGCTCATGAGAATTGGTGCCTCATAAGGCTCCTTCCAAAATGTTCCAGGTGGGCATTTTGTTACATTTTTCTGTTTGCTGTATTGCACTGTTTGCATTGTAAGTTTTAAAGTTTTGTCACAGTTGCATAAGAAGGGCAGGTCCCATCATTTATACCTGTACAAAATGTCTAGTTTCTGCTTGAATGGAAAGCCGTTACACACAATACTATGTCTTAACAAATGTCTTCACAAATCCACTGAAAAATCACAGCCCCAGACAGGTTGGTAGTGATTAACCCATTAAAAAATGATGTGACGTTACTTGTTTTACCTTTTTAAGTTTTTTATGTGAAGTAAAACCCAGTGCTGGGAGGTTTTATTTAGTACTGACTATTACTGCTCACATGCTGAAGTGCACTTGTTAAAACAGGGTTTCAGTGTTCAGGTTTGTGAAAAACATTCTCCTGTTGCAAATTACATTTTTTCCCACTGTTTAAAGAATGGAAATAAAAAGAATGTACTTATGTATTTAGTGTTTTGATGTTTTCTTTATGTAGTTTTCTGGGTTAATTAAACAAACATAAAAAAATGTACTTGAAGGTTTTAAGTGGAGTAACTGCACAAAGCAATTGAAATAATACACTAAAGTTTAATCAACTTGGAATTTAGTATATTGAACTAAAAAAACTAAGTGTAATCACTGTGCAAAACAATTGATACTACAGATGATTTTAAGTTTAATCAACTTGGCATTCAATGTATTGAACTCGAGCTTTTAAGTTAAATGCACTCAAGCTTTAAGTCCATTATACTTTCTTTTTTAAGGCAACCGGTTTCCTCAGATTTTTTAAGTAGAGTCAACTTAAACGGGTTTACAGTGCAGAGGATTAAGCGGTGTATAGCTAATGGATGGATGGATGGATTACGAGGCGCAAAATACAACAGCGACCTCAGATTGTTGAGCAACTGAAGTCATACATCAAGCCAGAATGGGAAAGAATTCCACCTACAAAGCTTCAGCAATTAGTCTCTTCAGTTGCCAAACGCTCATTGAGTGTTGCTAAAAGGAAAGGTGATGTAACAAAGTGGTAAACATACCCCTGTCCCAGCTTTTTTGGAACGTATTGCAGGCATCAAATGCAACAAAACCAACACAGTTTATCAGTTTGAACATTAAATATCTTGTCTTTGTAGTGTATTGGATTGAATATAGGTTGAAAAAGATCTGCAAATCATTGTCTTCTGTTTTCATTTACGTTTTACATAACGTCCCAACTTGACTGGAATTGGGCTTTGTATTGCAAGTTGAGACAGCTCTTCATGTCAATATTCTCTCACTGTGAGGACATCAATAGAGGACAGTAAATTGTCTAAATTCGCAGTATCCGCTGTGTGTCATTGCCCAGCTGTAACTGATGCACCTCTCAGAACTGTGGCGGAGCTCGCGGTGGCCAGCAGTTACTGGTTGATTAACCTGGACAGCAGGATATTAGTATCTGTTCTCTCGAAAGCCCCAGCAGCTGCTGTGGAAAGTGGCAGGAATCTATACCAGAAATGGGGTTGTGATAAACTCAGGAGTTCATGCACAAGTTGTTTCAAGACTGAACAATCTGTTTTTGCATGATTTGGTGTTTCAACTGACGTCAGTGTCATTAGCTGCCCTGATTCACTGTCTTATGAGGAGGGACGTCACCAAACATATGCCGTACATGCAGTTCGAAAAATAAGAGCTTCCTTTCTTACATGGAAGAATGGATCGAATTTGTGCTGCAACAGCAAAACAGAACAGAATCTGGAGCTTTAATAGACAGGATAAAGGCTGCCTTCCATGTCTCAGAGAAAACTTCTGAAAGTGGGCAGTCTGAATGGCTGTTGTCATAAAACTGTGTGACTTATAAGTTAAGGATAATCTTATCCTATCTTTGCACATTCATTGACAGACTTGCATTTGAAGTCGGGTTTCTGTATTCTTCATATAAATCCATAAACGAAGCATAACAGCTACACGGATCAGGCATAACATCATAACCACCTGCTTAATATTGTGCTGTGGTCACAAATGCTCTGAACCACTGGGCATGGACAAGAGGACCTCTCAGGGTGTCCTATGGGGTCTGGAACCAGGACGTTGGCAGTGGATCCTTTGGGTACTCTGGCTTGTGCAGTGGGGCCCCTGCCCATCAAACTCGTTCCACTGCATCCTGTTGATGCTTGATCACAATGGGGTGTAGGAAGTTTGGAGGTCAAATCAACATGTTGGACCATTGTCATGTTCCTCAACATGTTCCTGATTGGTTGATGTTTTTTCCATGTGGTGGGGTGCATTTTCCTGCAGGGGTAGGCCAGTGACATTTGGGATTTCCATTTGCATGAGGGAGTGTGTTTGTTGTGGGACAATGTTTATTTGGTTGTTTAAGTCTAATCGGCATGGATGATAAAATCCAAGGTTTTCCATCAGAACAGCACATAGTACCAGTATGATCAATGTTATTCACTTCACCTGTCAGTGGTCATGATGTTGTGACTGGTCAGTGTATATGTTCTAAGCTGTAGAAACACAGGATATTCGTCCTTAAAACCTCGACGGAGTTGCGTTAAAACACACCGGGCAGCACAGGCATACACTAAAGTTGTCTGCAAAATGTTGCAAACCCAGTCACTTGACTGCTCACTCATCATATTACAACATTGGATCTAGTTTGACAGTTGCTGTTTCAGCAGCTGATACCTGAAAACCTGCGTTTCCCTTGTGATTTTCTTGTCATAGCGAGCCCAAGATGTACAGTAAGAGCCTTTGCAATCGTGTTTCCTTGGGAGAACACTTTCACTAGATTAAATACATTTCCCTGCAAAGTGAAAAATTGCGTGAAAAGCACACTAGAGATCTGTAAAAGTGGAACTGGGGCATCAGTTGACAAACAGAAGAAGAAAGCTGCTAAAATGAAACAATAAGATCCAGACTGTTTACATGTTTTGTGCCAAAAGAAGTCAGAATAACATTATCTGCAAAAAAAGAAAAGAGAAAAAGGAGTGGAACTACACAGCATCTGTCTTGTAGATGTTAACCACCTAGCAGAGTTAACTTCTTCTGTTATTGCTGTTGAGATGGTCAGCAGCGAAATGAAATCTAAACTTTGTTAGTGCCAATGTTACCAGTAGATGCAGGCAGATGGCTTGTTTGTTATTGGATTTCACTGTCAAAGAGAAAAATCGAACTCTTGGATCCAGTACATGAAGAGAGATTTAGAGTGCTGCAGCGCTGCATTGCTGTGACAGGCGGCATTACTCAGTTTAACTCAGCTCCGAGCGTCTCTGTGTGATCCGTGGACGTCTTCCACTGGACCTGTCTTGTTGCTGTACGTACCCAATAAAACACTGGCACGCGGGAGCTGAAGGTTCAAGCGCTGTGTGCCATCACCATGGAAAAAAGATACACAGGCTGCCAACACTGTTGTTCGACTGTCTGAATCAATCATACAGTCTCGGCTCGCTGTGTTGTACACCGTTCACAGTGATACAATATGAAGTGGGGTTTGTCTGAAACACCTCACGGCATCCTGTGTCGAAAGGTCACGTTTGGTTTTATTGGTTTTTTACCATTTTTTTTACTGAATAGTGAAACTTGCTGTATATTTCATGTTGCAAGAGGACTTAAATCACTGCAAGCATGACACAGGCAGTCCCTGAGAACACAAACCCCCTGGCAGAGCCTTACATTAACAATGTTTTAAAGAATACAGAATGGAACAGTCTGAATAGGCAGCAAATCTATACATGCATAGATCTTTCTTATAACATGGAGGAGGCTGGGGAGGAGGAGGAGAAAGCTGACGATCGTGTAGCACTGATGCGACAGCGATGTGGCGAGCACAGACCAGGCCCAATGAATGAACGCTGCCTCAGTTATAAGTCACGTTAATAGGGAGGAGTGGACTGACTATGAACACAATTGGACAGCGTAGACCTTGTGACTAGCCCAACTCTGTGCCTGTATGACTTAACGTGAAGCTGCATAAGCTGAAGTCTCAGTGATGTAAATGTACTAACTGAAGTAGGTTTCTGACCTCTGGGTTTACCATAATTTAAGCATGACATGTTTCATGAACAAAGATGTGAAAATTATCTAGAGAAATTTAATAAATGATCATTTGTTGATGTCTGTCTCTATATGTAGCCCTGCAATAGGTTATTCCAAAGTGGTGAAAAACATACATCCAAATCAATCAAGCCTTGGTGAAGCCACACAGAAAAATCATTCCTCTGGTCCGATCGCCAAACAATGTTCTGTAACGAAACAAAACATGCAGGAGTGTCATTACAATATGAAATTGAGCTGCCAGGATGTCCAGGACTTAGTAAAGTTATTGTTTCAGCAGCCCCTCCCACTGTGCCGGTGATAGGAGGGTTGACAGTTCAGATTAAAAACCTACTTCGAACGGTGTGCTCGGTTGTCTGTCTCTACATGTAGCCCTGCGATGGGCTGGCGACCTGTCCAGGGTGTCCCCTGCCTTTGCCCAAGTCGGCTGGGATAGGCTCCAGCTCCCCTGCGACCCTACAGAGGATTAAGTGGTGTATAGATAATGGATGGATGGATCATTTGTTGACATTAAGTATGTGTACATTTAACACCAGTTAAACCACTGAAGTCAAAAACATCTTGAGAAATTTAGGAAATATTCAACATGAAATATTTATATGTGTGGTGCTTTTTGTCCTTTTTGTACAATTAAAGTAGGTCGCCAGCTAACTAGCCAGCTTATTGACATTGTACCTGCAGTACAGTAAAACAAACAGTATTGGCAAGTTAGACAAGAAACAGTCCAAAATCACTCACCGAAATGGAATAATTTTTAACACCGGCTAGACAAATGAGTGTCATCCAGGACCATTTGCTGTGTATAAGTAAAATTTAACACCAGTAGAACCACAAAAGTGAAAATATCTAGAGAAATAGTTGTACTATGTGTGGTACTTTGCATCATTTTTGTACATCTAAAGGTGGTCATCAGTTAACTAGCAAGGTAATTCTTTCACATTGTACCTGTAGTGATAACATGAAGCTTCTCTCGGTATAACATATAACAATACCTTCCGACCTGTATTCAAATAAAAATTATGTTATTTTTCCAACAGATATGAAATTCTTTTCCTGTTCTGCACCTGACCCAAGCAATGATCCAGATCAAAGTCATGAAGATCTGCCATGACTCAAAGCACCTATAGCTACTGTAGTGACTCCGTTTGCTCACCTCAGACTCTCTGAGGTCGTCCTTTTGAACCTTCTGGCGTGGCTGTTTCCCGGTGGCTTCCTGGCTGACAGCTTGCTAACTGTCTGACGGTGTCTGGCTGGTTCAGTGGATGGTCACCGGCTGCCGGCTGGCCAGATGGCTGCTAACTGGCTGTTGGCCGGCTGTCGGAATAGCCATCAGCTGCTGGCCGACTGTGTGGCCAGTTACCTGCTGTTGTCAGGCTGCTGTGGGATTGGAGAGTGGCTGCCGGTACACCGATTGGCTTGTTCTCTTCTTCAGGGGTCGAATGGTTGGGTAAAGTGAATTTAGAGTGTGTGATCCTGAAAAATAATAGGAGATTTTCATGGCTACCTTTGCAATGTGTCCTGCTCATCAACAACTACTATGACGAAAAATGCTCATTCACAGAAAAGAAGCAGCGACAAAACGGCAGAGACAAACTACAAGCCTGCAGCACCTCAACATTGATTAAGAGGAAATCTACTGAAATGTCATTCGGGGATGTAAATGCAACATTACTTTTAGCCAGATACTTTTCACATTGCTGTCAGAAGGAATAACTTTAAAGATTAAAAACGACATTCTGGCTAAATTTTTCTTTAGACGTTCACTAAATACACTGATCAGCCACAACATTATGACCACCTGTCTAATATTGTGTTGGTCCCCTTATGTGGTCCAAAAATGCTCTGAACCACTGGGCATGGACAAGAGGACCTCTCAGGGTGTCCTGTGAGGTCTGGAACCAGGACGTTGACAGTGGATCCTTTGGGTACTCTGACTTGTGCAGTGGGGCCTCTGTCAATCAAACTTGTTCCACTGCATCCTGTTGATGCTTGATCATAGAGAGAGAGACACTTTATTTGTCACAAATACATTTTTTCACAGTATTGTGAAATGTTTTTTTCGCATATCCCAGTTGGAGTCAGAGCGAAGGGTCAGCCATGGTACGGCGCCCCTGGACAGGAAGGGCTAAGGGCCTTGCTCAAGGGCCCAACAATGCCCGCACTGGGGTTTGATCCTCTGACCCTCTGATCAGTAGTTCAGAGACTTAACTGTTGTGCCACCACTGCCCCAGGGGGTCTAGGAAGGGGGTCTAGGAAGTTTGGAGGTCAAATCAACATGTTGGGCCATTGTCATGTTCCTCAACATGTTCCTGATTGTTTGATGTTTTTTCCATGTGGTGGGGTGCATTTTCCTGTGGGGGTAGGCCAGCGACATTTTGGATTGGCATTTGCATGAGGGAGTCTGATTGTTCTGGGACAATGTTTATTTTGGTGTCTAAGTCTGATCAACATGGATGTTAAAATCTAAAAAAAATTCCATCAGAACACCACATAGTACCAATATGATCAATGTTACTCACTTCACCTGTCAGTGGTCAGAATGTTTTGGCTGATCGGCGTAAATATTACTATATTCATTTTTGCATGTTAACCCCGAGAGTAAACACGATTTTAGTGAAGACCTTCTGAATGAGCTGCTGCCCTTCAGTAGCTAATGCTAATGTAAAATGAGCAGAGAGAGAGAGTTCTGTTCAAAAGCCAGAGTTTGGAAATGATAACATTAACTGGACTCATTGAAGGCTGTTTTCAGTTTTCTATCAATCATTTGAAATAATGAACCCAACAAAAATAAAGCATCAGTCCCTCCCTTTCTATTGTAGCTAAGTGCACAGGGATCTCATTTTGGGTCAGCCGCATGAAGCACTAATCACTTTCCACTGGAGGAAATTCACCTTTAATACATTGCATTTCCTAATATTACATCTTCAAAAGAACATGTATTTCATGAGGCAAGTGCTGAGGAGAGGGACAAGCACATCAGAAAGTTTAAATCAGACTCCCACACACTGTCTAACTTGCAAAGACATATTTATTATTCTTATAATTTGCCTCATGAAGGTCTAGCTCCAAAATGTCACACGAGCAAATATATCTTTGCAAGTTAGACAGTGTGTGGGAGTGTGATTTCTTTCTCACATATCCTAAATAATTAATTTTATGTGCACAAAATAAATCTCAACATGCGAAAAAATTCGAATATTTCCATGACTATATTGTTTACCATTTCTCCTTCTAGCTGTGTTACATGTGTTTCTACAGAAAACAGAAAAGGTAATTTAAAAATCTATTAGTTTGAAATAGCTTCTAAGGTTTTTTTAATCTCTAACACAATGTTTGTTTGTGACATTGCCCTAAAAAATAAAAGTGATCCACTGTTTTTTAGTTCTCCAGATGCTGGGAGTGCATGAAGCCTCTTGAGTTCACTCTTGCAGAACGTTTATGAAGGTTTGCTCGTGGGTCAGACATTTTAAAGTTGGCAGAAGAAGTAGCTCTGGAAAGCAAATAAACCTGTGAGGCATCTGCGTATTTTAAATTGCCTCGTCCTGGCAGCAGTGGGCAGTGAGGGTGCAGGAATATCCAAAGTTTGAGGTCGACGACCTTCGGTTCACTAGGTCGAACTCTGACCGGAAGGTAAAGCTGGGAGGCTGAGAGGTCGGAATCTTTTTATTTTAATAGCCTGCATTTTGCACCTCTAAGTTTCTAACAACCACAAAGCACAATTAAAAAAGATTTTCACCATATGGGGTCTTTAGATATTACCTGTGTGGAGTTTTTTTTAGGGTTTTTTGGGGGGTTTTAAGAAGGAAGTCATATCCGTCTTTCTCTGCCATTACCTCTCTGTGTGGTTTTGTCCTCTGAGAGGCTCAGGATTGATTGGTTGGACATTGCTTGCGGACAAACTGACTAAGCACTAACTGACCTGTGGCCTTGTGTATGGAAGCAATCATTATTGGACTTGCAAAGGAACACAGTGAAACAGATGTGAATGCAGCCAGTATTGGCAAGTAAGACAAGAAACAGAATAATTTTCAACACTAGATTTTAAAAAGAACTAGTGCGTGTAAAGAGCCTTAATGTAGGCAAAGACTGAAAGAATCGGATTATGAGTCTGTTTATGAAGGGATCGTTGGTACAAGTGAGCATAGTACGAAACAGTAAAATGCACAGTAACATGGACACTGACAATGTGATAAGAAAACAAACACAGAGATATGTGTTGGGGCAGAGAGATGGGAGTGGAGCCAGATTAAACCAGAGCCAACATCCACAGCAGCGAGAGCAGCACCTGGCTGAATCGCTGGAAGCTTCAGTCTGCCGGGCTGCTAAACCCGTCTGCTGCCAAATCACTGTGTGACCAAGGATGACCTGCACACTCAGAGCAGCCCGACAGTTGTAATGCAGGTACAGACTCTTAAAGACCGCCAGTGATCGGCAATATGAAGCATGCAGGTTTATTTGAGCAAAACAGCTTTTATCAGTGTATCGGTGCCGAGCTCGATGATGCTGAAGGTGATTTGGACAAAAAGATGAATGCACACCAGACAAAATAATTAAATCTACTTTCCAAACTCAGCTTCGTAACGTACACCTTATTTGGAATAACCTTGCTATTCCCTTGAGGTCTTCTGGTGCCAACACCTAGTCGAAATCTCCATTTCTTAGTAATGTGGTACATGACCGAGGGGAAAATATGATATTTACCTCAGCCTCAGCTCTCCCTTGTGTTGTCCTAATTAGCAAATGTTACCATGCTAACATATTTACCGTGTTTACATCTTACTTCAGTGTAATAATTGCTAAAAAATCAGCAAGTTAACATTGTTGCTTTGAGAATTTAGCTTAAATCACTCTCCTGAGGCTTCTATAGTTAATAAAATGTCATCCACCCGTTGAAATCCTTCTTAATGAGGCACTTTCCCTAATTTTCATACATACACCGATGAGCCACGACATTATAATCACTGACAGGTGAAGTGAATAACATTGATCATATTGGTACTATGTGCTGTTCTGATGGAAAACCTTGGATTTTAACATCCGTGTTGATGAGACTTAGACACCCAAATAAACATTGTCCCACAACAAACACACTCCCTCATGCAAATGGAAATCCCAAATGTCACTGGTCTGCCCCTGCAGGAAAATGCACCCCACCACATGGTAACAACATCAAACAATCAGGGGCATGTTGAGGAACATGACAATGGACCAACATGTTGATTTGACCTCCAAACTTCCTACACCCCATTGTGATCAAGCATCAACAGAATGCATTGGAACAAGTTTGATTGACAGAGGCCCCACTGCACAAGCCAGAGTGTCTTGCCCGAGGACATTTCAGCATGCGAAGGCGCTGGGGATCGAACTGCCAACCTTGTGATCGGCGGACAACCTGCTCTACCACTTGAGCCACAGCCACCCTATACGGTATAAATGACACATATGTTTCCAGTGGCATAAACAGCACATTCAGTATGATGCAGCACAATTTGGACAAAGTGAATATTTTCAAAACTGCTGTTGTTTTTTTTGTAATAGCTGACTTGAATAAATACAGAATCTTATTCAGCAGCTGTGAGTAACGTACACAAACGTCCATTCATTGTCTTTGTTGCTGCAGTTCCCCCTTTTCTCTCCCTCCTCTAGTTCTTGGGTTCCCTCTGTTCTCCTCATTTCCTCTTTAGGTTTAGTGTTTACGTCCCTTTGCTCCTCCGTCTGTTCTCTTTGCTTTTGGTTCTGTCTGTTGTTTTTGAATTTCTGTGATGTTAAAAGCCTGACAAATGGAGTTTGGAAGGCAGACTGGATCAGCGTCATCTTTCAAATTGCCTCTTAACATACATTTTTATTAATGTAAGTTTTACCAGCTGTATCTGCGTCTTTACCCCATTTCGTAATAGCATTTTTTTTAAAATCTCCAACTAATTATTATTGTGTCATTTATGTAACGTAAAGCAGATGTTAAAATGTTTATTAGATCCCATCATTCTTACACCCATTAAACATGACAGTATTTGTGCGGTTGCATGTTTGTTTTACTCCATCTTGCTTTACATTCTTGCGGTCTTTTGTTGTCTTGTCTGCACATTTGCTGCGAAGACAAACGCCTGGGACATCTGTTTAATGTTACCCTAAACTGTGCATAGAGAATGAAGATGGTAAATGGACTGTGCACTGATGTAATGCTGTCAGTTCTTGGTGTTTATAATTCAAAGAGGTTCCAGCCTTTGTCACGTCCCTTTTCCGTCTCTCCAAATTTCCTGTTGCCCTCCGCTGTCAACTACAAAAACACAAAATAGCATAAAAAAATCTTTGAGATAAAAGTATCTTGGGCTCATCTATTATAATTTTCTCCCAGTGTTACTCTCTGTCTAGACTGTTATTTGATTTTAAGGTCTGACACCAGAACTTGACATTTACTCTTGTAATAAACAGGACTGCAGTCTGGTGCGTAAATATTCGGACAGTGACGCGATTTTCATAATGTCGCCTCGGTGCACAACCGCTATGGATTTAAAGTGCAGCAATCAAGATGTGATTGAACTGCAGATTTTCAGCTTTAATTCAAGGGGTTTGATGAAAAAAAAAATTGCCTGAATGGATTATGAATTGCAGCCGTCCCTCCATTTTCACACAGGCTCGAAGCTAATTGACCGATAAGCGGTTTTGTGGCCAGCTGTGGCCTGTTTTTCTTGTCATTTCAGTGCAAATTAAGGAGATAAAAAGGTCCGGAGTTGATTCCAAGTGTTGAATTTGCATTTGGGTGGCTGTTCATAGCAACTCTCGATGTGCCGTCCAAAGAGGGGTTGATGAGAGTGAAGGAGCCCATCATTAGGCTGAGACAACAAAGCACAGCCATCAGAGAGAAAGCAGGAGTGGCCAAATCAGTAGTTTGGTGCATTTTTAAAGAGAAGGAATGGACTGGAGAGCTCAGCAACACTTAGAAAGGCAACTAAAGTGGACGATCTTGAAATTCTTTACCTAATTACTGCATCTAGCCGAGCGAAAAACACTCAAAGAGGTGGGCGATCATTGTGAAAGTGTTCAATCAAAAGGCGCCTTTATGAGCTCGCCAGAAAGTACTGGTTAGTTGTTTGGGGGGGGGGTTGTCGACAGATGTTTAGTGTGCTGTGCGACTAAAAGTATTTAAAATGCCTGATGTTTTTAGAAAAGCAGTGGTACAGTCAAGGTTGCTCCTTTTATGTAGAGTTGGATTTGTCACCTTAGTCATTGAGAAAATAGAGGAGAAACCTGTTGCAGATGTCGAAGGTGGTATCTTAACCCAAAGCAGTGGTTTAGTTGGCCATATGTAACCAAACAGCAAAAGAAAGCATAAAAAACTGAATAATAGGAGAGTGCACTTACAAATAGTGGTCCCCTATAGGATACGAACCCCAGTCCCGAGGGCGAAAGTCTTACGATTCACTTAATGCCACCGCCTCACCTGCCACCTCTGAAGTAGACTTATGCAGTATGTTGTCTCTGTAAACACTTAAACTCCCAGCTCTAAACATGTTGAAACTCCTGCCCAGTGTTGGGGCAAGATTCTCTGGAGAAATTAAACCAACATGAACCTGTATTAGAATGATGGGAAGAGGAAAAGGAAAGGACGGGCTCGTGATCCAAAGCAGACCAGAATCATCTGTCAAACATCAGGGAGGCGGTGGAAGCAGTTCACTGGGGTTGATTGATGATGTGACTGATGATAAAAGCAGCAGGAGGAGTTCTGAGGTGTACAGATCTATGCTTTCCACTCAGATTCAGTCAAATGCTGTTGAACTGAAAGGACAGTAACTCAGAATGACCCAAAGCATACTGAGAAAGTAGCCCAAATGCTTTTAATGGCGATGGATGGATGGATGGATAGATGGATAGATGGATAGATGGATAGATAGATACTTTATTCATCCCCTTGGGGAAAGTCATAACTCAAATTATATGCAAAGGATTTGCATCCACAAATTAACAATAATTCTTCCAATTACTTTTGATCCCGTGAAAATAGATCGACTACACAAAAAATGCCTTTAATTCCTAAACTGCAGTGAAGGATTAAAGTTTACACTCAAATCACATCTTGATTGCTTCATTTTAAATCCGCTGGTGGCAAAATTACTGGATGTCTTGCAATCAAAATCGATGACAGCTTCACTGGGAAATGTCACAGTTTATGAAAATATCACCAATAAACAACAGTGTCAAAATGTTGTTGACAGAGATCTCTATCTTGCACATAACTGGGGGCAAAAAGAGAAAACTAGAACTGCAGTTAGTCTCTCTTTTTTTGCTGAGGAAGGCTCACAACTGAGTGAAATGACCCAGAAGTATCTAAATGGCAGCCATGATAAAAGCAGGTTGGATCCTAAATGCTAATAAATGGTGCTTCAGTGCCTCCTTTCTTGTATCCTTTAGCATACGACACACTGGTTAATGCTTTAAATAAGGAATCAAGATAGCATACTTCCTTGCACGGCAACATTTGAAGCAGCATATCATCCATGATCAACCCATGTCAACAGCATCCATTATTGCTTTATTATGTAGCTTGATCTAAGTACAGCTGTCTTTTCCTTTGTCCTCATGAATTCTCACCAACAGCTTCCCTTGACCTCACTTCATTTTCTATCTATAGCCTTTTGGAAAATACATAGGATGGAATGATTTGGACTCATGTGTCGCAGCCGTCCTGGCCGAGCAGAGAAGGATTGTCTTTGCTGCCGCTGGATAAACAAGAGAGATGTTTGCTCAGCGTATCCTCAGTGGGATTTTATTTATCACGCATGGTGGAGGCCACACGCCGCGTTGCAACATATGCTTCACCACGCTTGATAAATTAATCTGTGAGCAGCTCACAGCGAGCGGACATCCCCCGCTTTTACCAAACGGAAAAGGTCAAACCCTTTCACAAACTTTCCACGCCGGATAGTGGAACCTGATTTATCTTCGGGAATTAAAGCAGTCCTCGAGGAGGGGGGGGGTTCAAATCGGGTTTCAATCGCATCTGTGATAAAATAAACCAGACAAGGCGATAAATGGCACAATAAACAACACGGAGTGGCCACAGAGATAGCAGCGTGGCGCTCGGGTTAACAAGTGTCGGTTTAACGGCGCTATGACAAACAGGATAAAACACGGTTTGTTTTTGCTTGTAGCCTCGAGACCTGCAGGCGGATTCCAGAAGTCACACGGTGTTCAGTCTTTCCTATCTTGATCTGACCAAAGCTGAGGTTATCACTTACAGCCTGGGTGTATTTTATTACCTCCTAAAGCAACACTTTTGCAACTTTTTCAGACGTCTCATGCCCGCAGAAAAGATTCCTGCCACCTCTTTAGCTTGCTCCCTCTCCAGTTTGAAGAATTATAACATAGCTGCGTGGTTATCTTGTTTATCTCGCAGACTCTAATAAATATCATAATCCAGCCGCCCTCTCTCCAGGTTTATGAAGTGGAGTACAGGGAGTCTGCCTCTGTGCTGAGCTAATATTCGGTTTCTGAAATCCATCTGCTTGGTAATTCTCACGGTGGCGATGAAACTCCCACGTAGCCATGTGGGGCTATCGATTGTGATCCATTTCTCTTGTCAATGTTTAAAAAAAAACTGATAACACCAACAGCTGCTTAGTCAGCGCTAATACAGATGAATTCTCCCCGGGGGTTGGAGGAGGAAAGGATGAAGGCCAGTATTAGTACGAGGAGATTGGGGGAGGTGGAAGAAAGTGGAAAGAAGTGGATAAAAGGATGAAGGTGATGATAAAGGGATGATGAGGAAGGTGGAATTAGGCACAAGCAGCAAAAAAGTGTGTTTTAATGTGTGTGAGCTTCGACAACCCCAACAAAGAGTAATAAAATGTAAATCCACTACTGAATATTATGCACATGTTTGAAATTCCGGTCTTTAAGACCCTAAAGAGGATTCCATTAAAATACTAATGCTGCTAAGTTGCATAAAATGCGTGACTGTGATCAAAATGAATGCATCTTGACTTAATGACTAAAAATATGTGGCATTTTATTTTTTTCCATAATGAATAAAGTCAGAAGAAACCTGACTGAGAGGCATTCACGAGTTTTCAAGAACACACTTGTTTTTCTGCTAAAAAGTCACATTTAACTGATTCAGACTATTAGCAGACTTCCATCACTGGTTTTATTATCTCAGATTCTCTCGACAGCTGCACACAAGATTAAGTTTACTAAGGACTAGTCTTTCCAACTGGATGATAAAATACATTGTTTGTCCATGTCTATCACTGAAAACCACATGTTTTGCTTTCCAAAGCTGCAAATCACTGTTAAACAATGAATATACACTGATCAGTCACTACATTCTGACCACTGACAGGTGAAGTGAATAACATTGATCATATTGGTACTATGTGGTGTTCTGATGGAAAACCTTGGATTTTAACATCCGTGTTGATCAGACTTAGACACCCAAATAAACATTGTCCCAGAACAAACACACTTCCTCATGCAAATGGAAATCCCAAATGTCACTGCAGAAAAATGCACCCCACCACATGGAAACAACATCAAACAATCAGGAACATGTTGAGGAACATGACAATGGTCCAACATGTTGATTTGACCTCCAAACTTCCTACACCCCATTGTGATCAAGCATCAACAGGATGCAGTGGAACAAGTTGGATTGACAGAGGCCCCACTGCACAAGCCAGAGCACCCAAAGGATCCACTGGCAATGTCCTGGTACCAGACACCATAGGACACCCTGAGAGGTCCTCTTGTCCATGACTAATGGTCTGGAGCATTTTTTATCACATAAAGGGGAACAACACAATATTAGGCAGGTGGTTATAATGCTATGCCTGATCGGTGTATGTTAGTTAGTTAGTTGTTATCAGGCAAACCTGATCTCAGTCAGATTGAGAAAAACCACATGTTTTGAGTTCAACTAAAGTTCTTCGTTAAGATAGAAGTTCATCACCATGGTTTTAATAATAAACACTTAAAGGTTAAGGTTATGTAATCATTTATCTGAATACTGAGTTTCTTTTTTTTTTTAGCTGGAGCATTTTCTTAAATGGTTTGTATGTTTTATTGCCACAGGCGCCGCACTACTCCTAGTTGCTACCCTTTTCAGCTCTGGCAAACCAATCATCGGTAGTTAAAATGCATTGCCACTGGTGCACGAGTGCAGAAGCCAGATGAAAAACTCTGGCATAATATGAAATACAGAGAGATGTACCCGGTATTCATAAACTCGACTATCATTTTCATGTAAAAGTCTTAGCTTTAGGTTCAACACTTGTTAGCCCATCCATCTACCCCAACCTCCTCCCTATGGGCACTCAAGCTCAGTATTTATGTCACTATATGACTTTTGCTCCATCATAGTTTATACAGTCTCTGGAGGATCTTTCTCACTTAAATACAAACACATGTTGTTTTTAAGGGGTGCTTGCTGATGCTTCTTGTGAGTACAGCCTCTAATTTCTGCAGGTTTCAAACCACACACCACCTGCTTGTTGCATGGGTGTTTTGTTAGACATTAGATCAGTCTGAGATAACCCTGATTACATCATCAGATGTAATCCAGCTGACATCATCTGCCTTTTATTTGTCTGACTCCCCCTATGGTGACACAAGATGTTACATACAATACAAATATTGTAATGATGAGTTAGTTGGGCAGCTTTTGGATATAAAATCAGTCAGTTGTTATGCTTTGTTTTTTCTTCAAGCACTACTAATTGTCATTAAGTGAACTTAAGACCAACCCTGAGTAACTCAAAGCATATTTACTGTAATAAACTGTTCATCATTATTCACATAGTAATTTTACATTCATGCTTTTCCACTTATCAGCATTTTAACAGATTGTTTGATCGCTTTAAGTGATTAATTTCAAGTGAATATTACACAGAGTCCTTTTTGTTTAATGTTGTCTGTCTTGTGCATCACTGTGGCAATTCCAAAGTCTCTTACTGCCCTCTGTTGTTCGTTTACATTTCATTTACATACCGAGTGAGATGCCACTATATAGAAAGAGTCCACATCATGGGTTTTTTTTTCATTGGCTTTTGCACAGTTTAAGTGATAACGCTGCCTCTGGGGTGTGTCTTGTTTTCAAAGCGCGAGTCTCCACATGCCACGAAAGCCATCATTCTTTGTTCATTTTCATTACACCAGCTCGGCACGGCTCCGAGACCCAACTGTGAAAGTTTTCAGCTTTGTTTGAAGTCTGCTGCTGGTCTGATTTAAAATGGAGCCCCAAGGCGGAGTGAAGTCATGGTTGGCCTGGAAAACTTTGACGGAACGTAATGATCCATGCGAGAAAGTTTGATTTGGGAAAGTTGATGTAGATACATAGAAAGAAAGATGCATAAGAAAAGAGCAATTCTATATTTTTTCTATCATATGGACCATTGTGGCCCATTGGGAAGTTCAAAAAACAAAAACAAGATGCATAAGAGATGCACACTAGGAAAAGTTAAGTCTGCCTTGTGCTTTCTCATGAGAGAAAAAACTCAAATTTAAAAAAAAATGTTCTCAGAAGTGCAGAAAGAGAGATCTGTTGGTAATGATTCTGTAAATGTTAGATACCCAAAAAGCTAAAATTTGCCTCACTCCTCTCAACTTCAGGGGAAAAAAACTCATTCATCTTTTAATCCTTCATTTGCTTTACTGTATGAAGAATCTTAACCAGT
Source organism: Dascyllus trimaculatus (assembly GCA_024666655.1). Lineage (NCBI taxonomy): Eukaryota > Metazoa > Chordata > Actinopteri > Pomacentridae > Dascyllus > Dascyllus trimaculatus. Next base: position 24,654,946 of record CM045460.1, read on the forward strand.
GTTCACTTTAGCCTTCAGGAGGCTTATTCCTCTCGTTTTTTTCGTTAGTTTTGCAACTTCTTATAAAGATGCAGCGCACTAGATTGTCTCATTTATCTCTTTGGCCATTGCAAAAGTTAAAAGATAACCGGCTGTCATCATTTTTGCCTTTCGTTTCCATCCGTCAGTCTGCGGAAATATGTGAAGGATTCATCACTTTCTGCTTGGAAGAAACTTGTACTGTCAGTTAGAAAGGTCACAAGCTGCTTCCCAAACTCAATAGCAGCATATAAGCAGCCTTACAAATGACAATGTATGACACTTTGACATGAGTTAAGGTTTCACTATTCAACGTGTTCTAGTAGCGATAAATCAAATGACAATGCATAGTGTCTTTTAGCTCATCATTTTTGCTTTCTTGACTATTAAATTCGTCACTCAAATCTCATTTCCAAAAAAACAGGGGCCTGCCACCGTCTAACAAACTGGAAAAGAAACTCCAACTTCTAGAAACGGAAAGGGCCACGTGTTTCTTCGAAGGTGGTGTCAAAAAAACCAGAACTGATATTGAACCTACACGGGCATGACTCCAAGTGAATGTTGTCTGGATGTAGGCGATTGTTTGCTAGGATGATAGCCAAGGCGGCCTTACAAGAGCGGTGGTGTGCTCGGGGCAAGAGGAACATGGTGGATGCAGACAGACACAGATGGACTGGGAGGGTGCGATGTCGGAGCCTCATAAAAAAACGCACTCATGCCATAAACCGGAACAAATTGCCGGGACATCCTACGATATACTGCAATCCAGTTCAATCGTCCTGAGATAAACAACCTTATGCCACGGTAAACTGTTATTGAGATAGTGCCAATATGGGCTGTAACGCAACTCATTTTTGAGGCTGTAACTTTGTGGAAAGTGGATGTTTGAACTGATTGTATTCCAGTTTCAAATGAAGCATCCGTGGTGTTTTCACATCCTGTAGCCGCACCTTCCTCCCTCTGCATCCCCCCCCCATCTGAGGCTCTGCAGTGCCCGGCGAGGTGTCAGATTAGCGGGTGAGAGGCTCGCTCACGCCTCCCTCTAATTGGAGTCTACTGAGCTGTTAGGTCTGCCTGCATCCATCTCGCTCTCTCCGGTCAACCGGGGAGAGGAGAGGAGAGCAGTGGAGAGGAGCTGTGGTTCAGACCGCCTCCTTTTAAAGTAATGTCAACCTGAGTTTAACAACCTTTGTGAACTGAAAAAGGTCGCCATCCCCGAGGGTGCAGTTATGATTGACATTATTATGGATAAGTTGGTATTTGGTGCAACATCCTGAAAGATGTATGGATGAAGGAGGATTTGTGAAAGTGTGCTTCCTCTATGGAGGAAATTTACTTTGTCACTTCCCTTTGCGAGCAATGGGGTGTGATGCAAGTGCAATGTTATGCATAATTACAATTATATCATACTGAGCCATTCCATGCCAACTCACCCATTGCCTCCTAGTTGAATTTTTTTAAAGGGAATGTCTTCATAGCCATTAAAAACATATCAAAAAATGAAAGATGGTATATTACCCCTTCATTTTTTGTGGTTTTCATTGGCTTTAATATTTGTATCATGTTAATTTCAAGGTTTTATATGTCTGTATGGTATCTGTTCAGCTATTTTGTCATTAGGTCAAGAAATAATTGATTAAAACCAAAGATGTGTTTTTCTCCATATAACTTCGAGTGTTGCTTTAGCCAAGAAAGCAAGAGTGTTTTAGAGTGATGAATATGCAGAGTGGATCTCGCCAAGAGCTCTACATTTAGTGCAGAATGAAATATCTCCGTTAGATAAAATGCCATTAAAGGTTGTGCAAATGTTTGTTGTTGCCAAAAGATGAATCCTGTTGATTTGGTGATTGGTCCGGTGCCGTCATAAACCTCTAAATGAGAGGGGAGAACTTTGGAGAGCCATTATAATTTGCTGTTTTTGGCACCTGTGCAACATTCCCATTAGCCTTAGCTTTAGGTTGTGTTAAATAACAAATATTAGCATAATAGCATGCTATAGTAAGACAGTGTATAGGCCCCAAAAGTGACCACGGAACTTTGCAAAGTTTCGCTGGTGGAGGCAGGTGGTTGGTCTGGATTCCAACATTGGCTTCAACATCAAAAGCAAGCAGAGAAAATTTAATTTATTTTTAGTGCAGAAAAAAATATTAAAATATCATGACCCAAACCAGCAGAAAAAAGCCAAATAGACGTTGAGAGCTGTGTTTATTACCTCCAGCAAGGAGGTTACGTTTTTGCTGGTGTTGGTTTGTTTGTTTGTTTGTGTTCAAAATAACTTGAAAAGTTATGGACGGATTTGAAATTTTCAGGAAATGTGTGAAATGGGACAAGGAACAAATGATGAAATTTTGGTACTGATCCGGATCACCATCTGGCTCCAGGATTTTTTTAAAAAGACTCTTTAACATTGGGAGTGTTAGAAAGCCTTGCAATGCCGCCTTGTGGTAGGAAAGTACATTGCACATATATAGTGGGTGTCGGCCGCTTGTGCTCAACCACAGCAGTGCTACGGTGTGAGAGCGATTACCAGACAATTAACTTTTTTAAAGGATACTTTGCCATTGGGAGATTGTGTTGGGGGTGGACTGAAGCTGCTTGGTGGAGGTCTGCGCTCTGAGTGCTTTTTTAGTTGTGTTACTGATTTACTGAAACATGCTGCTTTAGCACTGGACAGAGTATAGTTGTAATTCAATGCACACTTGTACCATGAGAAGTAGCTTCCAGTTTTGATTTATTGCACTGTCTGTGCAATATTGAACAAACCTTCCCTTGTTATTTTTGTTTCAAAGACTTAAAAAGCAGAAGTACACTGGAGAAAAGCTAGATCTATATGCTTTTCATAGATGTTTGAAATGCAGAAAAGGCCCTTTCTCATGTTCGTCAATTATTTAAACCACGATTAACACTAAACAGCATGAAATACCACAATTCAATGCGAGCATCACCACAAGCCAGTTGAAGAAACTGCATTAAACAGGTGTTCTTAATATTGTGTCCCCCATAATTGTTTGTAGAACGTAACTTTTTTTGCGTGTGTTTTTTAAACTGCACTAAGTGTTGCTACAATGAGCACATGCAAATTACACTAATCAGATTTCATAAGGCACATTTGGCATCATTAGCGTCTCTGGGAAAACAATCCTCCACCAGAACAGGCTGCAAAAGACGAGCAGCAAGAATTTGGAAAGGAAGCCAACCTATCTCCCTGCCTCTGCCAGCCAGGCGATACACAAGGGTTACATGCAGACACAAACGCACACGCACACAGATTCTTTCGCTGTCTGTGCGGAGGCAGAAATATATCTCTTCAATACACACCCGTGCACACACACAGAGTCTCCGAGGAGTGATGAAACAGATGAGAAGAGGATCCACGGTGAGCCTGGAGGACTGGGTAAATATTGACCTGAATGAATGAGGTCTGTCACAGTACATAAAAAAGGGCCACGCGGAGACACGCACAGTCCCACCAACATCCGTGCCCTGGAAGAACCTCTGCGCCGATAAACCGTACCGACATCCTCGCTGTTCAACCACACGTTTTAACAAAACCTTGAATTGGTATTAATATTTATGGAGCCTCGGTGGAAGTATAGCGCTATAAATAATGAAAGCGGCGAGTGTGTGTGGCTGATATGTGACATTGCCCATGTGACATTGCAAGTGTGCTCATCTCTACTGTTTTGTGTGTGTGTGTGTGTGTGTGTGTGTATGTGTAAACTAGTGCTGTCAATCGATTAAAATATTTAATCGCGATTAATCGCATGAGTGTCATAGTTAACTCGCGATTAATCACAAATTAATCACACATTTTTATCTATTCTAAAGGTCCCTTGAATTATCATTTTAATACTCTCATCAATATGGAAAAGTGGATAGGCTTGCTCTGTGCAAATGTTTTTTTTTATTGAAAACAACAATACATTAGTAAACAGATGAGAACATAAATACAGTCAAAAAAACAGTCCCTTCAACAGCCCTTTTCTCTGGGATCCAAACAAGGCAATACAAAATAAAATTACCAAGTGCACATCACTAAACTAGGCCTATAGTTGCAGTAAACCATGCTTTTCTTTATTTCCTTCAAACATACTAAGAAGGCTATACTGCTTTTCTATTTATTCACCAGAGGCTTATCAACCCAGCCTCTTAGTTCTCTCCTTAAAGAACGAACATTAGCGGTTACCTAAAAGATAAGCCTACTACTTCTTTGCTTTGAGCCAGTTACTCAAACAGACAAGCCTGTTGACATTTTCAGACAACAGGGAAGCTCGCTTCTTCTGAACAACATGTCCAGACAGTGAAAATAACCTTTCAGAAGGTACTGATGTGGCAGGTGTTGCTAAGTACTTGCGTGCAAGGCAGGCCATCTCACTGTGTGACACTTCATGTGTGGACCACCATTCCTGGGGACAGTCCTCCATGCCAATAAGAGGTTCTGCCTTGTAGCTCTCCAGACATCGCTCAATACTATCCGCCTCTTCATCAGACGAAGACTCATGTGCAAGCATAAGAGCTGATTTCTTTCTAGCCGGCTCAGGCGTGACTTGGTTATCTGGCTGTGCAGGCTTCTCCTTCTCCATCTCCTGGAGTAAGGTGCGGACCGAATCCCACACCTCAGCCCTGTCAGGTTTGCTCAGACACTTGAGGTCCTTAAACCTTGAAATGAAATGATAAGAAAAGAAACTTTACCGTCATTATACAAGTACAGGTATAACGACGTTGTGACAGTACCCCCATTTCTACGATGCTAAACTCAAAATTAAAAAGTCAAAAAGAAAGTAAAAAGAAGAAGCAACCTAACAAAACAGACTAGAGAGAAACACAACACTGAGAACAAGGATGAGTGTAAGAATGTACCATGGCAATCTGACCTTGGGTCAAGTGCTGTCGCAACTCTCAGCCATGTGATGTTGGTCTTCTCCTTGCGACTCTCCATATCTTCTGTAAAAGTTCCCTTGAACTTGATCATGTAGGCTGGATCGTCCTCAGTGACCTCCATCACTCGGGACAGATGACACAATGACGGCAGCACTATTGAGCAAGAAACATACTTCTCTCCTCCCAGAAGTTCTGAGACGTACCTGCAATAATATATAGAAGCTCTTTAGTGGAGAACTAGTTACTGTAATTCACACAGAGTTCTCTCACTCACTCACTCACTCACACACACACACACACACACACTCACTCGCGCACACACACACACACCCTACCCACACGCACAGGAACACACAGGAACACACAGGAACACACATTCACATTAATGTTACTGTTCTGACACAGACCTACTTTGATTATTAAAGAAACAGATATACACACAACATGGATACACAATAAATTACCTGCACTGCTCCAGCAAAGCTTCGAGCTTCTTCATTTTCTCCAGCTCAGTAGCTGTTGGCATGGCGACGTTGGTTGGGTGTAGGGCCAGTGCATCTCTCAGAGGTTCAGCATTCCGCTGAACACGCTTGATCATTTCCAGGGTACTATTCCATCTTGTTGACACTTCCTGTGTGAGCGACTCTTTCTTCTGATGGTGTGCGATTTGTTGCTGCTCGAGCTCCACAGCGTTAGCTGGGCTGTGCTTAAAGTGTCCAACAACTTTTCTGCATTTTGCCAATGCGCTGTCAAACGGGCTGTTGTGTAGAGAAACCGTGACTGCTCGGTGCACACTGTGTGCGATGCACGGCATGTGTTCAAAGGGGAGCTGTCTGGATGCGGCAATCATGTTGCGCGCACTATCGGTGGTCAGTGAGACAACTTTGTGTTCGATGTTCCACTCTCTGGCTACTTGCATGAAGTGCTCTGCAACAGCGTCAGCGAAGTGCCTCTCGTCTGTCTTCATAACAGTCAAAGCATGCGACTTAAGTTCCCATTGTGGGTCGAAATAATGGGCTGTGACCCCGAGGTAGTTATTATTATTGAGGGACGTCCAGTAATCACCAGTTAGCGCGACTGTGTTTGTCTGCTCCAGCGCCTGCTGTACCTTGGACTTCTCCGTTTCGTACAAATTTTCTATGCAGCTTGTAATGGTGGCTCTCGAAGGAACTTCGTAGGTCCAGTCGTTGGATGCAATGCGAATGATCTCAGTTAGACCCTCGTCCTCCACAATGTTAACAGGCCTGCATGCAGTAGCCACCCATTTCGCTATGGCTGCAGCAAGTTTGTTCTTAGTTGCGGTATCCATATGCCTCTGTCGAAAGCCATCCATTGTGACCTGGTTTTGACGACGATGAGGAGGAGACGGAGAATTGGCATCAGCTGTGTGTTTTGCCATCAAGTGATATTTCAAACTTGATGTGCTACGATGGTAACTTAGTTCGCACTGACAAAACACACAGATGACTTTGGTCTTATCAATCGACCCATCTTGCAACTTTTTGAAACTAAACTTTCCATTTAGAATCTTGTTGGGATCCATTTCGGCGCCGAGTCTTCTATGGCTGACGAGCAGGCAAGTCCAAATGTACGTGGGGCGTGTTTATTGTTTTGTTTCGGTCTACAGCTGGATCCTGTAGTTTTTCTAACGTTACTAGCTGTGGCCACAGCTTGTGAAAAAACTACAAGGTCAGTAGGTCAAAAAGAGCGTTAACCTCGCGATAAATAAATTGACGCCGTTAAAATTGATTTGCGTTAACGCGTTAATAACGCGATATTTTTGACAGCACTAGTGTAAACCTGAAATCTATCTCCAGTCTCGACACACTCCCTGGAAAAACCAGAACTACTGCTGCAAAAAAGATAAAGTCTTTACTAACCCTGGACTGAGGGAGGGAAAGCTGGTGTATCAGTAGAAAGAAAGCAGGATAAAAGCTGATTGGAATATATTTTGGTTTTAATTAACACTGACATTTTTAGATGAATGTTCTTTGTCTTTAATACAACAGTTGGATATCACTTCATCATCACTCCACCAAGAAGCACAAATGAAATTTGGATGATGAATTAAAACGGCCCAGTCTTGTAATGTATGATGATTTTTATTACTGTTCTCTTAAGATGTGTCCGTATTTCATTTGGTAATAGTTAAAACTGGCATGTATGGGAAGCACCAAATGGGCGAACGAAGGGTAAAATTGTTGTGTAGGTGTCCTAAAATTCCAACAGGCTTTGAGAAACCTTAGATGACTTCTCTGTTTGTTATTCTGTATGTTTTGGATGCTTTGTCCTGGCTTAGTCCACCCTGTGCTTAACTGAGTAGATGGTATAATCCAATTAAATGAGGCCAAGAAGGTATAAAAGTGGTCCGTATTGCAGTTAGCAGCGGATATTTTGTTTGTTGCCTCTGTTTCTTTTGTTAGTAAACCAACATTTTTGGCCTGAATTTGGCATATACAGTGCTGTGCAGAACTATTTATACGATCTGAAACATTTAAGTGTGAGAAAAATCGAAAAATGGATGATTTCTACAGGGGGGCGATTACTTTTGCACAGCACCATAGTTGTAGTTTTTCAACATCCATCTCATTGCTATCATCAGAAAACAAAACTTGATTACCTGTTAAGTTTTAGTGAGGCTAAAAACATTTACTAAAGACCATGTAGAATCAAGTTTATCAACAGTTCTTGTGTTAAACTTCTAATTACTTCAACGTCAGGCATGCTTACTGAACAAGACGAATGGCTTCTGTCCACTAACTTCGATGTGCATCAAGTTACCCATGGCAAAGTCTCACCACTGATCAGCCATGTTGGTTAAACCCCTAAGCAATTATTTTGGGCTAAGTAGACCAGGTTCCTATCTGAATGGATGGGGAAAGAGCCATATTTGCAATTTCAGTGGTCAACAGGCTTGTCTCCTCCATTATTTATTTATTTATTCGGGTCAAAATCCCATTTATTACTCTGCGTTGCAAAGTTTTACCGAGGATTTGGATCACACTTTAAGGCAGCCGTGCTAGTTTTCTCACCTCCCTGCATGCTAATGTTCCACCGAAACAATTCCCCTCATCATCATTTTTGATTGGACGCCACTGCTGCATGCTTTGCTTAGCTCCACCCAATATGCTTGTGGCCGGTTTAGAGGAACACAAACAAGCCCGAGCAGTTTCTTGAGAGTAGGGTGCAACCAGACCATTATGTGCTGTGGAATGGTCTGACTATGCAAGACTACCAGGATATAAAAACTGCATGTCTAGAATCACCAGTCAGTATAAAACCATTGAAAGTTTAGTGACTTTGCTCCAAAATATGTTCTACAAAGGTTTCTCCAATATATTATACTTCTACTACCCCAGGTTCACAGCTCTGTGCTTCCATCAGGGAGCAACAACCGGTTCATCTTTGGCCATCTGCATCTAAGAAATGAAAAATTCAGTCATAGATTTCAATCAAGCTTCTGTCTCTTGTGTATAAAGTCTCTGCCCATGACTTTTAACAGGTTCTGAAGACTAGAAAAACAAAATAAGGTGTTATATACTGTATTAAATTGCTTTAGATTCCGAAGATCAACTTGAAGAAAGGGTGCAGATCAATACTTTGACCATCACGATTTAATTTTTGTCATCTTTTCATCTGAAATTGCTGCTCTCTTCACTCCACAGCAATGACGGGGCTTTGGCAAAAATGAGCAGACATAATGTTCACGGTAAGCCTCTGCATGATCCTCTAATCATACTGAAGTGAACCGACCCCACTGGCTTCCTGGAAGGTAGGCAGTAAAACCTAAAGACTAATGGCATGTTTAGCTGAAATGGCCATATGGTCGTTACCATTTGACACACTTGACTGGCATCTGGGCCTCAAATGAGTGCAATTAAAATATGAACATAACACACGCTCCGAGGTGTGAGTTTCCATATTTATGAAGTTTTCAACAGCCTAACCTTATCAGCGGTTGTCACGGCTACACGTCTAACCCCAGACCTGTAATGTGAGCTAATTGCAACTGTTAATCCAGATTTAAACCCAACAATAATTACTTTTTCAACTGCTGTGTGTTTTTGGAATATCACAATGAGCTTAGCCCAGAGTCTAAAACAGGTGTTTAAAAAATGATTTCACTGAAAATGTGAATGGATCACTGGCTTCTCAAGCCCTGGCTGACCTTTAACTTTGGTTATATCATTAAGCCCACTGCCTGCTTCTTGTTTAGGCACAGACATTGTTTCTTACCGGATCATGAAGGGAAAACAAAGCCTGAGCATAAAATTAGCTTCCACTTAACATTTGTATGCAGCAGTTTTTTGGTGGTTTGCAGTGGATTATTAACTAGTTGCTGGGAGGCAATGTTGACTGCAATTCCAATAAAATGGAAGTAAAGACGTGCGGGTCATGTTGTGGCACCACACTTGAAGGAGCTGGACATCCATGGTGTCAGAGAGAGATCTAAAAACCAGATCCGTCCTCATAAAGGCCTCTGACGTCTGACCTCCTTCCTGAGGGAGACAAATTCAAGAGTGTCTAGAGGCTTTCGGTTCAGCTGGAAAACAGAAGGAAAGGTTGCATTTGAGGGTTCTGGCATGGACTCCAGTGTGTTACCTTTTAAGCAACACTACCATCTACTGTTACCACAGTGTGAGTACATCTCACTGAACATAACAGAGGTATGCGTTGTCTTGATAAACACAAGTGCATTTCTGGATTACTTTAGTCCATTCATTAACCTCTACACTAGTAGTGAGAGGATCTTCTCACATGATCTTCCTTGTCCTACCTGTTCTCCAGTAAATACACTATGCCATAGAAAAAGGCTCTCATTGATTGATTTAGGTTTATTATTAGTGACAGAAGAGTCTTCATTTATTATCCCCTGTTTAAATCCTACTAGGTAATTGGAATAAACATGTGCACACTCATGCGGAACAAATGTAAACTGAGCATCATGTGAAATTCATTTAATATTAGATTTGTCACACTGAAGAACACCAGGACGGGTCCAGCACCTGCTGCTGAAACAGAACACCTGAACCAGCTTCCATCGCCATTTTTGAGCCACTGCTGTCTGACGTTATCAACTGAAAGGGTCGCATCCTTTTGTTTTGTCAGTGATTGGAGAAAAAAACTGAAACTTCAGCTAAACCTACATTTCATCCCTGTCCGAGCAGGAAATCAGTTACATGAACCAATAATTGACAGGTGTTTCTATTATTTTGTCCATGCTTCTTAGATTACATCAATGTGGGTAGGCTAAAAAAAAAAAACAGTGCCACCTCTCTGCATAATGCCACACAATTAAAGGGGACCTTGTAGGACTGTAGTACACTGCATTAGTTTTAGATTTGTGAACCTAATAAACCGACGACCGAGTGAAAATACTGTATTAATTTTAACTTAAGACAATACTTTCCTGTCGTTTAATACATCGGTCCTTGTAGCGCCCGGTGAAATAATTTACTGAAAATGCTGCCTGAAAATTTAATACAAATTGGGCTTAATTTAATTTAAAATGTAATAAAAGCCCAATGATATAACTTCACCACATTGTAATAAAACGTCCAGACTGATATTGTAATAACGTTTCAGCTGAAACTTCCAGGTGGAGCATTTTTTTTGCCCCTCATTTAAAACTATGCTCATGTACAGAGTTCTACATTTTGTATTAGGTTTAAATGAAGACTTTGAGCACCATACAGTAATATGCACATAGGCAGAAATTCAGGGACTTGCAACTACATCCTGGTCTCATAGAAGGGGTGATGGATTACCTTACTGAATCCAGGACTGTAGGTTAAATAAGCTTCTGAGCAGCATGGAAGACCACAGGTTGCAGCTCCCTCCTTACTCCCTATACCATCCATTCTATCCATCCATTTTATTCCGGGGTCGGGTCTCGGAGGCAGCAGGTGAAGCCGGTAATTCCAGACGTAACTCTCCAAAGCCATGCTTTCCAGCTGTTCCTGGGGGATCCCGAGGCGCTCCCAGACCAGATGAGATATGTAATCCCTCTCTTGAGTTCTGGGTCTACACTGGGGTCTCCTCCCAGGCAGGAGGTATCCGAATCAGAGGCCTGAACCACCTCAACCGGCTTCTTTCGATGCGAAGAAGCAGCATTGTTCAGTACAAAGCTGATGTTGCATGAAGCCGTTTGTCTATCTTACACTTCCTTCTCCCATCACTCGTGAACAAGATTCCAACATACTTAGACTCCTTTGCTGGGGGCTGCAACGTACCTCCAACCCAGAGGGAGCAATCCACCAGTTTCTGTCAGAGAACCATGGCCTCAAACTAGAAGGTGCTGACTCTAAGCCTCGGCAGCTAACCACCCCAGTGCAAGCTAAAGGTCGTGATCTGATGGGGTCAAAAGAATTATATCATCTGCAAAAGGAAGATACACAATCCTGAGGTTCCCAAACCAGATAACATCCTTACCCTGGCTGCATCTTGAGATCGATCACGTCCATTATTGTCATAGTACAGCCCTCATTGACAGAGTCCAACACCCATTGGAGATGTGTTTGACTTGGTGTCTATACCATGGATTTCCAACGAAACACAGCCTCGTGAAAACAATCCAACAAATCGGCTTTTGCTAACACAGGAGGTGTACACATACATACTACACAACACCAGATATTAATATGGCGAAACATGTTAATATCAGGTGTTATGTCACTTTCAATGTCAAACTGATACAATTTTAGACATTTTATTCAATTTTAATTGGATTAAGTGCCAATTTTATTCAATTTTCAGGTGTTATTATATCTTCAGTCAATGTTTACATCATTGGGAGCTCCAGTCCGGACAAGGGACGCATTCAATCTCAGTATCATCTCATCTGCAGCACCATTTAACATCAACACTGACACCTCAGTTTATTAGTTATTTAAACTAAAGTCAAAGCTGCTTTATTACCCATTTGGACAATAAGTTGTTGTTATAACCATGTAAACAGACATAACAATGAAAGTCTCTGTATTTACTTTTAGAAATGTTCCAACTTTATTACCAATATGTTCACGTTCAAAAACACAGCTGGAGTTAACTTGATGCTGATTCAGGATGCTTCAAGCTGGAATTCGTTTTGTTACAAAAACATTCTGAAGAGAAAGTCCTCGTCATGTTTCCAATGGGAAGTTCTTTTTTAGTTCCCTGAATGTTCCTCTTAAAAGGCAGGATAGCATTCTCTAAAAACACTGTTAGAGCATTGTGCCCTGAGATTATTAAACTGTTCTCCCAATGTTGCACTTAGAACATCATGTAAAACTGATTAACATGAAAAAAGAAGGTTCTGGAATGTGTGACCTTGACAATCCTCAGGAAAAAAAATGACCTGATGCATTGATAATGTTGAGAACATTCTGACTTTGTTATCGAATAATACAATCTATGTGCTGACAGCATCCTCTAAACATAGTCTGAATTTTGCAGTTTATGTCTTTTAACTTTATAGGAACATTATTTGAAATGATAAATATCCTTAAAATGTTCTTTGAAACTGAAGTAAAATGTTGTCTTTAAATCATTATTGGAAATTGTAGGCAATGTGAGCTGGTGTTGTGGGAACATTGCCTGATTATTGTAAACAAGAGATATGGCATCTGTTGAATCATTTATTTTCTGTGCAGTGCTAACCACCGCATCTTCATTTGAGTCTGGAAGCTAGTAATCAATTAACTCACTCGGTAATATTTCATGTGAAAACATTTACAAGAAACAGACTTTGATTTGAATCACAAATTACTCATTGTGTTGTTGGAAGGAAACATTTTGAAGCTTCCCAGTATAACCAAACAGCAACATTCGACAGAAGGGACAGCAGGGGAGAAAAGAAGGATGTTCTCTCATTATCTCCTATAAAACATGAAGGAGGGGTTTCATCCCACATTTAGTCTGAAGCCCATGATTACAGTAAGGAGCAGAGTACTAGCTTCGTGTGCACATACATGTACATATACTGTGTGTGCTGCCCTCTGTCGGCACTTTGGTGATTTTACAGTACTTTAAAACACAAAGCAATGCTCAGTCCATTTCCAAAAAAACGTCAGCTTTCACTTTAACCTTTCCTTTCCTCCCTCTTCTTCCTGGTTCTCTCTGGTTTTAAAGTGCTCCTCTGGCAGGTTCCTCAGCTTCTCTGCAGCCTACGACAAGAACAGCAACACTGAGCTTTCATGCAGTTTTAAAGCAACGGGGAATCCACCTCAGTCCTGGTTTAGCATTATAATTAGTTTGCTGTGAAAACTTCTTACTGCAGAAGCTCCGGATAAAATCATTAACTTTATCCATGAGATTTAACTGTAATCTCAACAGGCCCAACAGAGAGAAAAGACTTCGAATAAATATGCATCCATGTTTTGCACTGTACACTACATGGGAGCTTCAGCACTGTATAAACGTGTGTTAATGAATAACCTGCTCAGGGGTGAGGTCCCTTTGCTCCTGGGCGAGCATCTCGTACCCCACCATAAACTTCTTCACGGTAGCCGAGCGCAGCAGAGGAGGGTAGTAGTGAGCATGTAGCTGCCAGTGGGAGTTGTCTTCTTTTAAATGGGGGCCAGTCGGGGCTCCTGAAGAGAAAGATGAAGAAAAAAAAACACAGCTTCCAGTCAATCAGGCTTTGCTCTCGTAGCTGCTGGCTGGCGCTGATTATCCAGACGGATTGAAGGTTGTTACAGTCTCGAAACCTGAGCTGAACTGAACTGTCATTATATCATACATATTTGATGTTCTAATACTGACCACCTCTCAAGTCCTGAACAACACCGTGCATTTAGTGAGGATCAGTCTGAACAGTAAGAAATCCAATCTTAAATATTACCCGAGTTTACAGTGATTTGATGAGCTTCAATGGTTATTACTTCATGCTATGCTTTGGAAGACTTCATGCCCAAGGACACTTCGGCATGCGGAGGGGCCGGGGATTGAACCTCCAACCTTGCGATCAGTGGACAACCAGCTCTACCACCTGAGCCACAGCCCCCCAAAATGGTGGCGTGTTGCAGATGACAAGATTGTTTCATGCCATGACTGAGACTGTATCGAACATCTTTATTGTCACTGCAATTTGCAACGAAATTGGTCAGTCTTTTCGTGCATAATTAATAAATACAAAGTCCCTAGATAATAAGTAGGTACTCAGATACAGACAGATAATGAGAGTGTTCTCTTATCGCTCTGTGGTAGAAGCTGTTTTTCAGTCTCTTTGTCCATTATTTGATGGACCTGAAGCATCAACATGAGTGTGGTGCTTCAAACAGATGGTGCACAGGATGGGATTGGTCCTTATCAATGTTTAAAAACTCAATAAAAGTGTAATAAAAATGCCCCAAATGGTGTTGATTCAACATGGAAAATAACATATTGAACCTCTGTCACAAGGTGGAACAAGCATTTGTGACTGGTTCTGCATGTTTATGTCAGGTGTTACGTAGGCGTCTCTTTGAATGAAGCGTTGGTTAAAGCTGTTTTGTTGGATTGTGGTTGTTTTCATGAGGCTTCATGAGGGTTTTTTTTCCCCAAAAAATCTGTGGTATACAGAGGGAAGAGGAAAGTTTAGAGAACAGTAACATGCAGTCTCCAGTGCTGCTTGGAAGCTTGTCTACCCTTGAACTCTCACAAGGTGGTCTCCCAGGTGGTTTATGATCCACTCTATAACACCAGGATGTTGTTGCTTGTCTCCGGTGAGGTCAACTCACTTGGACACAGTAATGTTACTGTAGCTCGGTTGAAGTGGTAATGAACCAGTAGTTAGAGCATCTTTCATGTGACTTATCGCTCATGTCTCTGGGGTAGAAGCTGTTTTTTAGTCTTTTTGTCCATTATTTGACAGACCTGAAGCATCCACCTGAGGCTTCAAACAGCTGGTGAAGCCTTTATCTCAAGGTGGAACAAGCATCTGTGACTGGTTCCGCATGTTTACGTCAGGTGTCATGCAGGTGTCTCTTTGAATTAGGCGTTGGTGAAAGTTGTTTTGTTGGATTGCAGTTTTTTAAGGAGGTTTTCTCCAAAGTCTGTGGTATACAGAGTGAAGAGGGAGGTTTAGAGAACAGTAACCTGCCATCTCCAGTGCTGTCCAGAGGCTTTTCTACCCTAGAACTCCCCTAAGAAGATTATCTAAGATCCACTCTATAACACCAAGAGCTTCTGCCCGTGTGCTCTGTCTCTGCCTATGTGCACATTACTGTGTGCACTTCATTCCAAACCAATGTATGCACAGAAAATGCAGAACTCCGGACTGAAAATGAACACCGTATTCCATTATCCATCAAAAGCCTTCCATTTTCACCCCAGACAGGTCGCCAGTCCATCACAGGGCTAACACAAAGAGACAGACGATTATTCATGCTCGTAGCGATTCCAACGGCCAGATTTAGAATCGCTAATGAACCCAACGTGCATGTCTTTGGACGGTGGGAGGAAGCACCTGGAGAAAACCCACACAGGCACGGAGAGAACATGCAAGCTTCACAAGTTTGCTACCCAGTGCACCACCGCAATATGCACAAAACACTGCAGAATATTCATCTTCTCTGCAGAACTGGAGGACAGGTACACACGTATACATACCGACGATAGCACAATGAAACACTAAAGAGTAATTAGGAATACACATAACCGGAACGCTACAAGGTCATTTATCCTCTCTGCCAAGCCACACTGCAGGAACAAGGCCCTCTGCTCATTAAGTCCTTTAAGCTGCAGATCAGACAAACTATCAGTTGGCGAACACGGTAAATTAAAAGCTAGTGTTGACTTTGTGGGTAACAAAGTCATAATCTTAGGTTGTGCTATGGCATCTGACAGCGTGAGTGTGTCTTCTGTAGCCGCTCAACCAGGTTAAATCTGGTGACTCACTTTCATGGTCGTCGAGCATCTGCATTCAACATGTTTTTCTGCTCTTTTATTCCATTTCTTCCTTTAATATGACACCAACTCTACAGGTAACTTGACAGAACTTGCATGGAATTGTGCCTTATTATACTAACCCCCCCATCCCCCGTCTCTAAATCTTCTAAAGAGGATCAGGACCAAAGATACATTTTCAATGATTTGCGACTATTTAAATAGCTTCTGTGTTCCTAATGGAAGGTAATGAGGCGATCAGAGAAGTGGAAACAGCAGTGGCATATATCTTGGAAAAACACAAAAGAAGTTAAAAAAGAGAGAGATCCCTGGAGACATTGAATTTACAAGAGAAGCGTCTCCTTTCAAGTCGGTTTCTTGACAATAGGGGCTGATCAGACATAGATAGAGATGACAGGAAGGCGACATAAAGGAAACTAATGAATGGGAAAAGAAAAAAGGGGGAACAAAGAAACGCCTGAAGCAGCCAGATAAAGAATGAATAGAGACGGACGCTCCTATTAGTGGACAATTACCTGGTTTTAAATTGTGAGTGCGCGAGTATGTGCATCAATTCACACTGCAAATAAAGTTAGAGATATCTGTGGATAGGAGACCAATAACACTTACCGGTGTGACGCTCAAACACAAATCATAACACTGCACATCTGACTGATTTTTAAACTACTACCATAAATCCAGGATGCTGCAAGTTACTGTGTGTGCTTTAATTCGGGCTTTGTTATGGATTCCTTCTACAACAGAACCCCCTACGTCTATTGGTCTCTCCCTCTCTGTCGTACTCCTTCGTCCAGCCCATTAATATTGTCTGTGATGTGTTATGTTTTTCCTCGTCTAATCTAATCCATGATTTCCCAGGCGACTCAAACAGCATCCAACCACGTCTCTCTCTCTCTCCAGGCTATCACTATTAACTCTAGGCCTCCAAAAAAAAAAGCTTCCAAATGAGCCCAAGAAAGCAGATGGGGGAACTCATTATTTGAGCCATATGTGTGTGTTTGTTTATGTGAGTAAGAATGTGCATTTCAAAATTACGTGGTCAGTGTGTACTGTATGTCTAACATTACAACCTCAGCAGCCTCTTTACCATCAACGGAACTTGATTTTGGAGTTATAAGGTGTTCTACCAACTAAAAATGGAAGTTTATAAGATCAACTTCAACATGGTCAATGAAAACCAGGAGACAAGTGACATGAGGATGGGTATTATGACATATTATGGGAAAACACTTAACATTATCTTTGTCGTACATTAAAACAAATTTTAATATGAGACAAAGATAACCCAAGAAAACACAAAATGTAGTTTTTAAATGATGACTTCATTCATTGAAAGAAAAATGCTGTCCAGCCCACATTGCCCAATGCGAAAAAGTAATTGCCCCCTTAGCTACCAATCTAGATGAGCCCCAAGACTTTTGGGATGACATCCTGTGGACTGAGGAGTCAAAGATGGAGCTTTCTGGAAGATATGGGTCCTGTTACATCTGGTGCAAAGCTAATACTGCATTCCACAAGAAGAACATCACACCAACAGTGAAACATGGTGGTGGTAGTGCGATGGTTTGAGGACCTGGATGACTCGTCATAATTGATGGAACCATGAATTCTGCTCTATCAAAAAATCCTCCTGGAGAATATCCACCCATCAGTTCATGACCTAAAGCTGAAGCGCTAAAGTCCACCTCTGAGTGGCTGAAAAACAACAAAATTAAGGTTTTGGAGTGGTTGAGTTTAAGTCCGGACATCAACCCAATTGAGATGCTGTGACCAGACCTTAAAAGGGCAGCTCATACTCATAATTAATGTAATAATTAAAACTATTCTGCAGATAAGAGTGGGCCAGAATTCCTCCATGGTGATGTAAAAGACTGATCACAAGCTGTAACAAACATTTAACTGCAGTTGTTGCTGTCAAGGGTGGAAAACCAGTTATTAGATTTAAAGGGGCAATTACTTTTTCACAGGGGTGATATAGGTTTTCAATAATTCTTCAATAAACTATAATTTAAAAACAGCATTTATCTCTGTCTAATATTCAATAAATATAAATGTTAGTTTAATGACCTGGAACATAATAATGAAATATGCAAAAATAGAAGATTTCTGTAGGGGGGCAAATACTTTTGCACGGCCAAGTACATGAGCAAATCAATCAAGGAGTGTGCCTCAGCCTTCTATGGAATGGCCCAGTCAAAGAACAGAGGTGCATCTCATTTAAATGTTATGGTGGGATTTGAAAGGGGCAGTACATGCAAAAGAACACCCCAACAACCTTGAACCATCTTACAACTGATATTATTTTGGGTGGAGGAACGGTCAAAAATTTCAGCAAGGTAATATCAGCGACTAGTGGACGGTTATGCAAAACACCTACTAGAAACTGGTAAAAGGCCAACAACAGCTTCTGAAGCCTTACAATATAAACAGAAACATATTCTATATATTTTTGTTGGAAAAAATGAACAAGCTAATTTAAACACACTGCTGTAACATGACCTGTAAGTCTCTGAGAAATAAAACAGACTTGAAGATTAAAGCTCGAACTTAACACGAGATCTGTAGGAGCTTTCTCCACAGGCGGCAACTGTACACTGAGATTTGCTTCAAAGATCTGATATCTGATAAACTGAAAAAGAAAAAAAAAAGGAGCAGAACAAAGTGAGGCGATGACTGTGTCCTCTCTTGCCCTCCGTCCTTTTTTGCCACACTACAGTTTGGGGTGGCAGTGTATCATCTCTCTTTTTATAAACTACCTTTCATGTGGGCTGCTTTTCCCTGGGTGAACCTCCTTTTGAAAAATAAAAATAAAAAGAAACAGCTACAGACTGACAGCAGCATGGCATCGACTCTCAAAAAAGACATCCAGCTTCATTTCCTGGAACTGATGTGTGATGATACAACCATGGCTCAACAATTCACATATGCACAGTGACAATGCCTAAATGATGTTTTGCAGCTAAAACATTAACTGTGACGACATTTGCTACTTAAACACAAAGATATTCGCAGGAATTTGATCATTATTGATGCATGATTGTGCTGTTTTTTGTTTAAACCATCCAGGTCTGATATATAGTCAGGGAGAAGTGAGGTTTCCTTTCACTAAATCAATTCACAGAGCACAGCTGCTGCTGCAGGGATTGAACCTGCAAGCTTTAGTTTATACAAGGATCACTCTGAGCGCTGAGCCATGATGACACCGCTCTCCTCTCTGTCATTCATCACCTCATCGCATCGCTGGACTCTGCTAACCTCTGTTGCAGTTTGAACCTGGTGCAAGGTGTTTCTCCGACATAACTCGCGAAATGCATTTCTCTCAGTGCCTTAGTACGGGCAAATATCAGCAAATACCTACACTGAGCTTTATGTTCACTTGGGAGAAAAAGAGCCGTCTTGACAGCAAACACCGCTCTGCAGAAAGCTTGCAGTCTTGTGCGATGTTGCTTCTTCGCAGCAAAAGATATCAGAGATCAAATGTGTTTATGGCGCCGCATGTTTTGTCAAAATGAAAAGGCAATTTGGCCGTTGTTGCAAAGGTGAAATTTCCCTGCTGTCCCGTTTCCTTTTACAGTAGTTGTTTGGGATGCAAGAGCAGTGGAAGGTTCAGGTTGAAGCCATGTAACAGTACATAAAAATGTGTTTAGGATATGACACTGCAACAAAGAGTAAGAAGAAAAAAACTGGTACTTTTCTGAATGATGATCACATATGCTCTCATAATTCAGGAATTATCAGGATAGCACTGGGAGCCATCTACAACGACAAACAAATGCAACACCTGGAAGGACAGACAAGAAGTGGGAAACTTTTCTTCTAAATGTAAAATATCCAGTAAAAAGAAGAGATTCAAAACTCTTGGTACACAAAGGTACATGTACATTAAATCTACTTTACTCAATATTTTCGTATTAGCTGATGGATCAAATGCCTTCGTATAAAAAGCCAAGGGCTGGATGCACAACGACTTCTGCATCCTCATTGGTATCAGTCAGTAGAGACTTCAAAATGAAATGCCAGCATTGGCCCACAATGAACACTGATGGGAGGTTTATAGTTTTGCAGGAGAATTTCCATCAAAACAAATATGCCATGCCTTACACAAGTAAAACTGAATTTATGGCTCTAGACGGTATTTTTCTTCAGAGATCTTGTGGAATTTGCAACACCCTGAGCTCACAAAATAGCTAGAGTGTTTCTTGAATACAAGTTTAGATCCTAAAGATGCACAAAAAGAGCTCCCAATCTTTAAAATACATAAATGAATATATATATCTTCAAGTGTAAGTAGCTCTCCTATTTTGTCTGGTGAATGTGTAGATTGAAAAAGCAAACTTTAAGTCTGCAGTCTGTCAGTGGATCATCATGATCAGAGTAGGATTGATAATTTGCTAATTGCACTGAAGGAGAGATCTGCAATTAGTTGGAAAACATATGCATACGTCTGTAGTAGCTTCAGTAATTGGCCAGAATGAGCTGTAAAATAGCGACATATCAGATATTGGCAAAAATCCAGTGTTATGCATCTCTACCTTGCACCAAAGTGGCAAAGTTAGCAGCTAAACACACTCATATGTCCCTCTGAGGTTTAAAAAAATGAGACAATAGAGGAAAAACATTTACCAGATGAAACAAACACATCTCCAAATGAATGCTAGTGTTGCTACATGTACTCAGTGTGTCTATAAGCTAATCACAGCTGCTGTTTATAGCTTGTTATGCTGCCATCAAGTGGCCAAAACCCTAAAAAAATAAAGCAGCTTTATGGAAAAACATGCACCCGTCTGTGTTGAAACAGGGCCTCGCATCGTAGCTTTCTGAAAGCGCTCGACCGCCTCGTGATTTAAATATTCAAAAGAACATTGTGCAGCGTTTGTCTCTGCGGGTTACTTTATCTGCTGTAAAAAAAAAAGTCTGGATATGCACCAGGAGTGCTCTTTACCTGAGAGAACTCCCGCTTTATGTGGGAGAGAACATTCTCAAAACCCCTAAATATTCTGATGTGTCTCAGCGTGCATCGAAGTGGTAATATCAAGTAAGTGGCTGACATCAAAGCAGAGAGGCTCTCGTTTAATTATTACGGCGGGGATGATTGAAATGCAACAAGTGCGGTCTCATCTGCAGAAAACGCACGCGTCTTTCCCATGACATTGGACAAGCAAATCAATATTCAGATGTGATATTTGTGTTGGTGATAAGTGATCCAGCCAAATTATATCAGAGATGGAAGACGGACGAAATGGAGATATTGGTGGATGATGTAAAGAGAAGCGTTCTGCATGTGAAATTATGCAGCTCCGGCGGTTAAAACAAGTCACGGACTGACTCCAGTGAAGAGGAGGAAGGAGGAGGACAAAGCACTGAAAGAAATGATAAAGTATTACAGGAGATCGAGGAAGGGAATAGGAAGAGGAAAGAGATAAACAGGAGTGTGAAGGACGTCAAGAGAAAGGCGAGAAGTGGCGTCTTCTCTGATGCTTATGTGGTGCAAAAAGAAAACTGAAGAGATGCAGGATATGAGGCGTACAGAGAAGTGCAAATGGAAAGGATTTATCGTATTAGGGGATGTGAGACCGTCACAAAAACTTAGGTAAGGAATGATGGAATTTTAATGCACCTCTTGCCTCCATATCACTTCTCATTCCTTTAATTCGGCGAAGCACTAGAAGGCTTTTCTAATCCTGACTGTGAAAAGGCTACATCGCATACTTTGTGGCTGAGTTTTGCAGATTACAGTCACAGATGGACACACTTCTCTCAGAATACTGCGAGTGGAGCCCTTTTAGCACTTCACATCAGCTAGGTGGATTAGCTTAGAGCCAGCCCAATAACATTGGCCGGAAATAACGTAAACAAAGTGAGAAGAGACAGCAAGAGAACATGTTAGAGACGGTAATGAAAACTCATAACCCCTGAAACTGTCGCACATTTTGGAGAAAATGCAATGTTTTCTACATTTATAAATGGTCTTGGTAATTTCTTTCACACCCAAGAGCTTTCTAATGCATTATAAACTGAGAGCAACTGATCACAATCACAAATCATGGCATGAAGAGCTTAGTGAGAACCTCCCATTGTACATTATGGCTGCTCTCAAGATGGAAAAAGTCATTTTTTAAGTACCAGCGGCCACAGTGCAAAGCATAATCAAAAAGTATAAGGAGTTAAACACTATGAAAACTCTCAAAGGGTAGGGTAGGAAGCTAAAAGCGATCCCAGCGTTGGAAAGAATGGTAGAGGCCAAGAAGAATCCATCAATCAGTGCAATTTTGATAGCAACATCTCAAGGTAGATACTCCAGCTGGATCTCCATGGACGCTGACCAAGGAGGACTCACGTAGCCTTTGCAAAAGCTCAAATGGGCAAGGAAGTTTGGCTGCTAACCCTATGGTTGGATGGGTGAAAATCAAGTTTTCAGACACAGGGACTTGGCTTTTGTTTGGTGAGAGAAAGAAGAAGCATTTAACCTCAAGAAGACCATCCATACAGTCAAACATGGGGGTATAAATGTACTGCTTTCGGGGGGTGTTTCAGTCAATGGACCAGGCAACATTGTCAAAGCATATCGCCTCATGAAAACAGAGGACGGCATGAAGATTTTGGGGGAAAACATACCACAGGCTGCAGAAGATTTTGGGTAACATTGGTCACTCTCAACAAGACAATGATTAGAAACATGCAGCCAAAGTAGTCAAGAAATAGTGAAAAGAAAAAAGTATCAACATTTTGGAGTCCAGACCTGAATCCCATGTACACCTTTTCCAACAAGAAGAAACAGGTACAGTTCGGTGCTGGTGCTTAGTTGGTTCAAATCCTGCACCTCCTAAAAACCTGGTCTTAAGGCTGATTGTGAGGCAGAGGTCGCCTGTTGCCTTGGCACATCTGCAATCGCGCTACTGGTGAGACAAAATTGTACCAGATTTCAGGTCAACAGTTTGTGCAAAACTTCCGTGTGTCCCGGGAGTCATTCCAATACATCTGTGATCAGACCAGGGACGTCCTGGAGAAAAAGGACACAAATTACTGCTTGTGTGTCCCTTTCCACTGTTGATTGTTGGTAATGATAACCCCACCCCCAGCCCCTGACGTACTCGGTGCTTAGCTCTGACCCAGCAAAGAGTTGGTGCTTGCTAAACACCAGTTTTTAGCACCTTGAGTCGGTGCTTAGGTGGTGGAAACTTAGGAACTGTTGCTAAATCAGGCTCTGGCTCCGAACTACCACTGGAACCAGCTTGGTGGAAAAGGGGTAACTGAGAATCCGTGGAGGGAACTGGGGACCAGAATGACGGGAATTAAGTCTTCCAACCTCAAAAACAATGAGATTGTCGGAAAAAGAAACTCCAAAATCCCACTAGACACATGCAAAGAGTTTGATTGCTGTGGTGGCAAATAATAGCTTTGTCATTCAGTAACCAGAAGGTAAATATGCAAATAAAAAACCCAAAAAAACACATAGAAATAGTTAATTTATCATAAAAATCTCTAACACAATGTCTTACCATCTTTTGTTTATGTCATTTTCAGCCAGAAAAAGCTTCTGATTGAATAAAAAACATCATTATGAATAATTTTGGGCTTCACTGTAAGTGAACAACGTCCAGTTTGTAACAGTACACTTATGTTCAAATTCACTAATTAGCCGCTAAATTTACTTCATTAAACCGTCTTTAATCTTTCCTACCATCTGTCCCTTATGCCTTCCATCACTCTATATAAAAACACTTTGAAGAGTTTCATACCCAAACTCCCCGCCCTGCCACTTTTTGTCTTACCGTGCCAGCCCATGGAGTAGGAAAAAGACACTTCAAACAGATTGTCGTACTTGGTCAGCAGTCGCTTCATGATGGCGGCCAAATCTGACACATAATAAAGACAGAGATAAAAATGGAGTAAAAAAGGTGAGTAAATAAAGTTAGATAATCACATCAGCAAGTTTATTTGTACAGGCAAACAGAGGACAGATAGGAAGGGATATATATCGTAGAAAACGTTGGGTACTTGTATTACTAAATAAGCAAATTGTAATCTATTTAAAAACTTACACAATTTAAAAACTGTATATTATGTTTTGTGGGTTATCTCTGTCAAATATCCAATAAATATAAATATTAGTTTGATGATCTGGAACATTTAAGTGTGAGAAATTTGCTCACAGAAGACTTATGTATGGGGGCAAATACTTTTGCACGGCACTGTACATGAAGCCAGAAGTAAATGTTGACTTTTTGCTTTGCTTATTTTAAGGCATTGGAAGCACATCCATACTGTACATTTAAACATCAACACCACTCCATCAACTGACAGTGTGTGAAAATGTCTCAAATTAAACATTTGCTCTTCTGGGAAGCTTGAAGACATCGGAAATCAAACCTGCAGGTTCCTCACTGAGTCATTTTAGAGCTCTCTAAATTATCTCATCACTCTCTCAGTCGCTGGCTCTATCAGTGTCTTCGCTCACACACTCACCCTCCCTCTCCTCCGCTGTCAGATCATTGATTCGGAGCACATGTCGTCGTGGTAACAGCAATGTCTGGTAGGGCCATGTCGCCCAATATGGGACCACCGCCAACCAATGGGAGCTCTCCACCACCACGCGCTCCTGAGAAGAGACACATTAAAATGGTTTTAGAGTGCAAGGAAGCATCATAGACCGGGGTGATAAAATTACACTGATATATATATACCAACTTGATCAATCAATCAAAGCATCAGTTCACATCACTTTAAAACATATACTAATGCAGATTCCAATCCAGCTCAGCAGTAAGTTGTGTATTTTACTCCATTTATCTAAATTGGGGCAGTGGTGGCACAACGGTTAAATCCATGGGCTACTGATCGGAAGGTCAGAGGATCAAACCCCAATGCAGCCGTTGTTGGGCCCTTGAGCAAGGCCCTTAACCCTTCCTGCTCCAGGGGCGCCGTACCATGGCTGACCCTGCGCTCTGACCCCAACTGGGATATGTGAAGAAAAACATTTCACAATGCTTTAAAAATGACAAATGAGGGTTTCTTTTTCTTCTTTTCTTCGTCTAATTTGTTGCATTTTTAAGTATTTCTTCCCACAAGACCAATGACCACCATGATGAAACTGCAGGAATTACAGTTAACAAGCTGGAATAACAGCTTTAGAAGAGGTCGTTGGATTAAGGAGAAACTGTTAGAGTGCTGCCGTTACAGACGCCAGTGCAGCATAATTGGATGCGACATCAGCTCTCCATGGATGTTACAATTTACAGTGTATCACACACTTGTTTTGTTTTTTGCCCAAAAGTGCAGTAGACCATCATGTCTCTTGTTTATGCTACATTATATATTATGCTACAGTTGGTTGTGCATTAAACAGAGCAGTATGTTACCCTCTAGCAGCAGTGAACACATGCTGTGTCAAGTGCTGCATACTGATGCGAAGGGAAAAAATAAAGTTTTTCAGAGTGATACCGTGCTCAGATAGCAAAGTCAGGCTGGATAGTTTTTGGTTTGTTTATATAGATTCCATAAATTTTTTTAAACAAACTGTTGCTTTAGCTTTAGCCATCCAACACATAACATCTAACAGCTGTACGATGGTAAAAATGCTGATAAAATGACTGTAATTCACACCCACACTGACCCACATTACATCAGCATAACCACAAATATATAAAAAAAAATAAAACTATACAAGCTAACCTAATGAGCTGTACCAAAACCAGAACGGGCATTAATAAAAGAACAGGGAATATAGAGTGTAGGTAGACTTGAGTGCGCTCTCATTTCATAACAAAGTGAGTTCAAAATGGTAATAGGACAGGTCAGCCGGGATTGGCTGTTTGCAGCAAGAAGCCTTATTATCATAAACTGCTTAAATGCAGAAAGTGTCTGAAGCTGAGATTTAACAAGCTGATGAGTGGGCACAAACACGACCTGACCTTGCTATTACAATCCATCAGAAATAGATTAGCTCGGCGTGTTTGTGTGTGAGTGCTAAACACTTGCAGCATGAATCTAACATAAGTCGGCTCCTTATCCAACCGCTCTGTTGCTTTTATTTGTATTATGCTTCCAGTTACTGCATGTTATAAAACAACAACAAGGGCAAAACATTTTGCAGCAGGAACAACGATTATATATTTTTTTGGCCACTTGGTGGCGGAAAAAACTCACAACAAGCTGAAAGAACATAGCATTGACAAATCATCACTCATCTTGTGAAGTTATTGTGGCCAACTAAGGTGGTCTTCGTCAAACCCTGAGAGAAATGTGCAGCTCTTTAGAAGCCACACGCTCTTTTACAGACTGGTTTCAACTCTGTCTTCTGTTTGGTGCTGGGCAGGAATCATCCAGTGCATTTCTACCAGCTTGATCACTGAAATGCACTGCTGGGATTACGTGGGTGGCAAGTTGTACAAGAAAACCAAAGCAATGAGCTAAAAGTCAACTGTCGATGACAGCGATTGAAACCCCTCACGTGGGGAGAATTTTTCATATACGAAGTAGTAGATGTTGGTAAGTAAGAGCTGCAGTTAGTTGCCAGACGTGCCACAGCAAATAACACAAATTGAGCAAAACCATATCGGTACGTGTGAACATGTCAGAGCTGTGAGTTATTGGAATGCTACCTTCAAGTGTAATCAGTGGATTTACAGAGCACTCAGTGAACGAGCTAGCTGTCCACATGTCTGAGCAGACTGTGGCAAGCAAACAGCATGACTGACAAGAATATAAACCAGTCTTCCATCTCAAGCCCCCAAAAAAACAGGTTTTGACAAATTGGGATCTGGGGAGTTTGGAGTCCAGGTAAATGTCTCGGACTCTCGGTCATGTTTTTTAAGCTGTTCCTGAGCAGTTTTTGGACACATTATCTCGCTGAGGGCGACCTGCTTGGTGCTCATTGGGTGGTATGTGGCAAAATAGTGTCCACATTAATGTCAGGACACAAGGTTTTCCAACAGAACATTACATGGATCATGAAGGTCACTTCATAATAGTACTTTTCTATGGACAGACGAATTGTAAAATATAGATAAGATCTGTGCAATATCAGTACATTTTTTACCAGCATTTTATTAATGGAAGAATTTATGCTATACCAATGATAAGTGCAATATTACTACTTTCTAGACACTGAAAAATCAGCAAATACACTGATCAGCCATAGCATTAAAACAACTGACAGGTGAAGTGAATAACACTGATCATAGTGGTACTTCTGTGTGCTGTTCTGCTGGAAAACCTTGGATTTTGCCATCCATGTTGATGAGACTTAGACACAAATAAATATTGTACCACAACAAGCACACTCCCTCATGCAAATGGAAATCCCAAATGTCACTGGCCTACCCCTGCAGGAAAATGCACCCCACCACATGGAAAAACATCAAACAATCAGGAACATGTTGAGGAACATGACAATGGCCCAACGTGTTGATTTGACCTCCAAACTTCCTACAGCCCATTCTGATCAAGCATCAACAGGATGCAGTGGAACAAGTTTGATTGACAGAGGCCCCACTGCACAAGCCAGAGTACCCAAAGGATCCAGTGCCCACGTCCTGGTTCCAGACCCCATAGGACACCCTGAGAGGTCCTCTTGTCTATGCCCAATGGTTCAGAGCATTTTTGACCACATAAGTGGGACCAACACAATATTAGGCAGGTGGTCATAATGTTATGCCTGATCGGTGTATTTCACACCACTGTGTTTTCTGCAAAAAAAATCTACACCGCAACTTTTTGAGATACACCTGAGACAACAAGCAGCAGTGTAAACATAGACTCGTCCATCGTCCTCCAACCAACTCAACATTTCAAACAAACCTATGGTAAAGCTATATTTTACTCAGAGATTTTGCCTGATTTTCAGAGCCGTGTGGATCTTCAGCCTGTGCTGGATTTATTGATCTCCCTGACTCTCCTGCTAGCTTTATTTGCACCTGCTGGGGCATGACAAATCACACCTTTATCATTCTTACTGGTACATAGAGTCCATCGACGTCCATAGTTTGATGTCCATACATACGTCCAGCTCAATCGCAGGCAGCGGCAGAATAATTGAAAACAGACATGAATAAAAAACACATAAAAATTGATTTGTGCAGTTTCCAGTTTTTGTAGTCCACAGATTTATATGCGGAACATGTTTCTGGCAGAGAAGAGTTCAGCCTTGTGGCACCTTCTGCTGTGTTTTTGCATGTGCAGCCTGGTTTTCCCTCAGGTATTCCAGTCTTTCACTGCATCAGCAGAAAATGATTATATCGTGAATCCCCCTGCCGTCGCTCTTCAAACACGTCCCTCAGCTCGGAGCCGGAGTTGCTATGCACCACGGGGTTAAGGGTAGCGTCTACTAAAAACCTGATTATATGTAATCAGACATCCAAGCAGATGGAGTCATGGCCATGCGGAGCTATAACTCTCCCACAGGTTAGAACGAGCTGGTCCAGTGAAGCATTAGTGCATAATTAATGAATCTACAGGGAATAGTGTGGTGTAACTGTGGAGGAGAACACAGAGTAATCTAACAGAATCACAAAGCGCTCAGTATTCTTAATGGAGTGCACTAGGTGGATTCTACTTCCTGCTTCATGAGATACCACTTGTTTCCCTTTGTACATGTGTATTTTGAAAGGACGCAAATGAGGAAAGTGGATAGAAATTACGTATTTGCAATTTTTTCTGCAAAACCTTACTTTCCATATCCTCCTATATGCTTCTTGCTTCTTTTTTTCCTAGTCAGCTCTCTCCCTCCCTTCAGTCGTCTTTCTCAAGGCCACTCTTACTTGTTTTCCACCGCACTTGTTCCCCTATACTTTTAACAGGATTACAAAGGAGCAGAATGAAGACGGAGGAACTGAGAGCCGGGAAACGGAGAGAGGGAAGATTGAAGATGAGATGTGAGTTGAAGACAGAGCGAGGGAAAAGCGGAAGGTGTCCTAAAACAGACACCACACAAGACAGCAAATCCCAGCGAGTTTTATTCAATTAGCTTCGAAAGTTTTGTTTCAAAGTCAAGAGTGTCACCTGGGAGCCCAAGACCAATTCAGACTCCCCTAAACACTGCAGTGTGCCAATTTGCGATCCTAACCTCGGGTCAGGGAGACGGGAGTAAAGAGAGAGTGGCGCACACACACTCACAAACACACACCAGTAGCAGCGTTTATACTCACACACATGCTCACACACACTTCTGATTTTATAAAGGTCAGTCCCCATGAGTAGCCGTCGAGGAGACTCAAGTGTCGACTCTGCTCTTCTCAAAAACCTTAATGCTATCTTCTCCATTTCCCTCACAGACCACCAAGTGGAAGAGGTCGGGCCGTTCCCTGAATGAATCAGTGACTGATTTCTCTTTTCCTTCTTAACTGCACATCTCTCTCTTCACTCTGGGACTTTGCATCTCTGTTTGTGTCCAAACTCTTCTCTCTCCACTTGTCTTCTGTTCTTTCTCCGGCTCTCTCTCTGCCTAGCTTTGTGCCTTAAACTCCTTTCGGTTAATTTAACATCAGGCCCATTCTCTCTCTCCAGCCTGTTCTTGAAGAGTGAAATACGTGTCTCAGTCACTCTAAAAAATAGGCTTTAATTCAGGAGTAGCTCTATCTCCTCTTGAAATGGAGCTGGGTTCTATCTATTTGGAAAGTGACCAAACCAGTGACTCTACGCTTGAAACTTTTTTATATATAAACGATAATTATTCAAAATGACATCTGTGAAATTTTTGATTGATATATCAAACATTTTACAAATTAAATGTTTTGTTTAATTCACAATATAACTCTGAAATCTTCACAGTTATTTCTTATCGTATCCATTGATTGAGAATATGCAATACTAGACAAGTAGATCAAGTTAGATTATTAAAAAATAACTAAATCAGCATCATGAAAAGTCCCATTTTTGAACATACATTAACAAAAAAGTTCCTATTCCATTTTTTCTGCACAAGCCAGAGTACCCAAAGGATCCAGTGCCAACGTCCTGGTTCCAGACCCCATAGAACACCCTGAGAGGTCCTCTTGTCCAATAGTTCAGAGCATTTTTGAGCACATAAGTGGGACCAACACATTATTAAGCAGGTGGCCATAATGTTATACCTGCATAATGTGCTAATTACACAGCATTACCTTCATTAACTTAGTCTTTACGCTATGCTAAGCCTACTGACTACTGGCTCCACTTACATATCTATAGTAAAGCCATGAGACTCTTGGCTAGAAAGAATAAATGCATATTTTCCCAAAAGGTTATTCCATTTCTTAAAAAAGTATGCAAAAACTAAAGTTTTCAAACACTTTAGCAAGAGAGTCAGAAAAAATATGATTTGCTGGGATAACATCATTTTCCTGGTGAGCAATTTCAGCAAACCAATTAGAAAACATGCACAACACTGGCATACCAGCAAAAAAAACCCCCAAAAAACATACAATCTGTTGATTCCCATTTAAACCCCTTTGGACAACTCACAGGTGGAAGCTGCTTATTAGAACAAGTAAAACTGGCCTGTAAACTAAACTTACATGTGGTTTAATGCAAGTGAGGCCAGAGAGTTTTAGCTGCAAATATAACCTGAGATTAAGTATTTTTAATTATAAAGTGGCACAAGTAAGCCATCTCTCCACAAACTGGGACTGTGAGGTAAATATTCACTGCCTGTCATGTTTAATTCACCTGCAGAAAGTTTGTTCACAGTTTCCACCAAGTGTCGGCTCACTAATAAGACATTTGGCAACATGTTAAATGTGCACATGCTGTCTTCAGTGGTTAGTGCTGCTGATGCTCCACACACATCACACACACACACACACACACATATGGCGTTTCCCTAATCTTCACCAGGTTGAAGACGGATGCTGCAGCATTATGCTGATGAGCAACTATGCTGTCCAGTCACACGCTTCACTGACCGAGAGACAGCCAGTGGATGCGGATGGGAAATCAGGAGAGAACGATGAAGTAAGAGAAAGAGACTGAAGCATGGAGGGAAAGGGTGAAAGCAGATGGATGGAGCTGGAGGCAGAGAGGGCAGCCATGCTGAGAGGGATACAATACCACCGATTTGCAGATATCTCTTATTTAAAGATGTTTAAATTCTCACACAGTTAGCTAAAATGACTCTGGTGGGCCCGACATTACTGACAATCCAAGTTTTAGTGATTTAATTCATGAAGCAACTCAAACTAAGCACTTAATTTCATCAAAACGGACTTTTAAACCAAGTATTATGATTTGACTTTGCATTTATTACCTCAGTATAGCAAGGGAGACCAAATATATTGCATCAGAGCTACTTCTCTTGATCATTTTGTACACTATATGTATTTTCCATAATTCCTTGCACTACAAAGTTATCTTTTGCTTCAATTTTCAACCTGTACTTAAAGCTGCTGATACTAATAATAACCTTATTTTGAAAGAACTACCTTCTGTTAGCGACTGTCTGAAAGGTATTCAGTCTAAAATGGATGTTTCTAAAGGCAATAATTGTGTCTGAATATACGTTTCTAAACATTATTCCCCTCAGTGTTTACGTGTACACGCTGTACCTTTTTCTCGGCCTCTTGCCTGGCGTACTGCAGCAGCATCGGCTCTCCATGTTTCTGATAGTATGCTCTCTGGCAGCGGTCTGATAGAGCAGGCTCATTAGGCAGAAAGTTGCTGGCCCACACCTGTAACGTCACAGAAAGCAGGAGAAAGATGATGCCAGTGGATAAAAAAAAAAAAATCTAGAATCTACAACAACCTTAAATGTGTGTGTGTGTGTGTACATGTGTTTGTGCCAAAGTCCATTTAGAAAATTTAAGGGAGTATATAGTAAGTAACATATCACATTTTTCTACTGCACCTCACCAAATTACATCTGTGATTTAATAGGATTATTGATCAATATCACTCAATCAATACATGTTGTACAGATGCAGAGATTCCTGGTTTCATTTTTCCCCCTTCATACTGATAAATGGGTTTTCGGCTGCAACCACAGACTTTCATTTATTTCAATACAGAGTCAAATCTAGAACAGAGAGCACAGTCCTCCACCAAGGTCAATGACTTATTATGCAGTTTTAAAGAAAGCGATCCAGATCCACACCAACATTTAAGGGGTTCTTCCTTTACCAACGCTCTACCTGTCCAGTAGGTTTCATGAAATTCGGCCTTGTGGTTGGTGCCTAGTCCGGCCTCGGTTTTCTCCATAACGGAGGAATCAGCTGGACCCCAACTGAGATAAGTGCAATACAAGAAAAGCCCTGAAAATATATTGTTTGAATGTATTCCTTATTCAGAATCAGATCCGTTCCGGTTTACAAACCTAAATTTAAAAAAAAGAGGTACTAATTAGGATCCGTATAATAGTGGGACCTAAAAGACTTCATCTTATGTACAAAACACACTGGTAAAGGTCTGAAAATAGAACATTTTACACCATTTACCACAACATGTACAGTGCCATGACAAAGTACTTGCCCCCCTACAGAAGTCTTCCATTTTTGCCACACGTAAATGTTTCAGATAATCAAGTTAATTTTAATTTAAAGACAAAGATAACCCAAGAAAATCAGCGCATCTTTCCCTGTGTGAAAAAGTAATTGCCCCCATAGCTACCAATCTACTAAACGATCAAATTCATTTGGCAATTGGGTTCAATTTCACCAGCCATCCATCAGTTCATGACCTAAAGCTCAAGTACAAATGGGTTATGCAGCATGACAATAAGCCAAAGCACACAAACAAGAGTGGCTCAGAAAGAACAACATGAAGGTTTTGGAGTGGCCGAGTCAAAGTCCGGACTTCATTCCCATTCAGATTCCGTGGCAAGACCTTAAAGGGTAGTTCATGCTTGTAAACCATCTAATGTGATCGAGTTACAGCTATTCTGCAGAGAAAAGTGGACCAACATTCCTCCATGGCGATGTCAAAGACTGATCACAAGCTGTAACAAACATTTAACCACAGTTGTTGCTGCCCAAGCAGTTATTAGGTTTAGGGGGCAATTACTTTTTCAAAGGGATGATATAAGTTTTCAACAAACTGAATAAATAGAAATATTAGTTTGATGATCTGGAACATTTTAGCGTGAGAAACATTCAAAAATAGAAGATTTCTGAAGGGGGCAAATACTTTTTCACAGCACTGTTTACCATTTGTCTTGCACATATTCACTGTGTCTGTGCAATTTCAATAATTGGTTCATGTAATTCTACTGAATTGAGGTAAATATTTTAAATCGGATGCTAAAACCTTGCAAACAATAGATTTGTTTTAATGCTTGTTCTTCTTTTGACCTACATTTGCTGTTAAAGCAACCGCTTCTCAAACTTTTCTGGTGGAAAACCAGCCCTTGTAAGCATCACTTCGCTTCATTAGAAATGTGCTCCTGTTCATGTGGTTTATCTAACTGGGCACCATGTTGAAAAATGGCGATATCACATACAGGTTTAACACTGTTAGCAAATGTCAATCATAATGCATTAAACTGCAAGTGCACGATGCACTGTATATATGATAAGGAATATAACCAAAGACCATGAGTTCACCATCAGGAACATAATAACACCTATCTGCTTTTCTTTCTTTTCACCGTTACAACACGTCTATCACAGTGTTCCAGCTGTTCCTGATTCCACTGCTATTCGTCACTTCTGTCATGATCCATTTCCTACCCTGTCTGCCCTGTGATGAACTGTAAGTCTGTTATTTGGCTTTTGTTTCGAAGGGCCTTTAATTCTCCCGGTGCTGTCTGTGTGACTGAAATAATGTACCAAAGGTTTAAAAAAAATGAAGAAATGTGTGATGTTTATTCTGAATGTCAAGTATATCTCATTTCAAAGCACATGGAAATGAAGAAAAATCTCTACCTCCTGAATACAAAACATTTAAAACCAAGTATATTTTGCTAAGCTAAAAAAAATTAAATTCTACTATATATTGTAAATCATGTAAAATAAAAATCCCAATCGCAAAGAGACCTACAATAAAGAAATTCAATGTTTATAATCTTCAATCCAAAAATGATTAAATGACAGTTGTGAAACTATTTAGTTGACAAAAACAGCAGCTGATTCAGTTGTACTTAACATGCTGTTAAGATTCATTAAGTTCCTAATTGTGATAATCACATCTCAGGTTTAAAGCGGTGGTCTTGATAGCTAACCGAGACAAACTTTGCTCTCATCAGCCACCAACCGGCTCCGTTCCCTCGCAGACTTTATTCACTCTAAATAAGACGCTGGTGTTGACTGTGAACAGGGAAGTGAGCATCTCTGGAGAAAGCAACGTCTCATGAGCTACTGTCGGTCATTTCATTTGTCAGAAGGATTCATTTGCATTTCTCACCTGCACAAACTACGCTACACTTGTGTTTCCCTTTGGAATAGTTTAACGCTTCATATGTTCTCATTCATACTGACTGTGTATGGATGTATCTCCACTGCTTTTCAGAAGGCTTTTTCTGGATAACTGAGCATCACGTCAGACATTTGCACCATCCGTCTTTTTACTTTATGGTATTTTATTAGTTGAGAACGCAACAGAGACAAATAACTCAACAACAGTGCTGCATGATAAATCACTTAAACAGCAGGTATGTTCATGCAGGTTTGTTAAAATGAGCATCCACATTAAAAAAAACACAAGTATATGCAGGAACAATGCAAGAGTATACTATATCTTCATGCTCTGACTGGTGAAACCTTCATCAGAATATTATTGCTGCCCTGAGGAACACAACTATTTGAGTGTTTTGACTGACAGAGGTCTTTCTTTTGGCCTCTCGTTTGGTGTCTTCTCCAAGTCCGTCCATGGTACCATTTTACTAGCATATTTGTGCCATCAGAGTAGGTTTTCCAGAGTTACAATCAGAGGTATTCCCTGCTGCTTGAAGCCACACTTGCATATTGTTTTCTGATTAAACACAGTGCAGGAATGACACTGTCATATCCTCCTATTTGTTTTTCTCCCTTTACTAGAGGGGGAAATGCATTGGGGAAATGCAAAAAAGGGTCCCCGGAGCTTTTGTTTTTATTTTGAGGCAGTTTCTGAGTTTTACTGTCCATCCCTCTAGGATATCTGTCATAAAAAGTATTTGTCCATCTTGCCCTATGTCAAAAAGTAACTGCCCCCTTAGCTACCAATCTACCAAATGACCAAACTCACATCCATATATGATCACTGCCAGGCTTGTTGAACCTAAACATCACTAAATAGAACCTGTCTGGTGTTGTGAAGTAGGCTGTGTGGCTTATGCAGCAGGACAATGACCCAAAGCACACCAACAAGTCCACCTCTGAGTGGCTCAAAAAGAACAAAATTAAGATTTTGGAGTGGCCAAATCAAATTCCAGACTTGAATCCAATTGAGATGCTGTGGCAAGACCTTAAAAAGGCAGTTCATGCTGGAAACCAATCTGATGTGGCCAAATTAAAACTATTCTGCAAAGAAGAGTGGACCAACATTCCTCCATGGTGATGTAAAAGACTGATCACAAGCTATGGCGAACATTTAACTGCAGTTGTTGCTGCCAAGGGTGGCAATTACTTTTTCACAGGAGCAAATAGGCTTTCAGTAATTCTTCAATAAATCATAACTTAATGGTAATCTCTGTATAATATTCATTAAATATAAATATTGGATTAGTTGATGGGCAGTGATGGTGCAACAGTCAAGTCTCTGGACTACTGATCAGAAGGTCAAAGGATCAAATCCCAATGCGACCACTGTTGGACCCTTGAGCAAGACCTATAACCCAGCCTGTTAAAGGGGCACTGTACCATGGCTGACCCTGCGCTCTGACCCCAACTGGGATAAGCGAAAACAACATTTCACAATGCTATAAAAATGCTTTCGTGACAAGTAAAAGTTTCTTCTTCTTCTAGTTTGATGATCTGGAACATTTATATATGAGAAATATGCAAAAATAGAAGATTTCTGTAAGGGGGCAAATACTTTTGCATGGCACTGTAGCTGCATTGCCTATGGCTCTGATTCATGAATAATACTCAAGATGTAATAAAGAAAATACAATTACATTGCATTAATAAGTACCTGGCATCTTGCCATAGTAAGAGCTTCCCACAATTACTGTGACAGGAGTAGAAACCAGATTAACGCAATGCTCATATTAATGGATTTGGGCTAAAGGCTGTACTGTGCTTTGCAAGCATGACCCTGAAAAGACATGAATGGTTAATGTGTGAATTAAAAATGTAAATACTGTTCATTTCCTTGCCTCCAGGCATGTATAAATTATAGCAAGGGTGTACCAAGTAGGCCTGTAACCATCCTGGGTCTACTTGTGCACCTGTGTTTCCGTATATACTGATCCATCATCCAAAGCCCAGCAGTGATTCTCAGAGGGAGAGGAAAGTACAGATAACACAGGAAGGAAAAATACACAATATAATCGATTCCCACGAGACTCCTGTCAAGGTTTTCCTTTTCAACCGCTATCACTGCACCATCAGTCCTTTAACTTCCAAGTGCTGCTCTTCATGCATGACATACATACCCAGGAAGTAAATATGAACTCAGTAACTATCTGCTCCTAAGAGGCGAATGTTTCCGAAAGCATTCGAAGCACTTCACAGACTTAACACTCTATATACTTTGGGCTACTTATGTAAAAAAAAGGACATTACTATTCCACAGGCATATGTTTTCCATCCTTCACTTACATAAAAATACATACAGCTCCGTTCCTGCGAGACCGAAGTTATCAAAAGCAACGCTGCCTCCGGAACACGATTAACATTCTCTGTTCGTTAGTCTTCAAAGTTTGTAGATCTATGCTTCGTAGGTTTTGGCCTGGAGGGGTTGTCTGGCCGTACACGCAGATGAACGCACATTTTAACTACTCTTTTCTGAAACTTTGATGTCTTAAGAGAAGGGAAATCTGGACCACGGGAAAACAAAAAGAAATAAAATTGCTTAAAAAAAAAACCATCCATCAAAGCCTGGATGCAGGTTTGATTATGAATTCTTGTATAGCAGAGTAGAAGACAACAAAATACATACTTCATTTCTTTTCTTATCTAGTAACACTTACACAAGTCCAAAGAATCTGACATCACCCGAGTACATATATCATATAGACTTTCATTCATGTAAATCCCTATTACACTAGTTATATCCTCATTACCTTAATTTTCATCAGTCATGAACCACCTATGATGTTTTTCTGAGGTTACATACTGCCATCTGTTGGTCATTTCTATACTCCAGCATTAGAAACAGCACATATTCATGTAGGTTCTTCTTTCTGCTCATCCAGTGGAGAGCCATATGTGTCTTTTACTGCCGGGATTTGAATTTCCATCGATCAACCAGAGGGGAGAAACTAAGATACTGGATCACGTCAGTCAGGAATACTGTCATGACAGTATTACCGCCTTTGTTGTCACTCAGTTAGACCTATTTATTCCCCATTTCATAGAGTTTTAGGTAACTTTCCGACATATTATTCTGACTATCCTGACAACAGTGCCGCTCTTTAAAATTCAACATATCACTCTGTCTACCCCAGCTAAGCATCTCTTTGTTTTCGTCAGTCTCCCTCCTGTTTGGGCTCTTTATCAGCATCACTCTGAGAGGTGATGGTTTGAAACGCCTCTCCCTTATCCGAGTTGTTCGTCTTGCCTGAATCGCCTCACAGAATAGTAAAACCATGAGGGCAAGAAACCGTCGGAGCTAAAATACAGGTGTGACTATGCGTAAAAAAAAAACCCCACAATGGATGAAACATGATAGATACGCAAAAGAGGCACACTGTTGTTGGGCGAATGCAGGGTGAATTAACAGATCCTATGCTGAGACTTGTCTCGCACATGTCAACTTCACTGCAGTAGAATGAGAAGGGCCAGCTCCTCAGATGTGCAAATTGGGTTGTATTATGCATATGTGATAAAAGGATTTGTTAGTTTATGTTAACGCTGCACCTTGAAAGCAGCTACAATGGACGGAGACAGTGCATGTGCTGGATGTTAATATACAGCGCCATTCAAAAGTATTTGCCCCCCTACAGAAATCTTCTATTTTTTGCATATTTATCACATCTAAATGTTTCAGATCATCAAACTAGTTTTCATGTGAGACAAAGATGACCCAAGAAAACACTAAATGCAGTTTTTAAATGATGATTTGATTTTTTGGAAGGAAAAATGCTGTCCAGCCCATCTTACCCTATGTAAAAAAAAGTAATTGCCCCCTTAGCTACTAATCTACCATATGACCAAATTCATTTGGCAATTTGGTTTAATTTCACCAGCCACACTCGCATATGATCACTGCTAGGCTTGTTGAATCTAAACATCACTAAATAGAACCTGTCTGGTATTGTGAAGCAGCTGAAGGGTCTCAAAAAGCAGCACCTGATGCCACGTTCTAAAGAGATTCAGGAACAGTCATTGACATTTATCAGTCTGGAGGGTTACAAAGCCATTGCTGAGGCTGTGGGACTCCAGAGAACCACAGTGAGAGACATTATCCACAAATGGAGAAATTATGGAACAGTGGTGGACCTTCTCCAAAAGTGTCCAGACTTGAATCTAACAGAGGTGTTATAGCAATACCTTAAAACGGCAGTTCATGTTCGTAAACTATCCATCCATTATCTATACACCGCTTAATCCTCTGTCGACTCGGGCGAAGGCAGGGGACACCCTGGACAGGTCGCCAGCCTATCACAGGGCTACACATAGAGACAGACAACCAAGCACACTCTCATTCACACCTCCAGACAATTTAGAATCATCAGTTAACCTCAGCATGTTTTTGGACTGTGGGAGGAAGCTGGAGCACCCGTTGAAAACCCACGCTGCACAGGGAGAACATGCAAACTCCACACAGAAAGATCTCAGGCGTCCTAAGCGGGATGTGATGCTGCTAACCACCGAGCCACTGTGCAACCCTAAACTATCTAACGTGACCGAATTAAAACTATTCTACTAGAGAAGAGTGGACCAACATTCCTCCATGGTGATGTAAAAGACTGATCACAAGCTGTAACAAACATTTAACTGCTGTTGTTGCTGTCAAGGGTGGCCCAAGCAGTTATTAGGTTTAGGGGGGCAAATACTTTTTCACAGGGGTGACCTGGTCATTTTGTGTTTTGTGGGTTATCGCTGTCTAATAGTCAATAAATATAAATATTAGTTTGACGATCTGGAAAATTTAAGTGAGAAATATGCAGAACTAGAATACTTTTGCATGGCACTCTATGTACATAATTCTGAACCTATTCTCACTCTGAGGGACATTTGATCTATAAATGAAGTTAAAATTACTATTATGTTGCAGCATTCACGCAGATCCTTTATGACAATGTAAAAAATTCTCCACTACAAATTAAAGTCCTGCATGAAAAATGTGACTCGAGCAAAAGTTTATAAGAATTAGCTGCAAAATGTAATTTAAAAAATGATTTGCTCCTCTGATTCATCTAATATTACTGTATATGTGACATCAGTAAATCTAATCAATAAAATAACCAAGGCTGTTACTGGAATGTAGTGGAGTAGAAAGAACAACATTTGCCTCTGAAATGTTGTGAAGTGGAAGTATAAAGTAGCGTAAAACTACTCAAGTTGACTGCAAGTACCTCAAAATTCGACTTGAGTAAATGTACTTTCCACCTCTGCAGCTGTAAATACATGCAAGTCAAATACTTTGTGTGTGTATTTCCTACCTGGCAGTGAGGATGTGGATTTGAGCAACCCATCATAGCTCCCTTATTTTCAAAGATCTAAAATAAAATAAAAAAAATAAGAGGAAAAGTAAATCCAGGGTTAAGTTATCATACGTAAACAATAAACTGTGATTTGCACTAATACAGGGAAACACTACAATAAGGTACCAATGTCAGTAACTATCTACGATTGCACAAATACAGTGAAGAAGTCAATTTAAATGCATATAAATCAGTTAAGTTTGGGATTCTGGATTATTTCAGCAACTACAGTACCATGATTTGCTAGAAATGTGGTAAAAATGGTATTTTCACAGAGGTCATGTGGCATTTGCAACACCCTGAGCTCACAACAAAGCATGATGTTTTCTTGAATAGGTGTTTAGATCCCAAACTTTAATTCTAAAAATAAATATAAATATCTTCTGCGTTTAAAAGTGGAAGAATCTAATTATGAGAGGAGTATAAAGTTCTACATCCAAGACCTTCTCTTTCTGCTGTAGCTCACCCAGAAGCATTATTAAAGTTTCACCCAGTCCAACACAAGCCACATTAAAATGAGAAATCTGGAGGGGTCAAAAAGTTACTCTGGAGAACGGGGTGAAAAGTTTATCGGCTACTCTTTTTTTTTTTTTACAGGTCTCCAGCCCTGGGAGGAATGAGATCAATAATGCGTGGATGTGATTAAGACTGCGTGTCCCGTACCTGAACCCACGGGTAGGTAGAGCCGAGTTCTTCAACGAGTTCTGCCCACTTGTCAATCACCTTGACGACCTCTTGGTTTTTCATGAGAGGGAGCGTGACGTCCGACCAGGGATGGAAACACATGACCTTGCTGAGAAAGTCATAAAGATAGTAAACAGGTAAGAAGACGTGACATTTCTGGTGACACGATACAGATTTTGTAGATGAATATTTTGAGGAAAACCAGCTATAAAATTACATGAAATAATTAAATATTAACTGATATTAAAGTGGTTAAATACTAACAATGACAGGCTAGCATGCTTAGGATGATATTAATGATGGCTGATATTTAGCATATATGTTTACCATGTTGACCATCACAGCTAAGTATTGTAGTATGCTATTTTTTTGCTAACTGTGGCTAATTTCATTAGTTTTGCATGTGTTTGGTGATAAACCAACATATTGGGACAAACGGAAATTTTCGCAACATTTCTGGATTAGTAACCCTGTTCTTTTTCTTACATGCAGCGGTGCTTTGAGCTAAATGCTAACAACAACAGGCTAGCATGCTTAA
The DNA here is from genome assembly GCA_024666655.1 of Dascyllus trimaculatus. Taxonomy (NCBI): domain Eukaryota; kingdom Metazoa; phylum Chordata; class Actinopteri; family Pomacentridae; genus Dascyllus; species Dascyllus trimaculatus. Next base: position 24,695,625 of record CM045460.1, read on the forward strand.
GATAATATTAATGATGGCTGATGTTTAGCACTTATGTTTACCATGTTGACCATCACAGCTTAGCATGTTAGCACACTATTTTTTGCTACCTGAGGCTAGTGGCAAATTTCATTAGTTTTGCAGGTATGTGGTGATAAACCAACATATTGGGCCAAACGGAAATTTTCGCAACATTTCTGGATTAGTAACCCTGTTCTTTGTCTTACAGGCAGTGGTGCTTTGAGCTAAATGCTAACAACGACAGGCTAGCATTCTTAAGATAATATTAATGATGGCTGTTGTTTAGCACATATGTTTACCATGTTGACCATCACAGCTTAGCATGTTAGCACACTATTTTTTGCTAACTGAGGCTAGTGGCTAATTTCATTAGTTTTGCAGGTATGTGGTGATAAACCAACATATTGGGCCAAACTAAATTTTTTGCAACATTTCTGGATTAGTAAACCCTGTTCGTTTTCTTACAGTACTGCTTTGAGCTAAATGCTAACAACAACAGGCTTAGGATAATATTAATGATGACTGATGTTTTGCGCTTATGTTTACCATGTTGATCATCACAGCTTAGCATGTTAGCATGCTACCTTTTGCTAACTCCGGATAGTGGAAAATTTCATTATTTCTGCAGGTATTTGGTGGTAAACCAACATATTGGGGCAAACGGAAATTTTCGCAGCATCTCTAGATTAGTAGACATTGTTCTTTTTCTTACAAGAAGTGGTGCTTTTAGCTAAATTCTAACAACAACTAAATGCTAGCATAGCTTAGGATAATATTGATGATGGCTGATGTTTAGCACTTATGTTTACCATGTTGACCATCACAGCTTAGCATGTTAGCATGCTATGTTTTGCTAACTGAGGCTAGTGGCAATCTCATTAGTTTTGCAGGTATTTGGTGATAAACCAACATATTAGGACAAACTAAAGCTTTCCCCAAGTGTGATTTAGCAGCTTGGCCAGCGTGGTGTCATGCCTTGTCACTGTTCACAACATTTCTTCATGTGTCTCTTTAATTCAATTCAATTCAGTTTTATTTCTATAGCGCATATTTACAACACATGTCATCACATAGCGCTTTACATAGCAGAAAGAACAGAAAACAGAAAACCCAACAATCCAATCTTTAATGAGCGGTCTGTAAACTGTAAAGTGTTCAAGAGAAATCTTCAGAAAAAGAAAGGATAAATCCGAAGTGCTACGATCTAGACTCCAAATCTCCAGTTTAGTGTTTTCTTTTTTAATTTTGACAGACTTTGAAGTGATTGTTCATGGTCACTTTGAAACCACCATCTAAGCTACTTTTCTCTCAGTTATTATGCTTTCAACATTTCTAGATGCTATTTAGACAAAACGTTCCTACACTACCTGTCATTCTGTCTTCGCTCTGTGCGGCTCTTAGTTTTTCTTTGTGCTTCTATTATTTATTACGATGGGGTTTTTTTTGTTGTTCTGATGGTGATTAATAAGTCATAAATGTGTTGCTGCTGTCTTTGCGTTCATAAAAATGATCCCTGACCTGCTTGGAACCGGTTAATTAAAGTTAGGTAACGATCTGCAGTGTCGCTGTTTGTATCTCTGGCTGAAGTGAAATTACAGCTGTGCACAGAGAGCGCCTGTCGAATACAGCTACACGTTTAATTTGACATCTCTGCCTTTGGATTTTCTTTTGTTGAAGCTCTTGTCAGTGGTGGAAAGACACAGCAGCAAGCCTGACAATTTTCTCCTTTTAGATTTTTTTTTTCTTCACGTCGATACAACAGCACACAAATCTGGATTACATTTATGGATTGAGCCGAGTCAAAGCTGTGCACATTCACAGAACCAAAGCTCAACCACCTTAACTGGTCAGTGAAGCTTAAAGTCGGGGGTTTAACCACCAAACAAAGCAAAAATGACACAGTAATCAATATTTATGGAGCTGTACTGTTGAGTGCAACAGATTTTACAGGTAAACAACGATGTTGCTTATTCCAAAAGGTAATACTTGTCAATGCAAAGTGCAAAACTTCCTTAACTATGAGAACATTTCTTGTCAAAACAACAGGATACTTCAGGAACCCAAAGGGAGATGTAACAGGCATAATTTTGCACAATTGTTGGAAAGATGACAGACATGACCGAGACTTAAAGCTGCAACATCAGGTTTATCTAAAAGCAGTGCTGTAATTATGAAACCCATCATATCTGAAGACTTTCTAAAGAAAAAAACATGAGATGGACAACAGAAACAATGTCTAATTACATTAAAAACCACTTTATTCGTGGTTAGAACAAGCCCAGAGCGCCTGCGTGGGTTTAAGAAAACACTCTGTCCATTTGTATGTTTGCTCTCAGGCTCTACCTATAGCACCGAGGGGAAACCGGCCTGACTGTCAGAGTCAGAATAATGAAATTTATATCAACACTCGGGCACTTCTTGGACGCGAGCTGCTAGTACAGGATCAATAATTGAACATGACTTTGGTGTTTATGCTTTGAGCAAAACTGAATGGTCGTCTTTATGAATTGTTCATGAGTGGACTATTACAGGAGCTGGGAGCTGAGTGTGTGTGTGTGTGCATGAATGTGGTTCAGGCCTCCAGCCAAACTTGGCAAGCAAAAAAGTGGATAAAACAATGTTACACAGAACCAATTAAGAGTCCAGCTAAAGTAAGAAAAAAGCACATTTATGCATTGGGCAGTCTGAAGGCTGTATTTTCAAAGGCAGCGGCTTTCAGAAGGAAATGCCATATTTCAAACACCATTTCCTCCATTTGTGACCCCTTCTTCCTGTGGTTTTAATGACGGCATCTGTTTATCTCAAGGCAGTTTAACATCTAGTATTCAACTGGCTGCATTCCGACGAGCATCTGTTGACACTGATGCCATAAATTTAACTGCGAAGCCAAACATCACAGCGCCACCGAGGGCACATTTTGGTGTTGCGCCAAATGGAGAAGGACAGCCCAGTAACTTAGTGGAGGTCGTTTGTCGGATGTGCAGCGAAAAGGTGGCGTTCAAGAGCACTAATAAGACTAATCTAAAGGTAACAGAGGCACAAAATGAACAGGAAAAGACAATTCAGTCGTTAATTACTAGTTTTCGTATGGCAATCACAACAATTTGATTGATGCTGATGCAATGAATTGATGGTTACTTTAACCAGGTACTCTTAAGGTGGGTTAAATAAAGTTTGAAAGACTAATTTATAACTAATAATTATAATTAATAACTGAGGTTAACTGTAAAATCTGGTGCCACAATAAAAAACTAGAAAAGCATTTGGAGAGTACAGACCTCCGCTAAGCAGCTAATTTCATCCCATATTGGGATTTGCACACAGAAATAACAGTCCCAGGATTGTTTGATCTACATTATTAGATTCACTGACTGAGAAAACATACCCTTAGCATTTGGATTCACATTGATATCATCATTCGTTTAATAGTTATTCTCTCACTTAGAAAATAGAGGGAAAAGTGGGCAGAATTTTATAGATATTAATTTTCTGAGAAATATAATTGGAAGAGCTTAAGTTTAAATGACTGAGCTCATTTTAAAACCCAAAAAATACATACATAAATAAATGTCTATTTAACTCTAAACTGTAACAAAAGAGGACAGTATTTCAGCAGGTAAAACAATGAAAGTAAAATAACAACTATAAAATAACCATCTCATAAAAACACAATTACTTTTCTTATTAAAGTGCAGTTTCAAACCTTAATTTTGTGCATGTAGGTGTATTTTTTATTCCCTTTTACTGTTTATTGAAGGATATAGAATAGAATAGAATAGAATAGAATAGAATAGAATAGAATAGGACGTGAACATGGTTGGATAATGCTACAATACAAACAGTCAAGCACAATCCTGCATAAATGTGTGTCTATTAATTGGACTTAAAATAGAATCTTATGTTAAAATCTTGTAATAAATGTCAGAATACTGTTGTGATCTTGTTAAACTAGTAAGTGGAGGAATCTACTGTTGATTTCAGATCATGAATTTTTAGAAATATATGTTTTAGGAAATATTTTTTGAAATTATAATAAATTTTACCAAGGTATTTGTAAAAAAAAAAAAAAAGATTTTCTTTAACAAAATGGAAATGTATTGGTTATTCACAGTCATGGGTTTCTGATGTTACTATTCACAGTTGCTTTAGTTATTTTTTTTTAATATTTTCCCTGTATTTTAGTAAATTTTTCTTTTTAAAATCTGTTAAATTACAGTTTTTTCTGTACCTAAACTCTCTGGATTCTCATTGATTCTGAAAACAGCTGTAAATAATGTAAAGCGAACCTCCTAACATCATTTTCCTATAATTTGTACAAAATCCTCTTTAGGAAACATCCCAAGAAAATTCCAGTTACGTAACAGTCCTTTTCTAGGAAATTAAAATGACACAGAGCAAATACTTTCTTTCAGGAGTGCTGAGAGGAAGAGTACGACCGAGAGGAGGTGATATGATAAATCATTAGGAGTTTTCTCAGCTCTTCTCTCACCATATCTGTCTTTTGTCTCCCTTGGCACAGATCCCCCAAATCCCATTTCCCATTTTGTTTTCCCCTCTAATTGGCTCTCCGCTGCAGGGCAACAAGCTCCAGTTAAGTGTACAAGCTCCTCTTTCTTTCTGATACAGACACAAAGCTGCGTGAACAGAACGGACCACAGACACACTTCGACACAAAACAGCGGTGTGAGGAAATACAACACACAATCCAGTGTACGGTCGGACTGAATCACCAAGAAAGAGAAGCCATCAACACAAAGACGGCGCAGCACATCGATCACTGCCGCTTCGTTACTCTGTGAGTGTGTGTGGTGAGCAACACCTGACAGCCTCCACAGAATTCAGCTTCCAACCAGCACATGCAGCCTTTTCATTTAATCTATTATTCAATTGTTATGCAACCAGGCTGTCAGGAGCAGTCATCTAGTATTCTCAAAGTACAGGAGCGTTATCTACAGACTGAAAATCATATATGTTTCATATGATAAAAAAATGTGAGTGGGTGCTGTAGTCATGTAAAATCCGTGTATTGACCCATGGCATAGACAGAAGGGTTTGAAACATAGAAACTTTGTGTGCAACTTTCTGTAGATATTTATAAACTGCTGTCTGTTGTATTAAAGAAGTTTGCACTAACAAAGGATTAGGTCTCCTGTTAAGCTCCTTAGGCTCAACATGACACTGAATAAATCCAGTAATCAATGCCTGGAGATCAGAAAACTGGCTCAAAACTTTTTAAAGTCCTCCTTTGGTGAAAAGAACACCCTCCTGGGAATAAGCGAGAATCGATCCGAGGACAACAGCCCATCCTTTATTTACCAAAAGCCACAGGCTCCCTAAGAAAGAGCCTCTGGTGCCAATAAAACAGAGCAGTGAGGAAGCATCTCCATCTGCTGGTGGCAAAGAACAACCACACGTCCTAATGCATGTACGGTGAGGGTCTGTGACTTTGTTTTGCTTAAGTTCAGCATGTCCTGAAAACAGAGAGCACGCGGCGCATTGATTAGCAAAATTAGCTTCACCTAATAACCTGATTATGAGAACGATGAATTACAGCTGCCTCAGCGTGACTGCCCTGATTGCACTCATCAGCTGGGATTTAATTAGTCATAAATTTGAATGCATCATGATCTTGACAAGGAACACTGATTAAGATGCATCCATATATAAATTCTAAGCCACCAAACGCATGTTAATTTCTAATATAATTGCAATATTCTTGTGGCATGCAGACTGCTTCTACAAACAGTAGTGATAGAATGGGTCGCTCTCAGGAGCTCAGTGAATTCAGGCGTGGTATAGTGATAGGTTGCCACCTGTGCAATAAGTCCATTCATGAAATTTCCTTGATACTAAATATTCTATGATCAACTGTTAGTGGTATTATGACAAAGTGGAAGCAATTGGGAACAACAGCACCTCAGCCACAAAGTGGTAGGCCACCTAAAATCACAGAGTGGGGTCAGAGGATGCTGAGGCACACAGTGCACAGAAATCGCCAACTTTCTGCAGAGTCAACAGCTACAGACCTCCAAACTTCGTGTGGCATTCAGATTTGCTTAAGAACAGTGCATAGAGAGTTTCATGGAATGGGTTTCCATGGCCAAGCAGCTGCATTCAAGCCTCATATCACCAAGTGCAATGCAAAGCGTCAGATGCAGAGGTGTAAAGCACATCACCACTGGACTCTGGTCCAGACTGGGTATGGTGTTTGCCAGGAGAACGGTATTTGCCTGACTGCATGTGCCAAGTATAAAGTTTGGTGGAGGGGGGATTATGTTGTGGGGTTGTTTATCAGGGGTTGGGCTTGCCCCCTTAGTTCCAGTGAAAGGAACTCTTAATGCTTCAGCATACCGAGACATTCTGGACTATTTCATGCTCCCAACTTGGTGGGAACAGGTTGGGGATGGCCCCTTCCTGTTCCAACATGACTGCCACCAGTGCACCAAGCAAGGTCAATAAAGACATCAATGACCCAGCTTGGTGAGGAGAAACGTGACTGGCCTGCACAGAGTCCTGACCTCTACCCGATAAAACACCTTTGGGATGAATTAGAGTGGAGACTGAGAGCCAGGCCTTCTGTTCTAACATCAGTGCCTGACCTCACAAATGCCCTTCTGGAAGAATGGTCAAAGATTCCCATGAACACACTCCTAAACCTTGTGGAAAGCCTTCCCAGTAGAACTGAGGCTGTTATACCTGCAAAGGGTGGGCAAACTATATATTAAACCTTACAGATTAAGAATGGGATGTCATTAAAGTTCAAGTGTGTGTACAGGCAGACGTCCCAATACTTTTGGCAATATAGTGTATATGTCAACTTTCATCATTAGCTTACTGGCATGTTTTAATAAAAAAACACAGACACAAATATACATAAAACTTTTACACAGACAGACAGTTGACATGAACTATTCCTATACTGTACGTCAAGCTTTGTTCTTACCAGACACCTCTGGCAGCTTTAGACTGAAATAATGGGTGTTGATCTGAACCTGAAAAACAGAACAGCATTATTATTTCAAGAAAAAAGGGATTGTGGAGAAAAAACTAAAATAATAAATTTAGCAAACTATCTGTTTACATGCTACATTTCAATAAACAGTTAAAGAGCTATATGAAAGTACTGCTTAGATATTTTTCTATGAGGTAACACAGTAACTTTTTGACATTATCTATACAGCACTGGAACTCACCAGGATCTGGAGCATCTGGCTGAAGAGCAGGGAAGTCGTTTTCAAAGACAAAAGTACTGTCATAGTCTGGATTTATCTGGAGGAAAACAGACAAACAGATACCAGGAAAGAAGAGAGAAAATCATTGTGTCGAACAGAAATTTTCTATTTTTGCATGTTTCTCACACTTAAATGTTCCAGATCCTCAAACTGATATTTATATTTATTGAATATAAGACAAAGATAACCCACAAAACACAAAATGCCGTTTTAAAATTATGGTTCACCCCTGTGAAAAAGTAAAAGTAGTAGTACTTTTGCAAGGCACTGTATGTGACATTATGTTTCTCACGGGGCATTTGAGGTTTGGAGTTTGGGTTTGCTGCACACTGTCATATTTGCATCAGAAACATGCAGGCCTAATGAATGACAGACAACGTGGGCACAAGCTCAGAAGCCCATAAAAGTGTTGCAGAGTTTAATAAACTACAGAAAAACTTGCTCCGTTTGAAAAGAAAGAAAACGATGACCTATGCATCTACCTCTTCTTACCTCTCCATTTGCTCGTGTGTTCCCTGGACAGAGTGGGTTACGGGGGTCAAATCTGGGTATGTGCTCCTCAGGAGGTTTTTCAACCTGACCGGCCCAGGGTCTCTTCATGCGGTGGGCTGACACCAGGACCCAGCTGTCCCGCAGAGGGTTGTAACGCAGGTGCTGGTGCTCTGAGGTACACAAGACATGCAATAAGACACGACATTGTAATAACAGACACATAGGCTAGACAAAGAGTGACCAACAGTGGAGTTCAATCGGACATTTCTGTAGACCAGATCAACTAATCATTAAATTATCCTGTTCATCCTTGAATATTGCCAAGCATGGCTGCAACAACTAATAATTAATTGCATTATCAATTACTTAAGGGGAAAAAATATAGACCAGGGGTGTCAATCCTGGTCCTCGAGGGCCACTATCCTGCATGTTTTAGGTGTTTCCCTCTTCCATCACGCCTGATTCAAATGATCAGCTCATCATCAAGCTCTGCAGAAGCCTGATAACATCCTGATCACTTGAATCAGGTGTGTCAGAAGAGGGAAACATCTAAAACATGCACGATAGTGGCCCTCAAGGACCTGAGTTTGACACCCCTGATATAGTCTATAAAATGCAAAAGAAACAAACACTTAGTGGTGCGTTTACAACATCTAACAGACTGCAGGAACAAATGCTTTTGCTGCAACTTGAAGCAGTAAAAGCTGCAGGAAATCACGAGACTGCACAGCTGGCAGTGTGTTCTGTGAGCTACAAGCAGTCTGTCAGTGCAGAGTCCTCATGTCACAGATACCATATTGACATCAGCAAACCTTTAACTGACAGGCTCTCTTTCAGATGGAAAATCAATGCGATCGAACTCCACTGGAAGATATGGTCATTTAAAGATTAAACTGGAATGTAAACAATCAGCTTCAGTATAGAAAACAGTTAAAGACATTGTATGAACTAATGTGACCTATCAGTGAATTCGGCTAATAAACAATCCACAAAACATCAATAAATATATTTTTTTTGTTGTAAATATTTGCGTCCAAGTGCTCCACGTTTTTGGTTCATAGTAAGGGAGTAGTTATTCTACAAGCTGGCAATATCGTTTCAGGTTCTCTCCTGAAATTAAGCAGTACTGGTCATTTCAAGTAGAAAACTAAAGTAAAACTGCCAGATACTAAATTGTGTATGGAATTACTGACTGCACAGAAGTGTAGAGTACTTCTGCAGGATATTCTGGAAAAATAATCAAACTTTTTGTTTATTTTTCTTAATTGCCAAAAAAAACTTACCTTTCGGATCAAAACTGACGTCTTGTTTCCCACTCATGTCGGCCACCAATGCCGTTTGTGAACTGTCGTCTCCTCTGTGTTCAATTATTCAGCCATCTCCTCTTACTGAACTTTAGCTAACTGCTACCACAGCACCCCTTGGCCTACTTCCTGTTTTTTTGACAAGCGACAGAGCGGGCTGTTTGGGACAAATTTACGTGTGACATTAAATCTCCAATAATCAACCAAAAAAAAAGAAAATCACTAATTACTGATAAAATAACATTAAAGTGTTTGAATTAAACACACGAGCTTAAAATATATAATTCTAATCAAGTGTTTTTTTGTGTAAATGTGCAATGGGGGTTTTATAGTATTCTGGCAACCCCGAGGAAGCCGTTGCCTACACAACGTACTCGGCTCGTGATTGGCTCAGCGGCCCTCTCCAGCAGTCAGCTGACCAGGAAGAAGCCGTCAGCCGGACTGCACACTCCTGTTCTGCCAATGGCGTGTTTGGAGCAGCTCTGACCGTCTCTGTGTCCGCATGTAGGCGAACTAGCCGCTTCGTTTCTGTCTGTGCGTTTTTGTTTCCCACCATGTCCGTGGTGAAAACGAGTTTACGGCTGCTGGTGTTCGCCGCAGTCGCCGTCCTGGCCGTGCTGCTGCTGCGGCAGTGGATGGCCACCAAGCAGTACGTTTTCAACAAAGAGGACGTCGCCAAATTGGCCAAACAGTACGCAGGTGAGCTTAGTTTTTAGTGGTTTCTCTATTTAAAAGCAAAATTATCCTAATTTAAGTTCTTCAAGTGGTCCTTGCTCCCTGAAATCCATGTGCAAATGTGTGTATTCTCAGGGCAGGACCATGAGCAGGCTTTCTCCAAAGTGGTCGTGGAGCTCAGGAAGAGGTAATAATAACCTTATATTGTATTAGAATATATTAAGAACTCATAGCTACTATTATAGAATTCCTTTTGCCATTCACCGATTTGAGCACATGAATAGCTGCAACCCTAAAATGAGTGTTTTTTTAAGTCAAAGTGAGAGTCAAAAGTGGATTATCACTGCTCAGATAGTGTCAAGTCACTTACTGTTTCAGCATTTGATTGTGTCCTATTCAGTTCCACCAGATTTTTAACATATACATATTTCCTTTGATTAAAAAATGGTTATTCCCAAAGTTTACATTCAGATTTTTGAGGTTTGAGACCACACTGCATTCAATATAGGGGCTTTGTCTTCTGGGGAAAGTAGTTCCACTGAAACCTACACATTGTGTTCAGTGGATCACATCACCTCCCCTGTGAAATTTCAAATCCAGATATTTCAACATTTATTGAGTTACTTTTATGCCCTTATGATAGTTTGGATGAAGCAGCATTTTAACTGAACATGAAGGAAAGAAAGTTCCTGTCCCGGTGATGTAACACCCCAAATATACAGGCTTGTATCCAAATACAATAATGCAATACCTACAGGAATCTAATGAAGTTACAGTAGCTGTGACACCTGTGTGAATGACATAGTGTAGCTCTCTCAGTGTTGAGAGCGTGGATCCTGCTGCTGCATGTTGCTACAGCTGTTTCATAAAGTCGTAGAAAAGAAGGCGGATTTCAGGATTTGCATAATGCTGCAACCAAGCGCTGACCTCTGACAGGGTGCACTTTGGATAACAGGAGGAGGAGCCTGTTTTTCAGTTACTGTTGAAACTGAACCGTTCCTTCTCAGGAAATGTTTCAATATTCTACATATATGACGAGAATAAACACACAGAGATGAGAGTTTTATTTGTCTAATAGCTAATAAGGTGTCACTGAACTAGGTATCCTGGCCACATCCTGCCAGACGAGGACCTGCAGTGGGTGTTTGTGAATGCTGGAGGCTGGATGGGCTCCATGTGTCTCCTCCACGCTTCCCTCACGGAGTACCTGCTGCTGTTTGGAACTGCGGTGGACACGGGAGGACACTCAGGTGAGGGAGGGATGGGGTTAACGCTTCATCTGTGTGGATCTTCAAAAATTAACACAGAATAATCAAAGGGAAACTTGAATTAAGTGTTCTTTTTCTGCTTTTGGCAGGTCGCTACTGGGCGGAGATTTCTGACACCATCATCTCCGGCACCTTCAGACAGTGGAAGGAGGGAACAACCAAGAGTGAAATATACTATCCTGGTAACACATTTGATTCTGCACTTTTATACTTTTATATAATTGATTCTGTCTTTGCTATCTCATTTCATATCAAGTTGCTTTTCCTAATGTGCTTCCACACTCTCTTTTCCCCACAGGTGACACCATCGTACACGCCGTAGGAGAGGCCACGTCAGTCCAGTGGAGCGCCGGGACGTGGATGGTGGAGTACGGCCGAGGTTTCATCCCCTCCACACTGGGCTTCGCTCTTGCAGACACCCTATTCAGCACCCAGGACTTTGTCACGATGTTCTACACGGTACATGTCTACGTCAAGGCTCTGCTGCTTGAGGCTGGTACACTACTTACAGAGGCTGGAGTTTTCTGAGGCGCAGTGGAAGATGGACAGGAACATCGCAAGTTCACCCCGTTCATGCCATTTTGTCCCTGACTGCATTAAGAAAACATCTGTGCCGATGATTCTAAGTGCGAATATTACGTATTTTTTACCTAAAAGTGTAGACAATCCAAAATTGCATCAGTAGAATCTCATCTTGTAAAAGGTTACACACAAGAAAATATACATTTCCAACAGGACATCAAACTGATGTATTACTGGTCAACATCACAAACACCCGAGAGCATTTCATTCTTGAAACAAGCCCCGACCCATTGCCTGGAGTTCGGCAATGAGACTCTGCATCTTACACCACTCGGTAAGCATTCCTGTGAGAGCTCAGACTGCCTCAGAAGTCACTGAAGTCTTTATATAGTGTTTTTAAATCTGGCCTTACAGCTTCTTTTGCCAAACCTAAGATTCATACGATAAAATAAGTCAATATATGCAACCAGATTTTGGCGTATTGATGTTTTTCAGTTCAGGTTTTAAAACTCTGATGGTCAAAATGGTTGTTGATCTTTGCACATTTGCGGACCAAGGGATTCCTTTTAAAACCAAATATGCAAAACTTAATTTGGCAGATGTAAAAAACCATATAATGCACAGCCAAAGCTACTATTTTCTTATTAGATACCCATCTCTTGTTTATATGCATGTGGATTCTCTGCAAATGAGCGTCCTAAATTTAGCTTTAAGAAGATCAGACTCATTAAACCTCTCTTAGAAACCAGCACCAAGAAGCAAAGAAGCGCTAATGCCAAGCTGCTCTTGGCATTCGGCTCCATTTCCTCATCCATAGCTGAACTGTTTGCACTATATATATTTTTTGAAAATGGTTAAGACTTGAAAGGATATGCTGATGAAAACTGCCTGAGTGATGCGTGTTGTTACGTCCCATCTCAGATTCTTGTCAGCTGAGGGACAACTAGTGGTTTTACTTTTCTAGTCCTGGTGTGTGGTCGTCTACTTCAGAGCTACGATGCAGCAGCAGCAAATTTCAAACCATTTCAGTGGAGCACTTTGGATGAAAATCTGGTAAAACTAATGAAAGCTGTACCCCCCCACAACTTTTTTAAAAACTATAAAAGAGTAAATTTGTTTGTAGATTGAAAATGTTACAGGGGAAACACTGCTATTCTTTAAACCACTGCTGTGCTTGACTAATTGTTTCATTGGAAACTTTTAGGACTCAAATTTACTGTGGAAATCCACTTGAATGGTATTAGACTGAGCTCCTTGGCAGCTTCTGTTCATGGTGTGGATTTTTGCACTCGTCCAAGTGGGGGGGAATAACACAATCCTAATATAAAGCAGAGCAGAAATGTAATTGTGTGTTTTTTTTCTCTGGGAGTTCTATGGTACAAAGCTGCTGAATCCGCAGATAAAACAGCCTTATTTTCACACTGACAAGAATCATTTAAGGTTGAACTGACAGTATACTGTAACTAAGTGTTGGTCTCAGGTGGATGGTAAAATAACAAATGTATTACTGTACCAGATGTGCAATTTGCTCGGGGGGTAAAGATTGAAACTGACAGTGCCAGAAGAAATAAATGTTTTTGAAATAAAGTTAGACATGGCCTGCTTTATTATTGTTTATATGTATTTACTCAGGGACAACGCACGCTGCAATGCATGCTGGATTTTAGCATAATTGCAAATTTATAAAAAAAGTAAAGCATTGCAACTGATAAAATACAGATACAAATATATGATGCACAAGAAGAAACGGACAAAATACATTAAGTGAAGTGAATAACATTGATCATATTGGTACTATGTGCTGTTCTGATGGAAAACCTTGGATTTTAACATCCATGTTGATCAGACTTAGACACCCAAATAAACATTGTCCCACAACAAGCACACTCCCTCATACGAATTGAAATCCCAATATATCTGGCCTAACCCTGCAGGAAAATGCACCCCACCAGATGGAAACAACATCAAATAATCAGGAACATGATGAGGAACATGACAATGACCCAACATGTTGATTTGACCTCCAAACTTCCTACACCCCATTGTGATCAAGCATCAACAGGATGCAGTGGAACAAGTTTGATTGACAGAGGCCCCACTGCACAAGCCAGAGTACCAAAAGGATCCAGTGCCAACGTCCTGGTTCCAGACCCCATAGGACACCCCGAGAGGTCCTCTTGTCCATGCCTAATGGTTCAGAGCATTTCTCACCACATAAGGGGGAACAACACAATATTAGGCAGGTGGTCATAATGTTATGCCTGATCAGTGTAGTACAGGATTTAGGTGAGTTATAATTACGACGTGTGCGCTATCACAGACACATTTGCGCTGCTGAAGCAAACCAAACAATCGATCGTAGGGGCTCAACGGAAGACGAGTGAAATCCCAAACCTGACCTTATACGCTCCACAGACTTGATTAGAAGATACAAACAGTAAAGGTAGGGGTTTCAGGGATTGTGAGAAGGTGGAGGGATGCTGCATGAACAGATGGTGTTATTCAATAAAACAGGCCAGGAGAAGACCAGAAAGACACATCAGTCCTCATCTCTGTCTGTAAATGTCAGGAGGATGGAGACAACCTGATTTGTTGTCATAACCACAGCCGAGGTCTGAGTGTGATGACAGAAGACTGTGCTGTTTCTGTGGATGTGTGCACATTTTCGCCTTATGTGTTTGCATAGAAGCGTGTAAATATTCATGCTTGTAGCCTGTGTATGTGGTGTTTTTTTAAATATATATATCCACTTTGTGATTTTCCTTTGCTCATCTATCCATTTATGTACGTGTGTTTCCATACTATCCCAGATATAGATTTCATGTCAGTCTAACAGACTGGCCTGACCCCACTGCCCTCCTCCTCGTTAAGCCCTTTAAGGGAGATATATTCAGAATCGAACATGGGCGACCAGTGCTGAAATACCAGCCTGCCTGAACAGTAGTCGCACCTTAATGGGATAGACGACAGCTTCTTTGACTAATAGTTTGGGTTCTTACGGGCTGATGATGTCCTCCCCCTGCTTGCTGGAGTTGGATGTTACGCAAACACAGAGTTGGAGATGCAAGTATCACCATGGATACAAACACACCCTTAAAAATACACACCGCCAACACAGATATATCCATCACCCACATGCTTACTATAGATATAACACAACACAACAAAACCACTCACACACATCCTGACTAAGTAGGGGAGCAAAAACGATGTCCTTCAGAGTGAAACAAGGTATTAGAGAGAACATCTGGGCCTTCATCAAGACACAGACAGTATCTTTCTTATACAATCTGTCCTCTTTCCTATAGTGGAGATGCTCCGTATCACAAGCATCAAGTGATTTTTTTTAATTTGCATTTTCTCAATAGGACTAAAACATAACCTCTGAGGCTTTCAACAGCAACCAGTAGTGGAAGAAGTATTTAGGTCCTTTATATGTGAGAATAACAACAAAGCAATGTAAAAATCCTTTGATACGATACAAGTCTCAGGTAAAATGCCTTATGCAATATTATTATTTCTTTTACATATCTAGAACATATGTTACATAGGTATTTTTCTACTTTACATAAAATCTGTGCAATATTAATACTTCAATTTATGAAAGAATCTATGCAACACCACATGCATGTGCAATAATGCTATTTCTGTAATTAGTACTTATATATATCTTGGTTTGTTGTGGTTACTTTTAAATTTGTACTTTATTTCCTAAATGTTTGCACTGTCATTGCTGCTGTAACACAGCAAATTTCCCCACTGTGGGAATAATAAAGGCTTACCTTATCTGAAGTCAAGCATGAAAAATCCCACTTACGTAAAAGTACATAAGCATTAGGAGCAGAATGTAGTTAAAATCTTATCTTAAAATCTCTAAAGTACAACCACTGATTTGTCCCTATGATTGATATATAGTGACATTAGTATGTAAACAGCATGTCACTATTGCAGCTGCTAGTTTAAACTACTGTATGTACAGTTTATGTGGTGTCTTAATTATACATAAGTTAAATATTTAAAAAAAACAAAGACATTTTAAACAAAGTTTTGCATTGCAGTTTGTGTTTTTATGAATTTTGACACCAAGATTTTCATTGTCAATGCAAATGCAAAAAGGTTATATGTCTCCTTTAAATATTAATAATCGGTTGTAAAACACGGAAAAAATTTGCAAAAGAAAAATACAAAATGAATCCTGAAATTAATTAACGAAATAAAAAAAGAAAAGTCGTATTGTTATTGTATTTACTCTTGATTACAGCCTTCATTCAGTCCACCTGTAGGTACGGTGGCCCCGAGGGGACATTTAGAGAGACAGACATAAACACTGCTAGCAAACTTCAGCAACCACCGGCGAACCGCACCGCTTCACAAGCCTTCCATAACCATAATGGAGCTTTCTTATCAGTCAATGAAAATCGCTCATCAAGCCCGGGAGGCGGTGAGTAAATATTTATTTCTGAGTCGTTTCCAGCAGGTTTGACGGACAGCGGTTGGTGAGCTAACAACTTTTTCTGCTAACTAATTAGCAACTGAAAAGGAGGGGGTGTACTACTAGTGCTGTTTATGGCCAAAATAACGACGCCACGCGACAAGTGGCGTTACAGTGTGTGTATCCGGCCCGGGTCGGTATGTTTTACACGTGTATTATGTGGTAAACAATTGCTAAATTGTCACTTGTTGGGTAGTTAGCCGTTGAGCTAATCAAACTAGCATCCAGAGGCACAACTGCTCGGCGTCCATTGGTTGCCTAGTAACCCCCGTCAGGTGGTTTCCATTTGTGGTGATTTGTCACCCTCTGCTGGCAACGTGCCTGTCTCAAACCAATATATACTCTTCCACGTGTTTAAAGCTGAGGATTTAAGAGCAGTGCCTTTTTATTAGCAGCTGGCATTGACAGGGATGACAATACAAGGGATTAGGGAGCATTTTCTAACTAATATATATCATTAAACAACCAAACAATGGTTTTTTTGCACTTAAAGTTCTCTGAAATTATATGTTTAAATATGGAACTGAGGTGGTATACAATAAAATGCTCAATTTTGCTCTCACTTCCGAAACAGGAATCTGAACACTCAATAAAGGCAGCTTTAAAAATTCTTAATTTTTCTGACATTTAGAGAGACAGACATAGACACTGCTCCAAAGGTGGGAATTCTGGATACATAAAAAATAAAATAAAAATGTAAGAAAACAGCTAGAAAACAATATTTTTGTCATGATTCTGGGAGTAAAGTATTCAATGCAACCCTAAATAAATACACACCACAACCATTCATTCCCTTTGCATTTCATTAATATGCTTTAAAGTGGAGTCCCTATGCTTTCGCTCTTATTCTTGTCCCTCCTAAAGAAAAAGCAGCAAACAGTACGACTAAATCAACTATTTACTGAGGAGAGAAGTTGAGATTTTAGAATTTGCTCAGAAGTAGTGCAAAAGTACATGAAAAATCACACTAGTAGCCAATTTTAATGTACACTTTTTGTCTTTTTTCAACTATGGCAGGGTAAGAACTTGCTCTGCATATTGCTAGTATACTTGTATCGTCACTGCATTTAAGCCATTTTAGGGCAGGTGTGAATTCATTTCTTGGAAAAACATCTAAATATGTAACTTTGGTACACAGAGATGATACTTTTTAGGGGTTTAATCAGTGACCAGAGAGGAATTTTGCAGAAGTTGTGTTTGAGCTCTGAGCATGTTCTGTGCTGCTGTTCAACAGGAAGAGCTGAGGACCGAGATGAGAAAGAAGAACCTCCTCATCCTCATCTACCACCACCTGCTGGGACAAGGGTCAGTCTGGGGTCACGAAGTCCAGTGAAGTCAATGTTTGGAAGAGCAGAGTTTTGGTTCGGGTTTTGGTTTTAGTTTTTGGTTTCCTTCGCACAGATGCGCCTGACCAGAGCAATTAGAAAACCTAGACTCGCTGTTTGTTCCAGCAAATGTTGCACGAGCAAGCTACAAGACACAAATGCAATTTAAGAGAAGAAATGTGGGGGAGGTATAAAATATTGAATGTCTGGCTCAGTTTGCAAACTCCAAAATACATGTTAGTGAAGAAGCAGGTATGCGATCAATAGTAACAAGCCTACAAAGAGTCATGTATGTCTGTGTGTGTGTGTGTGTGTTTGTACGGAAGGTATAGGTACGTGCAATCCATCAAGAAAAACACATTAAAAGTAAATTTCATAAGACAGCAGGCATGGTTGACCTTGTTTGTGTTACTTTTTGATCTTTGCAATGCGAGTGCATCTGTGTCTTGCGCAGCTATGTAGCAGCAGCAGTGGCCTTGGACCAGGAGACGAATGTAGGTGTGAGGAGGTTCGAGGTTTGCGATAACATCGATCTGGAGATGGTGCTGATGGAGTACGAGAGCTATCACTATGTCAAGTTCCAGAAGTATCCCAAACTCACCAGGAGAGCAGCAGAACCAGGTATATGAGCGGCACTCACATCGTATCTTCATGCTCAGTGGGATAAATAAAATCTCAACTGTATTTTATGCTTTTTTTTTTCTGTCAAGGTGAAAGCAGACATGCAAGAAGTGGTGGAGTCAAGAGGTAAACATACACTAACGACAAAGAGTAACAAAATCAATAATGTAGTCATACATTTGCAGAAAAAAATAGATATTTGAGCCAGGTTTTTAAAAAGGTCTACCATGTGTTGTGTGTCTTTTTGTCCTCAGGGGTCCTTGTTCAGCTGTGAAGCCTCTTCCCAAAATCGGACCATCCCAAAACCCACAGTCTGGAAATGGAGCCAAGAGGACAGCAGGTGGTGTAAATGTAAATATGCAGCATTGAGCACAAAAAAACAGCCCAAACATGAGGTTATGTTTCTGATATCCTGATTGATGTGATCCATTTTCCAGGAAAATGGTACTTCTGTTGCTCCAGAGTCAACAGAGTTTGGCCTCAACGTTTCCTCAATCAAAAATGGACCCACTGGGGCTGCAGCCGTGATCAAGAAGGTACTGGTAGAGCAGATATTGTAGGAATTAGAAGCAAAGCTCTTGATCTGAATAAACATTTTGTATGTGCTTTTTAATGAACTTTCATCATTGTATCTGGGTGCTAAAATGTGTGGCAGAAGTGTATTTTTTACTGCATTACTTTGTAAACCTGAATGCCCTGGGCTAGATATGAATGGTGGGTGGTGCCAAATCCCTCATGGATATTCTACAGAGCAAACACACACATGTACACCGATCAGCCACAACATTGTGACCCCTGACAGGTGAAGTGAATAACACTGATCATAATGGTACTATGTGGTGTTCTGATGGAAAACCTTGGATTTTAAAATCCATGTTGATGAGACTTAGACACCCAAATAAACATTGTACCACAACAAGCACACTCCCTCATGCAAATCGAAATCTCAAATGCCACAGGAAAATGCCCCCCACCACATGGAAACAACATCAACCAATCAGGAACATGTTGAGGAACATGACAACGGTCCAACATGTTGATTTGACCTCCAAACTTCCTACACCCCATTGTGATCAAGCATCAACAGGATGCAGTGGAACAAGTTTGACTGACAGAGGCCCCGCTTCACAAGCCAGAGTAGCCAAGGGATCCATTGCCAATGTCCTGGTTCCAGACCCCATAGGACACCCTGAGAAGTCCTCTGGTCCATGTTCAATGGTTCAGGGCATTTGTGACCACATAATGGGGACCAACACAATATTAGGCAGGTGGTCATAATGTTATTCCTGATCAGTGTATATATTCACAATTTTATGACATTTTGAAATCACTGCTATCAGTTTTATTCTTACTTGTGTGTCTTAGGGTCAGATTACTGATAGCAAAAGTACAATTCATGAGGCTGTCAAGGAAACTGGCATCGACTCGGACCACATGGTAAATACACTAAGGGAGTAAAAAAAATCTATAATGAGCAGTAAAGCTGGTCTTTAAAATATGCAAAAAAATATATGTTTTCACATATTGTGTTATTGTTTTATTTCTCAAGAAACACGACCTGTAAGAACTGCACTACACTGCTACTAGTCATGAGGATTGTATGTTGCAGGAGCGGCTGCTGAAGCCCCTCAGTGGCTTTTCTGGAATGAATGGCGAGATGAGGGAACTGGCTGCAATCATCAGCAGGGTACTAAAATAATCCACTGCACACACACTGACGACAACAAGCACACACACACAGGCTTAACTTGTGATACAAAATCTAATGGATGAATGTGGCTTATACTGAATATGTCCACTAGAGAGCAATGCAGAGCTTTGTTGTGAATGAATTGATCTGTTGTATTAATGAAGGCCCAGGTTCTATCTGTTTCCCTTATCTGATGTTTCATTCTAAAGGACACCTATTTAGCCTTGTGCCATCAGAATGTGTGTGTGTGTGTGTGTGTGTTCATTTCTAGCTGACATCTTCCTCCTGCATCCTTCACTCTGTGTGTTTGTGTGTCTGTTCACCCCTAAAGGACATCTATTTGCACAGTCCAAATGTGCGGTGGGAGGACATCATCGGTCTGGAGGACGCCAAGCGATTAGTCAAAGAGGCCGTCGTTTATCCCATTAAGGTGCGGCCGCTGCCCGAGCACGCTGGTATTTCAGCGTCGGTCGCCCGTCTTCGATTCTGAATACATCTCCTTTAAAGGGCTTTAAGAGAAGCAGGGCAGTGGGGTCAGGCCAGTCTATTAGGCTGACATTAAATCTATACCTGGGATAATATGGTAACACACATACACAGATGGATAGACGGACAGGGAGGCAGGAACGCTCATACATGGATGCCATGTAGAATTTATTATAGACGGCCACAATCACACAACTTTGCCTCTGTGTATGGATAAAATCACACACACACAATACCTACACACACTTCTATCATCATCACCCAGACCTTTCTCATGGATATATGACAACAAATCAGGTTGTCTGCATCCTCTTGACATTTACAGACTAAGATGAGGACTGATGTGTCTTATCTTCTTGAGTCTATTCAGCTGGCCTGCTTTATTGAGTAACGCTGTCCCTCCACCTTTCCACAATCCCCAACTTTTGCCTCCATTATTATTCATTCTCTGTGGTATAAGGTCAGTTTGGTGATTTGAGTCACTCCCCGTTTGCGGCCCGAAAATTTAGACTAATTTGTGGTATGTGGTATTTGCAGCAATGACTCGGCCATACATCAGACTTATCTGGCTTCTTAGCGCACAGCTCTGCTTCGGAATGGAAATGCATGTGCTGTTGCTAGACGATAATGTTTGCAGATACAGAACGTTCTCATAATAAACTATAATGTGATTTACCAAAGGAGCTGTTTTATTCATATCATTCATTTCTTTGTCCTTTTTTTTTACAGTACCCTCAGCTGTTTACGGGCATTCTGTCTCCTTGGAAGGGCTTGCTGCTCTATGGACCACCAGGTGAGACCTCCACCGTGCCAGCAGTTTACCATAAAGACCTACGTTTTGGAATTTAACCTCTTGGCACCATCTGACTCACACAGGCACAGGGAAAACGCTGCTGGCCAAAGCTGTAGCTACGGAATGTAAGACGACCTTCTTCAACATCTCAGCCTCCAGCATCGTCAGCAAGTGGAGGGGAGACTCTGAGAAGCTCGTCAGGGTAGGTCGTCATCCAACACTTCCTCTTTTTTTTTTGGTGCACATTTGTCACACTTAAATGTTTCAGATCATCAAACTAATTTTAATGCGACACAAAGATAACCCAAGAAAACACAAAATGCAGTTTTTAGATGACGATTTTAATTTTAATAAGGTAAAATGTTGTCCAGCCTATGTAGCACTATGTGAAAAAGTAATTGCCCCCTTAGCTACCAGTTTACCAAATGACCACATTAATTTGGTAATTAGGCTCGATTTCACCAGCCACACTCATATATGATTACTGCCAGACATGCTGAATCTAAACAATTTTTTGTTGACGCAGTTTCTGAGTCTTACTGTCCATCCCTCTAGGATATCTGTCACATAAAGTATTTGCCCCTCCCCTGCCCTGAAACAAAGTCATTGGCATTCATCAGTCTAGAAAGGGTTACAAAGCCATTGCTAAAGCTCTGGGGCTCCAGAGAACCACAGTGAGAGACATTATCCACTATCCAAGAAAGAAAACATGGATCAGTGGTGAACCTTCCCAAGAGTGGCCAGCTGACCAACATTTCTCCAAGAGCACGTGGATCCAGGAGTCACAAAAGAACCCAGACCAACATTAAAAGTTCTGTAGGCGTCACTGACCTCAGTTATTAAGTTTATCGGGGCAATTACTTTTGCACAGCACTGTACATTTTGTCTGTCATACCTTGTGTCTTTTAGTTTAGATTTGTGTCCATCATAGATGTTTATGTCTGCAGGTTCTATTTGAGCTGGCTCGGTACCACGCCCCGTCCACCATCTTCCTGGATGAGCTGGAATCAGTGATGAGCCAGAGAGGAACTAGCGTGGGGTGAGCTCAACCACGCGGCGTTGTTTTATTTTTATTTTTATTCCGTACTTCATCTCTTACACACTTATATTTTCTTGTCTTTTTTAGCTGTTTTAGTCTTTATCCAAGTTGGCTGTACTGTTTTGGATTAATACCTAAATTTTGACGACACGTTCATGTAAAGCCTTTTAAATAACCTCTGTGTCTGCTGAGGTGTGATATAAACAAACAGCTGCTTATGAACAAGCGTTCTGAGTGACTTATGTGAATGCAAACAAGAATAAAACTTGGATGTCTGCTTTTAGAGGAGAACACGAAGGAAGTCGCCGGATGAAGACGGAGCTGCTGGTTCAGATGGACGGACTGGCAAGATCAGAGGACCTGGTGTTTGTACTTGCTGCCTCCAACTTGCCTTGGTAACACTAAAACATACACACAAGCATTTAAATAATTTTTTTAAGGAGTCATTACTTTAAAAAATGAAGTAGAAACCCAAATTAAATAAATTGCACCTTTTTTCTTAAAACCAAGGACAAGATCAGCATAGATTTTATGTAAAAATCAGAACTTGAAAAGAGAAAATAAGGATTTACGGCAGATATAAATGATGATAGTTGGTTGCTGTGTCTCTGTGTCTGTGTCAAATCTCTTAGGGAGCTGGATCACGCAATGCTGAGGAGGTTAGAGAAGAGGATCTTAGTGAGTCTTCCCTCCTCATCAGCTCGCCAAGCCATGATCTCTCATTGGCTGCCTCCTCTCAACTCCACAGGAGGAGTGGAGCTACGAACGGCGTTGGACTATAAGACGCTGGCAAAGGTAAGTTTTTCTTCTGTCGTTTCTTTTTGAGAATGTTTTAAAATTGTTCTGTTGTTCAGAAAGAAGTGTGTAACTCGTGTTTCTGTTGCTCAAAACAGGAGAAAATATGTGCTTTGTGTGTTTCAGGAGATGGAGGGCTACTCCGGCTCTGACATAAGGTTGGTGTGTAAGGAGGCCGCCATGAGACCAGTCCGCAAGATCTTTGATGCTCTGGAGTCACATCAGGACGGTAGGATAACACACATACAGTGTCCTGTGAAAGTATTCCCCCCCTACATAAATCTTCAATTTTGGCATATTTGTTACACTTAAATGTTTCAGATCATCAAACTAATGTCCAGTCCATCTTGCCCTATGTGAAAAAGTAACTGCCCCTCAGCTACTAATCTACCAAATGACCAAATTCGTTTGGCAATTGGGTTCAGTCCCACCAGCCACACTCACACATGATCACTGCCAGGCTTGTTGAATCTAAACATCACTAAATAGAACCTGTCTGGTATTGTGAAGTAGCTAAAGGGTCTCAAAAAGCAGCACATGATGCCACATTCTGAGGAGATTCAAGAACAGATGCCAAAGTCACGAGGGTTACAAAGCCATTGCTGAGGCTCTGGGACTGCAGTGACCAGGAACCACAGTGAGAGACGTTATCCACAAATGGAGAAAACATGGAACAGTGGAGAACCTTCCCAGGAGTGGCCAGTCCACCAACATCTCTCCAAGAACGCTTCGACATCTAATCCAGGAGTCACAAAAGAACCCAGACGAACATCAAAAGATCTGCAGACCTCACTGGCCTCAGTTATTATTTCTTTTTTTGGAAGGTGGGGGGGCTGCACCTCGTGTTTTGTTGGTTATCTCTGTTTAATATTCGATAAATATAAATATTAGTTTGATGATCTGGAACATTTAAGTGTGAGAAATGTGCAAAAATAGAAGACTTCTGTACTCTGTACTCTACACCAACAGACTCCTAGTGGATTAACAGCGTATAGCAACGGCCTCCCCTCCAACAGCCATGTTTTCTGTCTTTATATAAAACACTGCAGGCTCACTGTGACTCTTTTCCACAGGAGACACTGGCATGCCTGCAATCCAGCTGGAAACTGTGACAACAGCCGATTTCCTGGAGGTGATCGCACACACTAAACCCTCAGCCCGAAACTTGATGGACAGATACACAGCCTGGGAGAGAGAGTATGAGTCTGTCTGACACACAGGGCCACGCTTTAATAACGTGGAGAA
The DNA here is from genome assembly GCA_024666655.1 of Dascyllus trimaculatus. Taxonomy (NCBI): domain Eukaryota; kingdom Metazoa; phylum Chordata; class Actinopteri; family Pomacentridae; genus Dascyllus; species Dascyllus trimaculatus. The sequence goes on from CM045460.1 coordinate 24,719,604, forward strand.
AAAAGACTTTCACACCAACTTTAACTTATGGATAATACTGTCCTAATTATTGCAAAAAGTATTCTTTCCAAACTCTGGATATTTATCACATATTACTCGAAGTTGGAGCCGTGCAGGTATTTATAACTTTTCGAAAACATTGTTCTGACTGGGGGGAAAAGAAAACGCAAAGTATTGAAATAATGTAGTACCTGAAACCTGAGCCGCTATTTGATACTCTGACTGTACAAAATTCAATAAAACACCACAAAATAAAATTAAAAAATGTTCCCAGTTAATCATGTTTTTATTTATGGATAATTTTATACATCCTAATATTACAAAATCTTGCTACAGTGGCAACACAGACGACTGGAACGTCTGAAATACAGATTTTATTCAGTGTTTTTCATGTCTGAACTTAACGATGGGAAACACTTGGACTGCATAAAATGACCCCTGTGAATTTGGAACAGTTGGTGAATCTACTGCAGCATAATTATTTGACCTTAACATGTTTAGGATGAGGACATTAATCTAGCAACTTCCTTCCTCTGTTGTTAAAACACAACTTGTCTGTAAAAGTCATTGTTTACTTGAGCAAATGAAACTCTGATGGCTTGTTGTCACCTGCAGCTCATAGCAGGTTCTGCAGGATGTGTTCAACGGCATCTGGGAAACTGTCACAAGTCAGGTGGGGAGGCGGGTCGATTTTATTCTCATCTCCGTGTCTGTATTTACCTGAAACATTCCAGAAACGAAGGTGGAATGTAGATTGTGATGAAGACACAGTGAAAAAGCGGTGAGCCTTGTGAAGGAAATACAACTAAACTGAAGGAATGCACATCGACTGTTTCTCATCTCACCAGTTCGGACCAGAATACCCAACATTCCTGCATTCTGAGCTCCGCCTACGTCATCTCTGGCATCCTGTAGGGACAGAAACAATTTAGTAAAGTGAACAACATCATTACAGTCACGTTCACAAGCTGCTGAAGAAAGGGTTGTTACTGAGTGAGGAAGACCAGAAATGCTTCCTAGAGGCTGACTGATACTACAATTAGCAAAAGTTGAGCGGGGTTCTTATAAAATGCTACTGACATTGGTTTGATAGAGCAGATGAAATGTGTAGCCAACAGCATCCACTCTCTGCTCTGTGTAAGTATGAGCAACATGTTCATTAACCTTCTGTTGAGCCTCACTAAAACCATACTTACATCTCCTATCATGACAGCTTCACTGGGGCTACATCCGACATCAGACAGAGCCTGTTTGAGAAATTTAGAGGATAGCTGTTAGCTCTGAAAACCATTAAACCAATTCAGTTAGGACAAAAGAAATAAAAACCTCTACAGTACTCCTCAGACTGAATATAGAAGCATACCATGAGGTGACTTTCAGCAAGGGGAAACGCTAACCTGCGCAAAAAATGTTTTCTCAGGCTTCCCCACGACAGTAGCTTTACAGTCGGTGGCGTACTCCAGCCCCGTCACAAAAGGCCCGGGGCCGAGGGCCAAACCGTCCTTACGTTTGTAGTACCGAGCCTTATGGATGGCGATGAGAGGAGCTCCATCCAGAATCATTCTAGGGGGAAATACACGTCAGGAAAACATACAAAAAGAAAGAAAGAGAGAGGTTTAGATAACTGATTCACAAACAACTTTGGCAGAAAGAAAATCTTGTGAGTTCTATCAATAACCCTGCAATGTCTCCTGGTCATCAAGCAAGAAATAAGATGCAGCAGCATAATAAGGCAAAACAAAGGTAGATTAAAAGGTTTGATATCATCCAAAAGACTGCAGACTGATATCCCTACAACGCCATGCACAAGTATTTGCCCCCCTACAGAAATGTTCTACTTTTCCATATTTCTCACACTTGAATGTTTCAGATCATCAAACTAATATTTATATTTATTGAATATTAGACCCACAAAACACAGACTGCCATTTTTAAAACATGGTTCACCCCTGTGAAAAAGTAATTGCCCCTCCCCCTCCTCCAAATCTAATAACTGGTTGGTTCCTTGACAACAACTGCAGTTAAATGTTTGTTCCAGCTTGTGTTCAGTCTTTTATATCACCATGGAGGAGTTTTGGTCCACTCTTCTCTGCAGAATAGTTTTAATTCGGGCACATTAGATGGTTTTCTGGCATGAACTTCCCTTTTAAGGTCTTTCCACAGCGTCTCAATTGGAATCCAAGTCCGGACTTTGACTCGGCCACTCCAGAACCTTCGTTTTGTTCATTTTGAGCCACTTAGAGGTGGACTTGCCTGTGTGCTTTGGTTCTTGGGTTAGTTTTGTGCTTGGACTTGGTCATGAACTGATGGGTGGATAAATCCAGGAGGATTTTCTGATAAAGAGCAGAATTCATTGATCCATCAATTATGACAAGTCATCCAGGTCACACTATCACCACCATGTTTCACTGTTCGTATGATGTTCTTCTTGTCTGGCATTTAAATTAGTTTGATGATCTGAAACATTTAAGTGTGACAAATATGTAAAAATAGACGATTATTGTAGGGGGACAAATACTTTTGCACGGCACTGTATATTATATACAAAATGCTCAGACATTCACTGAAGAATGTGCGTTTTTAAAGAGCTCACCACCTGAAAGCCTTGTTGAGTGTTTGGTAGTTAAAGTGATCAGGAGCGAGTCCGACGACGACAGCGTTTGGCTCCGACGTGTCGATACCTGCAAAACAATATTTATCACATCTTGTAGTTAGAAACAGCTACAGATTTACAGGCATGAAGAGCTACTTTATAAAACCAGGTCTCACACACATTAAATGTCGTACCAGTGAAGTCTTCCAGTGCGCTGTCCTCCACCAGCAGCAGTGGTCTGTGTTGTTTCTGCTCTAACAGGCTTCTTGCTGCACTCAAAGAAGTGCAGATCTCTTTTTCCTGCAGATCAAAGTTGATTTTCAAAAACAAGGGCAAGAGAGGCAGAAGAGTCACTTCATGTGGTTATCTAGCTAGTGCGTCACATAAAGTCATTTTTTACTTACTTCCATCCCTAGAGTGCCACCTTTTTTTTTACTTTTGGAAATCACAGACGTTGCAGGAGCACAGGGAAATCCCTCTTGTTCATTTTCAATTTCTTAAACATTACACAGAAATGGCTTTGGATTTTCACCTGGAGGTCGAAGTTGAGGCGTTGCAGTCGTTCCAGTAGGTTCCTCTTACTCTCCTTGGTTGTGTTGGTCACAAATTTTACAGCTACAGATGCCTGCCGTAACCTGATGACACCAAAACACAAGAGCAAACGTCCTGCAAACCGCCTCTGGAATTCATATCCGTCTACATCAATCAGGCATAACATTATAACCACCTGCCTAATATTGTGTTGGTCCCCCTTATGTGATCAAAAATGCTCTGAACCATTGGGCATGGACAAGAGGACCTCTTAGGGTGTCCTATGGGGTCTGGAAGCAGGACGTTGGCACTGGATCCTTTGGCTACTCTGGCTTGTCCAGTGGGGTCTCTGTCAATCAAACTTGTTCCACTGCATCCTGTTGATGCTTGATCACAATGGGGTGTAGGAAGTTTGGAGGTCAAATCAACATGTTGGGCCATTGTCATGTTCCTCAACATGTTCCTGATTGGTTGATGTTGTTTCCATGTGGTGGGGGGCATTTTCATCCAGTGACATTTGGGATTTCCATTTGCATGAGGGAGTGTGCTTGTTGTGGGACAATGTTTATTTGGGTGTCTAAGTCTCATCAAGACTGATGTCAAAATCCAAGGTTTTTCCATCAGAACACCACATAGTACTAATATGATCAATGTTATTCACTTCACCTGTCAGTGGTCAGAATGTAATGGCTGATCTTCGTATATACCGTATATATATACAGACTTTTGCCAAAGATCACTGGTATAAACTGTGCAATTTGCAAATCAAGATACCACAGTTCTACCAATTCTTCATTCATACGGTACCATTAAAGCTCTCGACCCTACGTTTTTTTGACTGTCCCTGTTTTGCAGGCTGTTTCCTACCTGTTGAGGGCGTCCTGCGCCCCCGGTACTGCTGCATCTTCAATATGTAGAGTTCCACTCAGGTCAATGAGCACAGCCTTCAGAGCCCGTCTGCCTGCCATGTTAAAGGCCTGCAGAAGAGAAACGCGGCAAATCTGACTTACAGCTATGTCCTATTACTGATGAGGCTATTTTTTTCATTTCGTCTGCAAACCATCAGAAAACTGTATGAGATAAATTGCCATCACAATATCACAAGATGACACCATGAAATCATGAACTCTGACTGTCCATAATCTAAATGTACTCAGATTTTACAACAGCAAATCCTCACACTGAAGAAGCAAGAACCAGACAACTCTGGGCAGTTTTCCTTGACATCAATGATTCACTGGTGCTAAATTAACTTTCTGTCAATCAGCTAATTAATTAATCAGCTAATTGTTACAGCTCTGACTGTGACCTGGATTTCAGAAACACTCTGTAGCTTGTAGAATGTCAGCAAGATGACAGAGATACACTGTGCTGCTTTTAAAAATAGCATTAGATAACCAAGAACACCAGTGGAGGTTCTGATGTACTCTACTGTTTTTAAAAAACTACATATTCCAACGTTTAGATAACATATTGATCTGCTTGGACTACAGTCTCTGATTATGTATGTTTTTAAAAAGCTAAATATGACCGAGGTCCGCTGTAAGTGGAGCTTTACTCAGTTTAAAAAAAGCTTATTCTTTCATAATAATATATTATTTCACAGATTATACGTTCATAATCATAATTCACATCGGTAGTGGCAGAATTTATCAGATTACCGTGTTGTTCAAAGCGACGTCGGGACCAAATGAGAGGATTATTGACCGGTTTCGTTGGTGGGCCTTTGCCTAGAATACAGATTTTGGGATTGAACTCTGCTGGTTTTTGATTCCAGCCTCTGTGATCCCCTATTATTTAGACATGCTTGGATTTCTGTCATGTAGTTATCAATGTGAGGGTACAATTAATGCTCTTAATCCCCACCTAGAAGAGCACGCACACAGTCTGTAGGTCATTTATCTGTTATTTGAATTTATCTCAACTGATAACAGGAAACTGAGCTGTCAGAGGAGAGCCAAACTGAGAAGAAGCTTATTCTGAATATGTGTGTGGTGAGAGTATTAAAGAGAAATCAGAGCTGTAACTTAACATCATTCTTTAACACCATTTTTTTATTTGGATTTTTTCATCTATATTTGTTTTAGAGTGTGTTTCTTGTGTTTGTGTGTCTCTCTATCCATCTGTTCTGTCTGCTGTACTGGACTTTCAGTAATCGTATTGTACTTTGTGTGTTTAATAAAAAACCTATTAAAGTATTTATTCGGGTTGCTGAATAAGCTGTGATTTAAGGAGGCAAACTGCTCATTTTAATTGTGTTTTAATGTGTCACTGGAACTGTGCTGTTTAATTAACAACCTAATAATCACCTACAATATGCCAGAACACATAATAATTTGTATATAACATTTGCATACAACACATCTGACTGTGTCGCAAAATCAGTCATTTCCTGGGGCATGAGCTGGGGACCACAACCTCCGCAACAAGAAAAGCAGACAACAAAATAAATAATAAGGTGTTATGTAAATTAAAATGCACAGAAAGAGGTTTGCTCGATTTTTAAGCAGTTGAAACTGCTGCTTAACGATTAAATATGATCAGAACCGCAAAATGGGCAAGTGGACCGTATCTAAATGGCACAGTAAGACGTGTCAGAACATACCATTTTAAATGTAAAAGTAATGTGGTACTACAGAAATGCCCAGCCACAAATAAATCCTTCTCTCTACATGTAAAGGAACATGGTTAGATAATACAGAATGCAGCAAAAATCATTTTTAGATATACAAACTTATTTATCACATCTGTGGGGGAAACAAGCAATATTTTTTCCCCTCACATTGGTCAGGATTAATTGGAACTCTTGTAGATCCACAGGAATAATCTGTGCTGCAGTGTTAGCATCATTAAATAAAGGCAAACTGTAATTCAAGGTTTTTCTTCTTGCTTCTCCCTGGGAAAGCATTTATCCACAAGCCAAACATCTCGAGTTGAGCAGCTGAGAATTCAGTCTTCAGCGCTGTGTGTGCTGTCTGACGTGGAACAAAGCACTGTGTACACATTATGATGATTTAAGAGAGTTCATTGTTCATGAAACAGCTTGATTAAATCCTGAAACAGTCTGGTACCCTGGTGATCAAACACTGATTTTCATGAGTTTGCTATTTTTGTCTCAAAAGCATTGAAACAAAGGTAAGACAGATCATGATTTATACAGCGCAGTTGTTTACATTTTTAAATTAAATATTAGATTTTTCAGCAGCTCATGAATTGTGTGGTGATGGTCTGAAGGTCTGACTGTGAAAGGTGCTAAAGTTATTTGTTTATTTCTGGACTTCTCTTATTGTTTGTATGTAACAGCAGCACTGTGGTGGTGGCTTGTATGACTCCATTGCAAGGGCCAGGAAAAGTTATACACATTGCAAAATACTTAACACATTTAATTCATAAACTCTCTAAATTAATTACCATGATATCATTATACTTAACTGCTGTGTGTTTTTATAAATTGTGGTCTAAGCCCCCTGTCATTACCTTCACTGCTAGACCAGCAGCTAGCCCCTGACATGAACTGCTAAAGCTAAAATTAACTTTACGAAGCTATCAAATTTAAAACTTTTCATTTCCGCACAAAGAGCTACTTTACAGCCGTCATAAAATGTTGCTGGTTTCATTTAAAAACGGCACAACAGCTGAAAACCCCGGCGGACATTTAGAAAATCAAGAAACTGCACAGCTAACCTTTAGCAGCAGCTGCAGCTCTACTTCCTGCTTCTTGGTGACGTCTTCTTCTTCGTCGGTTGAAAATCGGTTTAGTCATCCCTGCGGTCGGTGCTGCCCCCTGCAGCTCAACTGAAGAAAACACGTCTACATTATCAATTTCTGGATTTTGTTAGCAGTATTACACTTTATGTTCTATATTATGAGAGCAAAAAAAAAACACATTTTTAATATCACTCTGTCTTCAATATCACTCAGTCTATTTTAATATTTTGTTATTATGTTTTTCCAATTTATAGGCCGTAATCAGTTAAGAGGGTTACCCTTAACCTCTTAATCACTCATTAGAATAATAAAAAAAAGCATATGTGTCCCATCACACTAACAACCAACAGATGTATCGCATTAGTGGGCATTCAGATAGATTTACCATGGCGGCTGGTATTATACATGATAAAAACCTTCTCTCTGCACGGTGCCAGACAGCACTGGTCAAATCCTCTTTTCCTGTTACCTCCACATAGTGAATAACACTGCTGTTGTTTTGTCTTGTTGCACAAATATTTTGTAGTTCAGATGATAATAAAAAAACAAGATGTTAAAGATCTAATCTCATGCTGTAAAATTTTTTTTTTGGTCCGGACGAAAAATATCTCAATCCGTACCGTGTTTAAAATCCCTTCTTAGTCAACTTTAATGTGATGTTTTGTTTCTGGTTTTAACACTGTTTTTCACTTCTTTAATTTTTTTGGTAGCCCTAGCTGTTGCTGTGTTATTGTGGAACCTGTCACATCATTCAAACTTTTTATTCTGTATTTTTTTTTCGTCCAGTAGGTAATTTGTAATTTTGTTTCCCTTCCCACAATTTTTGTGTTATGTTAAAAGACTTTTTCTTTTTTTCAATATTTATTTTAAAATTTAACAAGCAATTTTATTAGAATTATTATTTGATTATTAATTCCATTGTTATTGTTGGTATTATTCATAGTAATAATAGCAATGATAATAATAATTGTTATTGTTATATGACTACTATTATTATCATTATTTTTATTATTACATTATCATTATCAATATTATTATTGATATGATTATTGTAATTATGAATATTAATAATATTGATGATGATGAGCATGATAATAAATTATCATTGTTATACTATTTTAATTAATAAAAATAAATATTATTGTTTTTAATAATGATTATTATCATTATATGATTATTGTTATTATTAATAATAATTATCATTATTATATCTAGTTTTATAAAAATAGAACATTATTATTATTATTAATAATAATAATAATAATTATTATTATAATAATAATAATAATAATAATAATAATGAAAATGTTGTATTTATTTATTTGTTTATTTATTTAAATTACTTTTAAGTACAGATTTTTTTGGGGTATGGATTCTATTTCATTTTAAAATTAGACCAGCATATTCTATAAAAGCTATCATGTATCTCAGTTTGTAAAATGAACATAACTTCATCACATTCAGAGTTATTTAATTTTTTTAAATGTTGAGCATCTTACTGGGATTTAATGCCACATAAAAAACAAGAAAGTCCCCCAAAAGCAACCCGTCTGAACTCGTCCTTTATTATTAGGAGGGACCCAAACACCCCATACGACCTGTGAAGTGCAGATACTTGCTCACGCTCGGTCGCCTGTGATCGCTTACAGATTTTTCCGCGAATCCCCAGATCAACTCCGACTAATCACATATCAAAGTGGCTTTGCTGGGCAAATCTCCCTGGTAAACATATGCTTCTAATTCCAGCAGATCCCCTTTTCCCCCCTCAAAACTAATGTTAATAAAAGTGGCTGTGGAGCTTAGCAGCAGAGGAAATGCTGATAATTCACAGCATATGGGGGATTATTGATGGAGTGGGGTAGATGGACCAACATGAACCTGAGAGACATATTTACACAGTCTGAGGAAACCACAGCGTCTTACTCTAGGAGAAGGGCTGTCATCTGGAGAAATACTCCTATTGAAGGAAGGAGGAGATGTTCAGACATACTTGACTAACAGTGATAATAATAATAATCTTGGTGCTCTGCTGCTCCTTTTTTTTACTTTAATATAATGGAAACAGCACAACTATGGTCAGAAATGGACAAAAAAATCTTCAAAAAGACAGAAAACAATTGAAAACAACTAGAATCAATGTGTGCATTTTCTTAAGTGGCCAAAGATGTTAATAATACTGGGGTATCCACATTGACTGAGCCTTTTTACATCTTCACAACCTCTACAAACTCATCGTTTCTCACGCTTCAATGCTGAATCTTCCAACAACTTACTCGTCTGTATATAATTTCGGAATGTCTTTCTTGACTTCTCCTCTCTGCTCTGCTTGAACACAGCCTGCAGTTCACCTGAAAACTTCTGCCACAACTTCTGGCTGCAGCTCAGTCAGTCAAGGCTTCTTCAGTTGGGCAGAGGAGCACGTAATCTTTCATTTTTAACAGAATCCAGTGGTGGATCTGTGGTAGAATGAAGCGGTTTTAACAGAATGAATAAATGCAAATGAAACGATAAAAACCTTGAAAATCAATAGAAAAGGCAAAACTACATAAAAGCAAATCTACGAAAACGTGATTTAGAAGAAGCCACTGATTCTGTGGGCTTCACCTCTTCGGGTGGGTCATTTAAAATCTGAGGGGCCCTGAAGGCACCTTCAAAAGTATAATCTTTAAATCAATCTGAAGCCAAGGCTGAGGTGATGTGATGGCTTCTGCTTGAAACCAGTAAGAAGACAAGCTGCTGGGCTCGAACTAAAACACTGCCTTAAATACTGCATAAATAATGTGAATGTGTGAATGTGTTTTACTAGAAACAGAAGACGAAGAGAATCCCATGAAACTGAATGACACATTTATCTGAAGACAACATACAATCTCAGTGGTTGAGAGGACATCCATGTGTAAACAGTACAAAGTCCATTGGTTTGAGCGGTGTTTGGTAATGATGCTTAAAATGTACACTTTACATTGAGTCTTAAATCTCACAGGTGACACATCATGGAGCATTTTACACATAAACAAACAGCTCATGAGGATTTCTATCCGTCGTCACGTCTTAAAAAGCCCCGCAGGCACATTAGAATAAAATCTTTACTCTAACAAATCTTGAATCTTTACCCATCAACATGTTACACAAGTGTAAATCTCTGTTTCGCCGACAGGATTGAAGCTTTTTACAATTTTTGCACCTGCATTATTTAAGTTTCTTTGCAAAATACATGACCTGTATCGTCAAATCATCACAACAAATTTAACTACAATGTGTCCTGAATAAAAGTGAGACTCACTGTGCAGCACAAAACAAAACTTCCAGATCCTTTGTGGACTTAAAACGTCAAGAAAGTTGATTATTTTAGTCCTTCTGGTGCCGATGTTGGGAAGTCTACGCCACAGTTCTGTTTTTACTGGGTCGATTCTCCTCCTTTTATTCATGTTGTTCTGTTTCAGTCTCAGCCCTGTGGAAAAACACACATTTCCACCCAGCTGAGGACCAACGATGGCAGAAGTCTTTTAAATGACAAACCGTTCAGGGTGAGCGCGTGTGGTCGTTCGTTGGCACGTGTTTTGGTCCTCCGGCTCGACGCGGCGACGGCCAACCGTCAACCAAACAGCAGCAGCAGCACGATGCAGGCAGAATTCACTATTATTAAAGGCACTGTAGGAGCGAACAGAGGGAAGATGTAAACACACTGCTCTCATCAGTCGGAATATCAGGATTCAAAGTGTTGTTTGTTGTGTGTTTGGGGCACACAGAGTCAAAAACTAGTAAGATATGTCACATTTATGCGACTGTTTTATTTAGGAAGAGAGTCATTCCATGCCAACTCACCTAGGGCCTCCCAGCTGAGGTCCAAAAAATCAGGCAGAAACTTCCACCATAACCTGAATTTGAATGAACTTGAATTTCATCACTTCGGCGATTCTTTTAAAGCATCTTTAAAGCCTCACCAGTCGCTCATTTTTCACAGGATTTGGTTGATTTTTTTTTTTACTGAATATCCAGAAACCTGAAGAAAAAGTTGAAACTTTTTCCCCAGAAATTAAAAAAATAAAAATCTATCATTTATCATCAAAACGAAAAATCTTCAATTTTCTAAAATCCATGTCTCCACTGATATTCACTCAATTCCAACCAAATGTTCGCTGTGGATAGAAACAACTTAGTTCTGTCATATCTAAATTTCATTTGGTGCTACGTCAAAAACTAACTGCCACAGGTCTTCCTGAAATTAGCTTCGGAGCTGAAAATCCACTTTTTAGGACATTTTAACAGGATTTTTTTCCAGGAAGGATTGTTTTGATTTCTTTGAACCTTTCTGAAGGGAACGTCTTCCTATCCATTGAAAACATATTAAAAAATCACAGATGTCATATTACTTAAAATGACATGTTTCATAGTTTTCAGCGGCTTTAAAGTCACATTTGGTGGCTTTAATTGTCAGGTAAATATTTGTATTATGTTGATTTCAATGTTTTATATGTCTGCTTTCTCTCAATCCAGTATGCAATAATCTGCCTGAACAATTTTTGATGTAGCACCAAGTCGTTATTCCCCACAACAACAATTTGGTTTGAAATGAGTGAGTATTGGTGGAGATATGATATTTCAGCATAAGCTATTAACATGATTCCAAGCACCACCTTTTACTTGAGGTTCCTGGATATTCAGTAAAGAAATGAGCCAAATCCTGTGAAAAATAAGCAACTGGTGAGAATTTAAAGATGCTTTTAAAAAGTATCAAATTTAACACCGAGGGCTGATTTTCAAAAATTCATAACTCAGAAAGTGTTGTGGGATTTTGAAAGGTTCCGTGGTTTAGGCAGAAGTTTCTGTCTGATTTTTTGGACCTCAACTGGGAGGCCCTAGGTGAGTTGGCATGGAATGACTCTAAAGTACGACTGTTTTGCATTATGACAGGGTCAAACGTTGATGGATGTGAGAAGTTTAGTAGGTTGAATCTGTGTTTTTTTTTTCTAAAAGGAAGCCAGTTTTCCAACCTCTCATGACGGTCCGGACTGAGCGGATGAGATTGAGGATCTGGGCTTTGACTCCTGGATCATCCCCAAAACCTCCAACTCCCTGGTCCACACCCCAGCCAACTGGAAACAGAGAGAAGAGGACAAAAAATGAGGAAAAAGGACAAAAACATGAAGAAAATATGAGCAATTATTGCAGCATTTGATTATTAAGGATAACTATGACAGCACACATATGCAGGTTTTTTGTGTATTAAAAAAAACGCAATTTAAGGTTGAAATATTTTGTCCCACACCCTTTTATTATTAAAACCTCAATTTTCTGCCTACAAATCTCAACAACACCAGAGCCACAGTTATCCAGCTAACAGTGCTTCACGCCTAGCTAGCTGCTTTTAGCATCACAGTCGCCGTTATTTCAGTAAAATACAAGATGGTATAAAACATGTAAAAACACTTACTCTTGCTGAGAAACCTCTCCTCATGCAGCACAGCGACGGCATTAGTGCACAGAATAGCGGTCTGGATGAGAGAGTACAGAGTAAACGCCATGCTGGCAACTTCTTCTTCTTCTTCTCCTCCTCCTGCTGCTGCTGCTTCTTCTTCGGCTGCCACTCCCAGAGATGCAGCTGCCGTAAACCGGAAGCGGATGTCGTAATGGCCCTCTTCCATCAGCGCTCTCAGTTTAATGAATTAAAAAAATGAAATTTGATATAAATTTGTTTAGAAAAAAATAATTAAGGAGGAATTTCCACGAATTACATTATATAAGTTTTTTAAGCAAATTTCGTAGAAATAATAAATGGTTGAAAAAAAGAACAAAACAGGAACAGAAATTAAAAGACACAAATTTATAGGCTATTAAAAAAAGCTATTTTTTCTTTCTCTTTTTAACATTAACGCATAGCCACAAAATAATTATTAATAATATATTTCAATTTATAATATTTTCCAGGAGTCAAAGGTTGGGCCAAACTGCTTCCCAACAGAAACATAAAAAAACTTAATTTTATTACAATATTTTTATTTAGAAATAACGAGTAAAGTCAGCATTATTTACACATTTAAGGCATTTTTGCGAAAACACACCTTCCAAAAAATAAAAATATGATTGGCAAAAAAAAATAAGTTTGAATATTGAGGTTTGATTTATGCTCTCAATTTACTTTAATATTTTAAATATTAAGGATTGAAGCCCTACAAAAATAATATAAACTACAACTTTATTCGACTATAAATAATAAATATAAATTAATAAATGTATAGTAATATTACTAATATTAGTATTATTGTATTACTCTTTAATATTGGGCTAAATACAATGCAAACTTGTCCTTATTTTATTTTACCACTTTGCCTGACTGAATTTAAATATTAAGCTAAAGACCCTTCAGCATGTGGCTGTGCATAAAACAAATTTACCTGATCGATCTAATTAATTTTATTATTTTGAAAATTAAACTTAAGATCCTACAATATTTTTGCACTACATAAATCCTTCTGACAAATTTAAATAACAAGGTTATTAAGAATTCCTCCATTACATCTGCTTTAGTGTTGTAAGAAACTCAGAGTTGTGACTCAAACGTGAATATAAACAAGTCTAGTCAAGTAAAATGCAAAACCTTACAAACCGAGCTTTGTTGTAGAAATGATAAGTTATCAAACATCCCTAATCATGAAACCACATCCTGTTTTTTTGTATAGACTTTTAATTTACACATAAATAGTAGAGAAACTACAAGAACATTTTGAAATACATCTTCATTAACAGTTTATAATGATAACATTGTTTTTCCAGTCGATGACAGCTTCATCCATTCATCCTATAAACAAGGTGGGCGAGTTTTGTTTTCATTTTTTTAAACATACACTTGACTGCACCAACATCATCATCGTCGTCGTTGTTTCTCTCTTTTTCATTTAAGATTATAATAAATAGTATTTTCACAATCAGGGTCTCGGGGAGTGGGGGCGGGGGGTTCAAATAAATAAACAAACAAACACATATAGACTGACTGTGAGGTGGGTATTCTCATGTGTGACACTTTATACAGTCAGGTGGAATCATTTACAGGTAGATGTACAGCAGTTCTCGCTCCTCGTCGCCCGGGCCGCTCTTTTGTAAAGAAAGCAGACTGAAGGTGGGAAAATCTGGACGTGCCTTTAAATAAATGATTTAAACTCTAGCTGCTCTGTTTTCGATATAACAGGATATTATTCTGGGGTGGAAAACAAACAGACGTGGCGTTGGAAAATGAGAACGCAGCAGCATTTTAAGTGGATAGAATCATTTTTGTACATTAAGAAATCACAAGTTATCAGTTTTGTGATACTCCAGTAGGTTTACAACCCAAAAAACCCAATATTGTTCGCGCTCTGATGAATTCTTCCTAAATATTTTGTTCTTCATGAAGCTTGTATCTATCAACAACTGGTGAAGGTGATGATTTGTGTTCACAGGGAAGCATCACAGCTGGAGTTGCCGATAAATAAAACTTGTTAGCTTCTCTTTAGGGAGGTGACACCGGTGCAATGATGACAATTTTAGCGTGAGGTCCGTTTCTCATTCACAGTCTGTATGTACAGTCGGGCAAAACAGTCTCTTCTCGTCTCTAGAGATTCACTCACGTCTTCCTCGTGGTCTTCAGCAGCCCCGGAAAAGTTCTCAGAGGGGCAGCAAAGACCGAGGGTCGCTTTGGTCCTGGTTGGATAAAGCTTCGAATCGTACACGCTGGCTGTGTTCGGTTCAGTTTGGGAAGGAAACTTGCACCAGGGATGAGGAAATTTACCAGAATGCTACCCCAGAGCGGTGAGTTCTTAACAGACGGAGAGTGCGCAGGTCAGTTAACAGAGGAGAAACCAAACAATTGCTGCCCCGGGAAAACGGAGGAAATGTATGTGTATACGTAGCGTCATGTTCCGTCTGTTTTCATGTCTCTCCAAAAAAAAAAAAAAAAATCCAAGCAGCCTCTAACAGCCTCTTGATTTCGTTGACTCATCCTGTAAAAAAAAAGAACATACAAAACCAAACATTAGTTTCATATTCTGGGTCGCTTTTTCTTCCAAAGACTGATTGAAAAATTACAGTCTGCGACGGCGACCCCAGAGGCCCTGCTGTTCAGGATTAGTCCGTCAAAAACCCAGAGTGAGGCTAAAATTAACAAGCTTCTGCTCTCAGATGGGGGAAGTTTTGCGAGACAATTCATTATCAAGGAAATGAAACACCAGGAAGTAATTGAACTCCACAATTTTGGCCGTTATTAATCACTACGACATAGAAAACACACACATTTATTCGGCTTTTATTGTGAGTTTAAGTTTAGATGAGCTGTGTAGCAACCAATGACGTGATAGCATTTTACCAGTAATGTGATAAGTTATTATGTTAATGACCTAGCATTAAAATAATCCTTTGAAAATGTAATAACTGCAGCCGCTAGTGTAATACCACATAAATAGGACTGCATTTCTTGCAGTTTTTGTGTAGTTTGCTCATCAAAAATAGGTCTAGTGGATGGCATAGTGGTCATTCTCACTTTACATAGCTCTCACTCTCCTTCATTATGGTTGTAAGAGCCAATTTGAGAATTATTCGTTGTACAAAATCTTTGTTTAGAATGTTGTTTATGTGCTTAGATAAGTAAATTCATCATTTCATGTCAGTGTCTCTGTTGGATGTTACCTTATCAGATGAATTTACCACATTTTTTTCTTGGAAAACGTTTCATTAAAACTTTTCTTCAAACATTTCTCAAAGAAAAACGATTCAGTCCTCACTACAAACTGTATTTAAACAACTGGACTGGCTCTGTAATGGTGCTCAACTCCAATGTACAACATAGAACATGAACACTCATTTACAAATGTAGAGTATTATGAACGTTACTGGCTCACAAACTTTATTACTGGTTGTTACAAGCTGCGTTATTACATTCATTCACCTTTTAGCTACTTGTTGAGATGGGAGCTGATTTTTTCTTTTCGGATGATGTTTGCGTAGGGGATCTGAAAGACACAAAAGAGACAGCATTTATAAAAAAAACATATATTCTGTGGAGGTAAATCAGTGTTTTGTTTCAAAGATGTTGGCTCTAAGGCACGCTTTCCTTTACTTAGAACTGCAAATGAAAGAAATTTGAGGCGAGACGTGAAAAGTTTGAAAATTTCTACCACAAATTACACATTTTGTTGGAATTCATTCGAGTGTGTGTGTGTGTGTGAAGTTAATGTGTCATTACACTCAGACGGATCCATCTGCCCGTTCTAGACGCATTTGTCAATTTTCACGCGTGTGTTCGTGCACTTCGCTGTGCACGTACAGACTTATAAATGAGCCCGAGTGCCTGTTCGGTCGTGTGTTTACATGAGTGCGGCGTGGGTTTTTTTTGGTGTGTGTGTGCACACGCTTCGCCGTCGTGTGCGTGCGAGCGTCGTCGCTGCACGTGTCAGAAAGCAAAGACAAACAGCGTCTGTCAGCCTGTCTGCCAGCTGCTCCGGTGATTGATGTCGACGGAAGCACTCAGACGGCTGCGGAGGAACTTGTCACCCGTGAAAGACAAACTAGACGACTGGATCTTTTGTTGACGGACAAATAAGCAACAGCGTCCAGTTGAGTCCTATCAGTGGTTTAATATCTGTTTCCTTTTTTAACCCATGGCTTAGAATTTCCTAATTATATCTACAATCTGCTGCTGTTGTAGTGACAATTGAGAGATTATTGTCACGTTCCCTCATCTGCTTTTGATTTCTTATTTTCCTGTTCAAGCTGTGCACCTATGTTTTAATGAGAAGTGCTTCATAATTACTCCTAATTATATTCTTCCTCAAAACCATTACAGAAGATGGTTGTTTAAAGCAATCAGTGAGGCTTTCTTCTTTTTAAAATTCGTGTATCTATAATGGGATGTTTTATTTGTCATTTGCAAGCATGCTTTCATTGCATTGTGCCATTAGTCTTACCATCTGCAACTGCTGGACCATCTCCTCTCTGTAGGCGAGCTCTCGTTTCATCTGATCTTGGAAATTATCTGAAATCAGCGCAAAGATCTATGATTACCTGGAGCAGCGTTATCACTTTGAGTTGTGGAGGTTTAGGGAAAAGCAGGGGGAAGAGAAAAGCGAGACGGTAAGAGAGAGAGGAAGGAAAGGTGTTAAAAGTCAAAGAAGGAGAAGCTGTCCTTCAGGAACAAATAGGAAAGTGGGGTGAAAAAAAGACTTACGGAAGACAGGAAACGGCGAGGTGCCCTTCAGAGCGTGAAACTCCTGCTCCAGTCTCCTCCTGAAGTCGATCTGCTCCAGCAGAACCTTCTGAAGCTCCTCTACAGAATACAGAAGGGCAGGAAGAGGGAGGAACAAAAGAGGAGTTAACATGCGTCTGTTTTACAGTCGGTTAAATATTTCCTGCTTCCTGTCGTTGGAGCTGCCTACAATCTTTACCTTTCTCCATGTTCTCAACGTCCTTCTTCAGCGGCACAGGAGAGGCAGCACCTTGACTTTGATCACCTGGAAACACGCAGAGACCTAATTTTAGATTTTTTTTCGACATACAATGACCCCCCTCAAGAAGTGTTTGGACAGGAAAACTCTCAGCAAACTCCATAAAATGTTAAAACTGACATTTGATCCACAGAAAAACACATTTTGCATCACAATAAACACGTATTCTCACATATTAAGTGGCAAAAAAGGAATGGGATTGTCAATTGAAAGAGCAAAATAGGCAAAAATGGATGGCTAGTGGCTAAAAACATGTAGATCCAGAGAGATCTACAGCACCGATGATCACTTTACAAAACACTCCAGATAAGATCAACCAGTTTGGATACAGAGACAGAGCGTGACGAAGCGAGGATTAAATATGCAAACAAACATGCCAGGAAACACAGCGATGGATCTGGTCTGATTGTTTAAATATTTAAAACCTAGCAAACTGATTGTTCTATCTATCGTTCATTGAAATAAACGACATTTGCTTTGACTTTCTGTCATCTAATGCCGTGAAATTTATTCGTCTTTACTGTGGCTTAAGCGTCCAAATAGGTTTTCCACGTTACATTATCATTAAACCAGACAATATGTTTATCTGTGCAAAAAATATCTGAGCGACAAAAGCCGTTTGTATTTGTATGTGTCATTTCTGCATTTCTCTCCTCCTCTCTTGGTGTGTTTAGCACTGCAATTCACTCTCTGGCCTCTAGGTGTCAGTGTAAGTTTGTGCTAAGTGTTCGTACCAACAGGCGAACAGATCTGTGCTGCATTCATAACTTGGCCTTCTTGTTGTCAGATCAAATCACAGAAATCAACATTAAAATCTGATTTTTTTAAAAGATGAATTATTGCAGGAGTGCTGGAAAGTAAAAGTTTAAGCTGTCATTCTACCAATTTAACTAAAAAATGCAGATAAATGCTGGATTCTAATGTTATTTTTTGGCAGGTGAATTAATTTAAACAACACCAGTGGCTATTTAAAACTGTCAATGAGGTTTGAACAGCCTCTAACTGTAAAGCAGCGTCCTTACAGTTAAACAGTGCTTCATTGGATGCACATTTCGTCTGTGTGCTTTTTAGCTTTGTTACCGCTGGAGGCTAAATCTACTTGTTGCTTTAAAACTTACATTCATCACAAGCTGTTTTCAATTTGACCAATTTCAAAGTGTCTACATTGTGACGCGCGCATGTATGTGTTTGCACTAACATCTGAGTTGTGACAATGAGGCACTGAACGCCTTAAATGAAGCAATCCAGCACCCTCGATGTGTATATTCTCCTCCAGTCATTCCATGTCCTGGCTCCTTAAGCCTCCCCATGCTTCCCTCTCTCATTTAGAGCAGAGAGAGAGCTCTCCTCTCTCTCTCCTCCTCTCCTTTCCTCTCCTCTCTCTGTCTCATTTGACAAGCAAATTTGCAGACAGTGCCCGAGGATAACAACCTCGTTTGACAGTCAATTAACCGTGAATAGTCAAAGCCAAGGCGGTTTGCATTACATAAATGGAAAATTAGATTATTTTTTCTCCCTAGAAACAGAAGGAGAGTTTAAAGACAGTGGAGGGGGGGTGGTGGGACTCAGAGGAATCAGGCCTTCTAATCACGTAGAGCTTCCCACCGCCCAGGGAGACGTTTGGCAATCAGGGGAAAGGTGGTCTCATTTAATTTGTTTCGTGTAATTTTTCGAAATACATTATACATTATGCGCGGGGATCATTACGGTGTGTGTGTGTGTGTGTGTGTGTGTGTAGGGGATCAGGGAATGGGGGGGTAGATATAAATGTTGGCACAGATGTCATAAAGCACTTTTAATGTCTTCCTGACAGATATAAAAAGGCAATAAGCTGTGATCTTTTTCGAACGGGGAAGGGCTTTTTTGCGCTGAGAAAGGGGAAAAAAAGGCAATTATGTCTGCGGCGATATGGGTCTAGGATGGAGATTGCCGGCGCGGCTGCTTATCTCTGAGCTGATGTTTTCTTGTTGAACTATAACGGCCCCCCTAAGAGTAACAGCCGTGGCGACAGCGCCGCCAAAGAGAGCCGCCGTGGCAGAAGCGGCGGCAGAGGCGGCTTTCCACTGCTGTTTCATCTCTGTGTGTATTTATATGAATCCCTTAACTCACCTATCTGAGAGGACGAAGCCGAACACTGAGGAGCGTGTTCCTCGCTACTTAAAGTGTTCTGAGTGTCATTTGCCAGGTGTAATTCTTTAAAAGTCACGTGAGATTTTTTAGTTTTATGTATGCTTTTTTATTTCTCAGTGCAAATATTCTATCGTGGTTTAACCTAGAGTCTATTGATCACTTTGAATTTGCTCTGCTGGAATTAAATTTACCACGCAATAAACACAAGCACCTAAATTGTCGGCTTCACGTTTTGCTTTTCTCGATTCGTTTGTTGTTTTCCATCCGACTGCAGCTGCTCTGCAACCACTAAGCGAGTGTTTGTACCTGAGCTCTCCCTCCAGTAGTCCGGCGCCGACGTCTCACTCTCTGGTACGAAGAAACTATTCTGCTCTTTGTTTTCGTCTGGAAGAAGAGGAAGAGAGACAAGACAGGTAGAGAGATTCAGTAAGGCCCATTGGCTGAGCTGGTTATCCGGACACATGGAGATAACTAAGTGTACGCATGGTGTGCATCTCCCTTGTGTGTGTGTGTGTGTGTGTGCGTCATGTGGCCGAGTGTGTGTGTGCCACAGAAGACATTTTCTCCAGCGAAAGGGTCAGAGTGGGAGATGAGGGGAGCAAATGAAACGTCACAGGAATATGAGCCTCGCAGGGACACAGGGACACCATAAAACCACTCACTCAGACAATAAATGAAACAAAGATGCGACAACCCAGCTGACTCGGGCGTCCGATGAAACGGATAGTGTGCGGTGAAATAGATTGTGTAATGCTATTTGATGAAGGAGTGTAAAAAAAAAATCAAACATTTGATGAAAGCAAGGCGTCGTAAAAAAAAACAAAAAACAAGTGCAGGGTGACAGATGTGGCGTCGTGCAACCTGTGCAAGCAAGTAAAGCCATTTTTGGGAGCTTGTATATGAAAAAGAAACTCTTCTTTGGTTTAGCAAATGCTCCATGGAACAAGGACAGTTTATAAAGCAATTTAACTATTTTGCGCACAACGATTTTGCAGTTTCTTAAGGAGTGAATTCCACATAGCTGATGCATGTAACGATATCTGTGATGATATTTACGTGCAAATCTAAACTTTTAAATTGCACGTGAGAAAATGGCAAAGTGAAAAGCTTTAGAGAATGAAAATGTCTGTGCTCACCAGAAATGCTGGAATTGTCTTTGGTTGCATACGCAGGTAGTCCTTCGTCTCGGTTTTTATGAACCTGGAAATCACATAAGGTTAATGAGCGTTTTATTTACATGCCATACATTAAATAGTATAAACACAACAGAGCAGAACATCCTGTGAGGCGGAGCAGCAGCAGTGTTTGATTTTTACATCAACATATGTCACCTGCTAGATTTTCTCATTTTCAAGATTTTATTTTGTATTTTTTGTAGAATTTAACTCTTACTTGACACATCATCTCCCTGGTCGGCACTCTGATTTTAATGAATGGAGGCATTTCTTAGTAGTGATTTAACCTGTTTATGCTTCCTTCCCTCTGCGTCTCTGAAATCTGTGAGATGTATTTGCAGTACGTTACTCAGTGGATAATTTAACCAGTTTAAAATGCTCCTCATAACTCTACCTCTGTCGCTCCCTCCTCCTCCTCTCGGAGGCCTGGTTAATGTGGGAGTCGACAGGTTAAAGATTAGAGTTGCCCTAACAGGCTGGGGTGACAGAGGGAGAACAAACACATTGTGGCCATTAAACAATCCACGCCTGGGCCTATTAGCCGGGATCAGAGTGGGGTGACTGTTTCAATTTCTACTGGGAGAAACCAGCCTATCAATCTGCTTATGCAGATCACACCACTGCCTGACTGCAGCACCATTTAAATAATAATTAGCTAAAGTGGCCTGTGGGGATATTTACGTTTTTGTAAGCTGTGTCCTCTCGGTGAGGAGGGGTGGAGCTGGAGAGAGGCAAGCTGGCAGGAGGGGAGGCAGGCAGGCTGGGGGAGTCCTGGTGGATGGGATCTGAGGAGGATCGAGGGGAGGTGCTGGGATACATTGCGCCACTCCCTCTGTCCTTCCCTCTCTCCTCTCCGGCGCTGTCGCTCAGCGCAGGGAGGTACAGGTTGGTTTGAGTCTGTGGTGGCCTGCTTGTGAAGCTCCCCTCCTCCTCCTCATCCTCCTGCTTCGATGACTCCACATCCACTTCCCCCTCCTCTTCACTTTCTGCTCCTTCTGCTTCTCCATCGCCTCCACTTTCACTTCCATAGCTGCAACTGCTAGTGGGGGATAGCCGCTGGTGTCGATCTGACCCGGAGACCACGACCCCAAAGTCGTCATCTGTTGCCCCAGTGACTCCCCCACCGCTGCCGTGGAGCTTGGCGATGCTCTCTGCGTCTTTAATGACGGGGCGGAAGGCAGAGCCATAGCTTGGCTTCCTTGTTTGGAGGGTTGGGGTGTCCAGCAGCTTGAGCCAGCCCTCTGATGTCACAGGGCGAAGGTCAGGGGTAATTGTTGGGCACTCTGGGTCAAAAAGCCCAGTTCTGGGTGTGGTGGTCCCGGTGCCAGGGGCAATAGTTGCGCTGACACCATTTCCGTTGCCACTAACGGCTCCAGATTCACTGGGGTCTGACAGATCCAGAAAGGCCTGTCGGAGGGAGGGGTTGTCTGTCAGGGAGGAGAGGCTGCTGGGCTGAGGTTGGAGGTAGGTTGGGACTGGGATTCCTCCAGCTGCTCTTGGTGGCCAAAACATGCAGAAAGGAGGATAAAAAGTGTCTTTGCGGCCAGGCCATAAAAGACCAGACAACCCTGCTCCTTTCTGCCCGGCTGCAACATCATTGTCCTCTTTTTTATTCTGGCACAGGCCAAATGCTGGGAAGGGATAAGGGGAAGGAAAGAGTGACGTGGGGGGGAACTTCTGCAGCATGCCAAAGCCTTTGCTTGGGACGGGGATGACGGGGTAGCTACGTGTCGTCTTACGGGGAGACAGACTGTCTCCATCCAGATCATCATCATCTTCGAAGCGGGATCTTTTCTGAGCGCCCAGGTCAGGTCCCATCATGTGAGGCACCACTGAACCCGGGAGACTCTTCATCGCACCCATGGAGGAGCAGTGGGCTGAGGAGGGCAGCGCTCTCTTTCGGCTGCCTCCATTGAACATAGCTTTGACATCTTCCCACGCGTACACTAACTCATCAAGTGGGTGTTTGTCACTGAGCTTGAGGTGTCGTCGCCAGGAGTTGAAGTTGGCAGCGTCGGGCTGGGTGTACTTGGCGTCTGGCGTGCGGTGGGAGTGGAAAATGAACTTATTCGGGGAGAAGTACATGTTGCAGAAGGAGCACTTGATGCATTTGGCCCTGGAGCTGTTGTAGCGTGCTGGGATGAAGTTACCGCGGCAACCCCAGGCGCACTCATGCGTCACGTCGAAGGCAAAGTTGTCGGGCAGTTTCGGCGGTGTGTTCTCTCCCAGGAAGGACTTGCACAGGCGCTCGGCTTCACGCTTGGTGATCATGCCGCAGCGCCGTGACGAGATGGGCATGGCACCGGCCCTGCGGAGGATCTCCAGCTGAACCGGGGTGCACTGGACGCAGGTGATGCCCAGCGCCACGCGGCGGTTGTGGATCTCATTATAGCTGTAGTTCTTGAGGAGAGTGTTGGAGATCTGCGCCAGGCAAAGTCTCTCGTTGTTGTCGATGACCAGCGACACGATGGGGACGCCGTACAGGATGACCTGGCCCACCTGGTTGGGTTTGAGGGGTGAGGAGGAGGAGGAAGGAGAGGGTGAGGATAAGGAAGAGGATGAGGAGTGCAGATGGGCGGGCCTGGGTGGAGTCAGGGGTTCCTGTTGATAAGGGCCTGTTGAGCTCGTCATTATGATGTCATTAGTGCCGGAAAGATGGGTCTTGTCCATACTTTGAGAAAAAAAACTGGCTGTGCGGCAACCTGTTTGAAAAGAGAGAGAGAAAGGGCAACATTTGTTGATGATTTTACCATAAAAAAACCTTTTTCTGTATTCCACATTTTACAAAACACCTCATTAATGACTCATAATTTACACAAACTCTGCTGCAAAAATGCTTCAGGAAATAAATTGATAATGTGGAAAAAGTATTTAAAAGAATAACAGAAGGAGAAGAGAAGGGGAAAGAGAAGAATGCTGATCATTTGAAATTAAATAAATCCAATTTCCCATTTATAGTTGACTTTTTTTCTTTTTTTAAGAATCTAACACAAATTAAAATACTTCAACATAATTGAAAATTTAAAAAATGTGCAATTACTGTCATCTGACTACTCTTACAAAATTATTAAAGCCAAATTTATAAAAAATATATGAACTGAATTAGGAAACTGACTTGCTCCATTACTCAGAAAGTGAAGTGTTTGGTTGCAAATAGAAATATAATATATTAATGTTTTTATATCTCTATGAAGCTCCTCTTCATTTTTTAAATTTTAAATAAAGAATCAATTGATGTGTTTCAGCTGAAGTCTCTTTTCATTAATCTAAAGTGTGTCTGCCTGTGTGTGTTTTCAGCAGTACATGGCCAAAAGATACGAAAGACGATGAGAAAACTAAAAACTGCAAAGTATAATATTATTCAAAATTACCCTTAAACGCACAGACTTGGGCACGAGTTCATTTTTTAAATCTTGTGTTTTTATATATATATTTTTTAAAAGTGTCACCTAAAACATTAACTCTAATAAGAGGATAACACCCGCAGCGTGCACGCAGGATTTTAAGGAAGCTTTTTAGGAACAATTATTATTATTATAATTTTATAAACTAATATGTCACTTTCATTTTATTTAGGAAAGCTGGCTGTGGCACTTTGGAGAGGCGACACTTTCTCTGTCACTGTAGTGTATTCTTTCATCCTAAAAAATACAGCATTCTAATTTAATGCATTTATTTTAATTTATATTTATACATGTTTTTTAATATAAAAGCATGATTGAGAGAAAATAAATTAAGAGTGTGACAGGATGTTTAAACATTTCTTGCTGTATTATTTCAACAAATTAATGTTATTCAATTATATGCCACCTTTTTTTCTTCCTTATAGTATAAATCAGCTCAGTAGGGAATTACTAAAACTTAGATTTCAATAATTCACATTTCCTGACAGCAAACTAATACAAGCCATTTTGTGCACTCTTTGTGATGTTTTTAAAAACGAAAATAATAATTAAAAATGACAATTTGTTATCAGTGTGTTTTGACTAATTCGAGAAACGACTGAACAAATCAATTGCTGATTAATTTGTAATTATTTGCACATTTTATTACCATAAAAACGACCTTAATAGGAAGATATAATGACGAAATTACAAGTGCCCGAGAATATAAAACGAAAAGCAGTGATTTTAAATTAACACGATGAGCGCAGCTGCTAATATGACATGTAGCTGAGCAGGAAAATATAATATCTGACAGTATATTACGAGTTTAACTTCAAATTACACAATATGTTCAACTATTTATCATTTCTTTTTAGGACAAGTTGTATTTCTCTTTCAGGCCTGCTGCGTTAAACAGTTAAGTTTCATGTTAACTTACGTGGAGCAACAATAAATGGCGGATTAGGGTTGTTTAAATAGTATTAAAGGTGCAATATTATTATTAATAATACAATAATGTGTTATTATTTTACAGAAGGTTAACTGTGGATAGAAATGCAACGGAATGTGACACATTTCAAGCGAGACCTGCTTTCTTCTCAGTTGTCCTGTGACGTTAACACACATTTTAGCATTTTACATTTCAGCACTTCTTACCTCGGACTTCCGGGATTAATCCCAAAACGCGTCAAGACAAAAATAAAGAAGAAGAAAAAAAATAGAAGAAGATCCCGGTCACGACAGAAATCGATTTATCCTGCGCAAACTCATTTTTAGAAATTAAAAAAAAAACACCGAAACTGTATCCGGGAAACACGTGGAATCGGTAACCGGCGTTTGTTCTCCTCTCTCTCTCTCTCTCTCCAGATGTGGAGTGAGTCCCGCTCGTGAGGTGTGAGTAAACTGCGATGCTCGCGCCGGCTTTATTCCCTTTTCAGAGACTCCACGCGCCGTCCTAATCCGTCTCACTCTCTCTCCCCCCGTTCACTCTCTGCGTCTCTCGACCCTCCCTCTCCCTCTCTCTCTCTCTCACCTGCCTCGAGCTTGATTGGCGTGCAGCACGAGCTCAGCCCACCATCCAGGACACACGCGCGCAACTTCACGCGCACACCCCCCGTTTTTTTTCCTCTCTCTCTCTCCTTCACGCGCTACAAAAATGACGTCTCGCTGAGCTGTCAATCAAAAGAGTCAAACTAACAAACATTGAATTTACGCTCCTTTTTTAAAGCTAATTTCCCCTCCATATTAGCGACCTAATTAATATTAATATTAAATTAATTTGATATTTCCCCCTACACTCACACATGCAGCAGCTCCACGCCCAGTCATAACTACAGTACAAGCCATCAGGATGGGTGTCTGCTGCTCCACTGCACATGCACCCTGAGTTGCAAATTAATTACCAGCAAACTGATGTTAAAAGTGACTGCTGGCAGCAGAAGAGGCTGGCATTGGAAATGTGGCTCTTAAACACAGACACAGTGTGGAGTAAAAACATTAGCCTGACCGTAGGGGCTAGGAAAGAAAAGGGAAAAAAAAAAAAACATAAAGGCTGAGGCAGCAGACAGACAGACCTGGGATCAGTCTGTCAGTGCAACATTCAAAACATGCCTCTTTATACATGTGCAGGTTGTTCCCAGGAGATAAAAGGCAGCAAGAGGCATGATGGAGGCTCCTCACCTGAGCAGGGCCCTCATCATTTTATTCACTCAGACCAGGGATTCCTCGCCACATCTCTTCTTCCTCCCTAAAAAATCAGCCATGTTGCCGCATGCTACTGAATTACTCCTTCCACTAAAAATACGCAGGCAAATTACTGATATGAAGGTGAGGACCTAAATAGGGAAGTCCATAACCCAGATATGAGCCGAGAGAAGGATCCGAGAGAGGGATCTCATTTAACTCTTCATGGGACTCATGGGGAAGTGCAGTTCCAAATACTGACTGTCCTCGTTAATTAAGGGAGGCTCATAACAAAGTTGTTCTCGGTGCAGGTTTTCTTGTGTGGCCCTTGTGTCGGGGCCGGGACGGATGCAGGAAAACTTCATGGCAGCTTAGATGCAGGTGTGTTTGTCACTGAGGGGTTCCTGGTGTGCTGAGTTAACCATTGCACGGCCTCCAGTTAGAACTCTAGAAGATATATGGAGGTTGGGATGAATTTTGCTTGATGCATTTTGTACTTTATGGATATTAAAGGACTGTTACTGTTTGTGTGCATTCAGAATAAAGGTGAGATAAATAAAGGCCATGGGGACAAAGCAAGCAGGGATGCAGGGAAGCATCACAGTGGAGCCTCAGGATGAGATAAGATTAATTGTGGGATATTTACATGTTACAGCAGAAACTGTATACAGACACAAATGAGGGATGGGAATAGAAAAGTGCAGTAAGGCTAAAAATAAAGATATAATCAAGACTATTTATAGATATATAAATGAGTTTCCCCACAAAGCTGGCTGCACTGTTGTTTTATTTTTGGTCTAAAATGGATTTTAAACTTTTTTTTTTTAACTTCCATGTCGGCCATTAATTTTCTGCACTTTGTGGACTTACACTGAAAGTCATAAAACACTTTTTATTGTAAACAACTTAACTTAGCTGTGAGTCTGGTTTAAAAAATAAAATAAATTAAAAAAAAAAAACCTGCTGGATACTGAGATAGAGGCTGTCATTTATCCTCCTCCATAGCGTCTAGATAAACATGACATGCTTTTCTTTATTTTTAATTTTATTTTTTTAGGTTTTCGTCTTAAATCTGCGCGCGGAGGCTCGTGCGTGTGCGCGACACGCGGAGGAGAGAGAGAGAGAGACGTCGCGAGCCCCATCTGCTCCTTTTCAAACCAATTTAGCTTGTCACCGCGCGTGCTTTTGTCTCGCGGACGGACGCCACGGGAACAACACGGTGGGTGGGTGGGTTGGGAGGGAAGGTGGGGAAGGAGGGGGGGTTACGAGCACGAGCCACGCACGAGCCGCTGCAGCGATTGAAACGCGTGACGTCACAATAGCGAGATGACAACAAATAATATGATGCCAAAAAAAAAAAAAAATAGAGCAGCTTTAATAGCAATTTTTAAAAAAAGTTTGTTTTCTCTTGGATTTTTTTTAAATCTGTTTTTTTAATGTTATTATAAATGCTTTTTTAAATTATTATTTTTAGACGTGCAGACCTATTTTACCTACGTATATGATACGTCCGATGCATTTTTGGGTGCAAAAAACTTTAAAATGTGCAAATTCCCATGATGCACTTTTTAAAAAAACAACATAATAATACACCACTTCCTCTGCCGTCTCTGACATGTTATCAAAAGCATGACTAAACCATGTGAAGCAGCCTTATTGGAATACAATAGCGCTATTAGCCCCATTGGAATACATTTCACTTTTTTCCATAATGCATTAGCCGGTCGTCCTACTGAGAAATTAATCATGCGTTTAAAGAAAAAAAAAGAATTGCTTGTGTGACCTCAGAGGGTCAAACCAGGGGGAAAAAAGAGAGAGCCCAAAACATAATAAATTAAGAGCTACAGCACTAAGTGAGCCTGAGACATTTAACATCAGATCTGTCAATACATGAAACACGCCCCGGGTGAGTGATTACCACGCTGAAATGCATCACCTCCGTTTCTCAAAACGGGCCGGATCAAGTCTGAATTACCACACAGCATCGATTTGGCTTTTTATTAAGAAATCATTTCCAAAATATTTCTTTTTCCACTATTCCGATAAACATTTCGGGCCTTTCTCTAAATTGTTCGGGTAATTAATTCAAACTGAAAGCGGTGCTTATATTAATTTATTGCGGATTTAAAAATGGGGGCTACAATATGGTGCGTGTTAATCCTTACTTAATGCTGCGCGTCTTTTGTTTAAGATTTACGGTGCATTACAATTAACGCGCATCTTAAACAAATGAGGAAATGATTAAAATGATTGCTGCTTTTTTATTTATTTATTTTTGTTTATTATTTCCAGTGCTGATAAAACCCTACAGTGGGTTTGGAGGGGGGGTGGCTGTGTCTCCACCATACATCATTACTCCTCCCTGCTCCATGGCAGCATCAATACATTATTAGAATAAAAGAATGCCGAGACATTATTGGTCTATTTACAGTATTAGTCGTGCCATGTCACAGGCTATTAAGCCGCATCCTAACAGCTATTTAAAGCAATGGGCCGTCGTGTAGAAGTCTTCTTTGTATGATGCAGTTTTTTTTTTTTGTGGGGGTGTTTTATGTGATTTTTCTTTTCTTCCCCAGCAGCAGTAAAGGTGGGCAGGGCCATGTGTTCTAATTCAGCTTTTTTATTTGTGATGCTTCTATTTTTACAGCCCTGTGAGCGTTGCTGCTGTCCTCAGTTTGGTTGGAGATGAGCCCCAGGCGCTTGTACCAATTAGCAGAGCAGACCAGCCACTAAAGATTCCCATATTTCATCGAAGATCTGGCACATTTGGCTGGGTGAATTATTACATTTTTTTTTTTTTTTTTTTTTAAAGGCAGGTGATGCTGGAGCAGGAGTTTTATTATCAACATAAATGCACCATTAGGGCTTAAATCCTTTACATAAGAATGCCCCAAGGTCTTATTCATTTATTTATTTAATTCAAGAAAAATAAAAAAGAAGCAAGAGGTTTTTTTTTTCCCACCCCTCTCTCTTGTGGTTGGTAATTTGATCACAGTGTAATCAAAGCAAGCTGTATATGTAAAGATGGAGGAGAAATTGTTTCTTTTAATTCATCTAGTGAATTAAGAAACCAGACAGTTGACCTGATTTTGATTGTTTATAATGGTCTGCAGTGTGTGTGTGTGTGCATCCCCCCCAACTATTGCATAATGACACCAACCAAAACCAAGTTAATTAACTAAAAATAAACCACACACAACAATAAAGGCCCTTTAAAAAAAAAATAAAGGCCACACTATTCAGTTCAGGGTGTCTTTACATTATATTACAGACGTCCGAGAGAGGAATAAATCCCGCCACGGATCCGTACCGTTGGCTCGACTACACTCCAGATTGCCTGCAGGTGAAACCGAGAGTAGGTCAGCAACACTGAAGGTTTCACCTGCTCCAAATCTTTTACTCCAGAGATGTCTGTCAGACACCCTCGCCAAGTTTCAGCACGGAGAAACGTCTGTACCGTGTTCCCAAATTTGGAAGGTGGGAAAAAAAGAAAGAAACGGAAAAAAAGTAAAAGAAAAAGTTGCTTAATTTAAGTAATTGAAAAAGTTTTGACCCCCCTATAAAACAGGCACGTCTTCCTCTGAGACGGCAGCTGGTGAGCTGCTGAAAATGGAGCACAGTGGTGAAATTCTAAGGATCATTCTTGCTCATATGAATCTATTGCTTTATTGTAATTATTAATTATTTAGTGTAACCATGAGATGCATAAACAGACAGATCCAAGGTCAGGAGCAACCACTGTTTTTTTAATTATTGTGCGTTGTCATCGCTTTGACTCCTCTATTATTCTTAATTAGACCTAAAGTGTGTTTGTGGGACTCAGCAGCAACTTTACAGTGACCTTCCTCAATCAGTGTATCCCCCCCTCACACAATCAGCTCTCAGCATCTTACTATGGGATCACTGTGGTCATACTTCACGAGTGATTTTGAAAGAGAGGAAAGAGCGAGGATGTTCAGAGCTGCAGATTTATTTACTCAACGATCCGGGCCCATAATTAAAGGCTTGCTTGACTTTTAATGACCCCTGAACACAAACAAACTTGTGCAAGTTATTTTAAGTGGAATGAGTAATGAGACGTTAACAGTGAACACTGAGCTACAGCCAATTAGCTCTGCAGTGCAGGCAGACTGCTGGGCGCTACAGTGAGCTTTAAAGGCAAGTGGAGAGCTTGCAAGGTCAGAGGAGATGGGGGGGGGGAGGTCCAGTGTGTGTGTGTTTGTGTGTGTGAGAATACAGGCAGGATGTAAAAGTTTTCTGAGTGTGTTGGGCAGATTTGTGGAAGCTGGATGAGCTGATCCACGTTCCTCTGTGATAAATGCACCACAGAGGAAGACGGTACAGATACTCGCTTTAAAATTCATGTAAAATCTTTATCATAACTCAATCTGATGCCAATCTAAGCCAGGAAATCTATTAAAAACCTAAGCTATAGAAAACCGAGTGATACAACATGCACAATACAATTTGAGATTAATGAGGTAAAACATGTAAAACCCCCGGTATGTTTCTTTAAATGTTTCATCTCCTGGATGTAGCTCAGATTGATGTCTGGACAAACTCTGGGTGCTTTTGAAGCATTAACAAACCAGTAGAACTAATGGCACTTTTATATTGTTTGTGTGTTTTTGTGTCGTATATGTTTATGCATACAATTCCTCATTTCAGCGCCGGATTCAGGGATGCTGTTCAGAACTTAAAACTGGAAAATAAAAAAGAGGCAAGTGGGTAGAACAGACACATCTCCCAGCCCTCAATCTCATGATTTTGTTCACACTGATGTGCAGATCGCCTGTTTTATGAGTACATTTGTGACACAAACTTGTTAAAAGTTACCGTGCAACTCACCTAATTATGGTTAAGAGCATTATACAACACTGAACTTTTTTGGATCGGGCTTGTAAAGGGAAGAGACAAACAGAGAGAGAGAGTGAGAAAGAGAGAGAGGGAGAGGCATGTTCGGCGAGCGACACACTGTAAGACTATTATCTCTCGTCCAGGAGAATCATTCAGCTCTCCGCGGGGTGTCAAAGCGACACATCTCGGCGGGGAGAAGATAACTAACCGAGATGATCTCACAGTATCACGGCTTAATTTTCTTTACTGGGGAATATTCGGCGGTAATGTAACTTAAATAGGCCATTGTGGAGCAAACTGCATCGTTTTATATGGGACATAAAATCATGGAAACTCACCAAAAAGGAAGATTGGCACTTAGGCCTGCACAATGTGTTAAAATGGATTCTGAATGAATTACCACAAATGTTGTC
This sequence comes from Dascyllus trimaculatus, assembly GCA_024666655.1. Taxonomy (NCBI): domain Eukaryota; kingdom Metazoa; phylum Chordata; class Actinopteri; family Pomacentridae; genus Dascyllus; species Dascyllus trimaculatus. The sequence goes on from CM045460.1 coordinate 24,751,050, forward strand.
CCATAAGACCTGTACTCAGTATTTTCTCGCTGCGTGTGCATGTGTGTGTGTGTGTGTGTTTGAGAAAGACCGAGAGAGAGAAAGCTCGTTTTTGAGCAAAAGCTTCCTCGTTGTCGTTAACCTCGTGTACGAACTTAACTCCAAAATGATACGAGCACACTTGAAAATAAAAGGTTATGATTAACGTCTTGATTGCCTTTTTCCTTGTGTGTGTGTGTGTGTGTGTGTGTGTGTGTGTACGCTTACATTTTACTGGAGCTCATGTGTAGTGACTTCCAGGTAGTAGTTGAGTACGTTGCCTAAGGACACATCAGCGGGGCATGATCTGCTGGCTGCTGGGGTTGAACTTGTAACCTGTTGGCTACAGAATGGCCTCAGTTTCCTGCAAAACAACCAACAACAACAACAGCAGCTTGAATGTGAGCAATCAATGAAATGCAATATATACACCGATCAGGCTTAACATTATGACCACCTGCCTAATGTTGTGCTGGTCCCCCTTATGTGCTCGAAAATGTTCTGAACCATTGGACATGGACAAGAGGACCTCTCAGGGTGTCCTATGGGGTCTGGAACCAGGACCTTGGCACTGGATCCTTTGGGTACTCTGGCTTGTGCAGTGGGGCCTCTGTCAATCCAACTTGTTCCACTGCATCCTGTTGATGCTTGATCACAATGGGCTGTAGGAAGTTTGGAGGTCAAATCAACATGTTGTGCCATTGTCATGTTCCTCAACATGTTCCTGATTGGTTGATGTTTTTTCCATGTGGTGGGGTGCATTTTTCTGTGGCATTTGGGATTTCCATTTGCATGAGGGAGTGTTCTTGTTGTGGGACAGTGTTTATTTGGGTGTCTAAGTCTCATCAACATGGATGTTAAAATCCAAGGTTTTCCAGCAGAACACCACATAGTACCAATATGATCAATGTTATTCACTTCACCTGTCAGTGGTTTTAATGTTGTGGCTGATCGGTGTGTGTATGGGGTGACACTGTGCACTTATTTTCTGAAGCTTTTCATGTTTTTCATTGGGAACCCAGTTATTATCAAGCAGGAACTTAATGCTATAGCATGCAATTGTACTTTAATGTTCTTCCAACTTTGTAGCAACAGTTTAGGGTCAATTTAACCCAACTGGAATGAAATGCAACTGCAAATCTTACTGCTAACTAATGCTTTTGTTGCTAAACCGCAAATCCCTGCAACTAGGTCCCAAAATCAAGAAGAATGGTAGCTGTTATGACGGCATTTTGCAACGAGCTATCCATGCGCACCCTATTCAAAGTGTCCACATACTTTTGGCCTCGCAGACATGATGCATTTATGTGTCTCATCTTTCCACTCGTCCATGTTTCTGACTTGTCTGTCCATCCGCCTGAGTAAACAAGAGCTATGTTAATGCGAACGTTAAGGGCTCTATTAGTGCCACAGACAGGAAGCGGAACAACCCATGCTTTTTCTATTCGTCCATTATTAATGAGGACTGGAGGTTAAACTATCGCTTAATCACCAGGCAACGTAGAGAGTGATGCAAGGACGGAGGGGGGGTAAATAAAAAGGAGGGAGCAGAGTGAGGCGATCTTCCACGGAAATCAAACAGAGCGACTGGAAGAGAGAGGAGGAATATTGATCTCATCAGCTCTGATCTCAATTAGCATGTGTTTGTCCACAAAAGAGGATGCCTGTAATTGTCCCTGTGACAATTAGTTACAACATGACATCACCCCATTAGCGTGGCATAGTGTAACTGTTGTCCCGATCTTTAGTTAAAAAGCTTCAAGCAGTAACTCTCTCCTGTCAGATAATGAAATCTGGAAAGTCTAATGAGCAGTTTTGTATTGGAACTGCAAGAGACAAGAAGTAGGCTGAAGTTCATACAGTTGCAAGAAGAGTTTTCTGCACAGTTTAAGTTCTCCAGCAACATGTCAGTGAGATCTGGGCTTTTCCTCTTGACTGGGCCGCTCTATGCCCCTCCAACCTCCATCCTCCGTCCTCCAGACACATGGACTCACACTATCTTCAAGCAGTATTCGATATGATGCAGAATTTATAGTTAAATCGACGACTGCAAATTGCTGGTGTGCGGTTCTTTTACTGAAGAGTTGTCTTTGGTCACAGTAACAGCAGACAAGTTCAGCGGCAGAACAAACTACTCTCTCTCCAAAAGGCCTGGTTTTTGCCTACATGTTTATCATAAAACTGCACTCCGATGCTTTATTTTTGAGAGCAAAGGCTTTTCCCCAACAGGTTTTCCCATGCAGATCAACTTTGTGCAATGTCTTTCTGACTGTAGACATCAAGAGCTAACTGTAGATCCTACGATAAAGTCTGGTGGTTCTTGGAGACTTGTTTTTGCATCAAACTAAACAGAATTTGCTGGGGCAGGACCAAGCCAACATCACCTCAAAGCATGCAACTGGTCTGCTGGTCGACCGAAAGATGTCAGTGTCACATTTCACCTCGTCTGTGCACGAAAAGTTCACACATGTATTTGAAGATAAATTAGCAACACTGACGAGATTAACATCTTGATGGCTGCGGCTCAGGCAGTAGTTTGATCCCCAGCATGTCCAGATCATCCTAGAAGAAGCCATTTAGCTGTTGTTTATTTACCTAGCTGGTTAGTTTGCATGTTGATAAGAAAATGGTGAAAGTTATGGTTCGGGTGTGTAGGTGTCGAAGTTATTAGTTTTAGATTAAAAGGTGGAGATGTATTTTTGCTGTAGCACACTGACAAGCATTTTAAAAAGATCTCTGGGAAGCTACCATTCAGATTTATTCACAGTTTGTTGGAGAACAACAGTCTTTTTTAATGCCGAAGCGAGGCAAAATGTGACACTGACATGGACTGGCAGTCAATTATATGATTTGAGGTGATACTGGTGACATGGTAGTCGTTGCGCATGATCTTTTCAAATCCCTTGCCAGGCTCACAGACATCCACAAACTTTTTATTTAATTTTTTTCCTCTAAGGCCTTCGCAAGCTCTTTAGATCTTGGAATGATAAAGTGAGACATCTTATAAGCCTTCTAAGTAAACAGCAGACTTTAAAAGACAAGTCCCACCTGTTACTACCTAAGGAGGTTCTAATAACTGACACATAATCTGGAAGCACAGAATATAAATTCATGGATTTGAAGGTGTGATAAACTGTTAATTTATATAAATCATAAAAACACAATGTAAACTGTTGTTTATCTACAGCCACTGTTTCAAAGAGGAACAATCATTTAAATACATACAAAAAAAAAATCAACAATTTCCATCGGATGCACTTATTATTGTGTGTATTCTGTATGCATTCACACACGCATGAGTCCCAGCTCATGTGTTGTAGTTGCGTTAGTGCACCTCTGCTGCTCTTGTCACATTAGAGAGCCCCCCCTCCCAGACGAGCTTTAATTGTGTAATCCTGTGATCCGGCTTGTAATCCCCCTCGAACATACAGTACAGGGGCGATCATGTGCACAATCACACAACAAACACACATCAGAGATCTCTCTCAGATTAAACCGCACACGGCAGATCTGGCTCTATTTATTGTTTACATGTTACAAAAAAAGGGAGTAGAGCTTTAAATGGACAGCCAAGCAGGCACAAACATGATAATATTTCACAGATGCACTTGGTTATTTTGCTTTATTCGTTTTAATAGGTCTTTTAAACAGCATGTATTTTGGTTTGTCATATTAGGAAAAGCACATATTAATGTTACTTATAACATTAATATGGCTCTATTTTACTGAAATCTTGAGGTCCTGACGGTAAAATGCTTGCTCAGTAACAGGACTGACATTGAACCAACCATGATCATAAATTAGATTCTTTAAACATGTAGTTTTTATGTGTAAAGAATAAAATATAAAATCAAATTCAAGCCACACAGAAGGAACTAGTCCAACAGATCAACTAACTGGAGTTGCATGTTTAGTAAATTAACTCAGAAGAGAGAAAAATCTCATTTATTCAAAAATCTTTCGTGTTAATATGAAGGGAACACAAATCTGCGTCTGTCTGGCCGACGCACTTCCAACAAACCATCCCGAGCTCAGAATAAAACACAAACTTATGAAATACGACATGAAATCTGACACCAAACGCGACCAGGAAGAGCCTTCTGGAAAGGAAACCAGCTTGCGTGTTTCCCTGGCTATTAATCTTCAGATACAAAAAAAAAAAAGCCACACTTTTCATTTTCAATTATTTGATTTTTAATTATTTGATATTTGCGTTAAATGTAGTTCTGCTCAAGGGCTCGCCATTATAGATAGAGGCTGGCTTTTAAAGAGGGGCCACCGGGCAAAATGGTAAACAACAGAATTAAATGGTAATAATTATTGTTCCAGAAAATAATTATTGTTCAGTCGCCTATCTGCTGCGGTGTTTAAATAACAACGAATATTAGCTGCCTTTTTTTTTTCTCTCCCTCTGCGAGACAACAGTGTGTGTGTGTGTGTGTGTCTGGATGAGGTGGCTTAAGTTGAATCACATATGCAGGACTCGGATATTCAAGCAAGAGGCACACAACTGGAGATTAACACACACACAGCAGGTTGGACAGATAAGAAATGACACGTGCTGCATGCTATTTCCTGAAAACATTTTTCATTATGAAAGGAGTTTGTCCTAAAAGTGATGGTGCACACTGGGAAAAAGAGTTAATTTTACGTATGAAGAGGAAAAAATTGTGTCTGGTGAAGTAATTCTCTGGGATATCTTTGACTCACAACCAAATATATTTGCTCCAAACAGGATCAGAAGCAGCACATATGGGCGGATTGTACATCTGTATTGTTTTTGACGCTCTGATCCCTCACATTAAAACTATCAGCATCAAAACAGTTTTTTTAAAATTTTTTTTATCTCTATTATTGTTATTGTGCCTGATCGTCGTCGTCGAATCGCTGCTGATCCACTGACGCGTAAATACCCTTCTACAACAGTGTGTGAACCGAGGGATTAGCGGAGCGGTGATCTGACGGCGCTAATGACGGCAGAAATGTGAGCCTTTTGTTGTTTTTGATGATGACATCCAAACAAGTCGCAGTTTAACACACACACACGACGCATGCTCGATGCTGTGAGTACACACACAAACACGCACTCAAACATTAGCTGCCACAAGATGTTTTTCAGTGTCTGTTTTTTGAAGGATTATTTATCAGTATCAATATAATCTTCTGGATTTTTTTTTTTTTAGAAACCTAATGACAGATGTTATGAATAAAGGAGATCATAAAAACAGCAACTCTGGACACCTACTGAGGGTCAACCATACACAGAGCATCATCCTTACATAATTAAAAGACTAATTTTTTTGAGTTTTGATTACATTTTAGGGCGATAATCGGGATATATTGTTATACATGGAGCCAGTGACTTTACATTTCGACACTGAGAAGAGAGGAAAACACATCTCCGTAGTTGTATTAGCAGTGAAGAAGTTATCTTAGTTTATTTAGATTGTTATTTTTTCAATCACAATCTTCAAATTCCTTTTTAATGAAAGTTAGTTTATAGTTTCAGCTCTCATGTAGTAAACCGACTTGTGATTTATGGTAACTGTCAATCTTAAATTTCCATGTCTTGCAAGAGAAAGGACCTAAAGCGTGAGGACTGACTGATTTTGCAAGCGTAAAGCCCAATTCATGCTTTCCTTGTCTACGTGGTGTAAATTCTCATCTGCCTAGATCCACACAGATCCCACAGCTGCATGCAGCCCAAAATTTGCCATTTCACATTTTATAATTTATCAATAAAAGCGTTATCATTAGATTAGTGTCTGCTAGAATAGGGAGGTGCTTTGGTTTGTAGACACAAGTGCCCGAACACAGGAGGAAATTCTGAATTCTCCAGATATCCCGTGCAATGTCTGCCCACTGCACTCGGCACACTATGGGGAATGATCACATGAACACTGTGGTGCAGCCCAATCTGTAACTAGCTGCTAAAGTGATTGTAAAAAGAACCAAGTCACAACCTTTCAAAATTATCCACAGAAGCCCCAAGTGTGTTTCTAAATTTGATATGAGTGTAGCAGGCCGACACATATATTTTTGCAGTATGATTAGATCCACAAAGTCTGCATCGTTTAACATGTGGGGATACAGGACCCATGAACTGGACTAGTGTCTGGTAAATACACTCATGTCTGTTAAAGTGAACCACACAGCATATTCCTGGAGCTTTTCCAGGGCATCTTAAAGGACTTACTTGTGCTCGGTTACAGAGGATTAAATAGTCAAGAAGACAGTCCAGAGGAGACCGAACGGATTTTCTCTGGAGTGATTTGTTGGAGATAGAGGCGTTTTGTTTCGTTTTGCAACTCCAAGCAGCAACTTACATGCAAAATGGCAAGTTTTGATTGAAGATTTGGATCATGCAGTTGCGGTTCTTTCAGTGAATCAGTCATTTTACGCCTCCCGACGTAAAAATATGTCATCAAAGCAAGTTTCCCCCAACGCTTATTCTGCAGGGGCACCATTGCTGCATCCTGGGCTTAGCGCAGTCTAAGACAGTTGTGGTTGGTCATTAATTGCAGGTCAGATAGCAAACACCTATTGGCACTTGTTGCAGTGGAAGTCTTCCAAACTAGCATAACTCTAGTTAAAAGTTAAATTTGACGAAGCCAAGTCTGGAAAAAACTGCAGCAAATACAATATAATTCAGATTTTTCTCTGTTTATATCCCACCCCTCACCTCATGAGAACCACGCCATCCTGTTTACTGGTTGATGTTTGCCAAAAAAGCTAAAGCTAAAGCTAAAATGAAACTAAGTCTCTCTGTTATGAATGGTCATATTTAGTCAGATTGACATGAGGACACTCAGCATTTGTAAGGTTTAAAAGATTCACACCACAGCATCAAATCCTCGTGATGACATTTAAGTGGACTGTTAGTAAGACCTGAAATCCAATACACATGGCTGAGAGAAAAAAAATGTTCATATCAGTCTCAGTTGCCTTAAATTCACCCTGCTGTCCTGCATTTGACTCTTAAAATATTCTTCTCTTACTGGCTTTTCAGTCTAAAACGTGGATTAAAAATCATAGCTTAAAGCATAAATATGTTTTGGCGTGTGTGTTTGGTTTTTATAAAATCCCCGTAGCATATTACACTTACTGGGGCTCTGTGCGCTAAGTAAGAATCATGGAGTGTAAAATTGACAGATGGGGCTGTTTGGGTTTCCTTAAGTGCTCAGGGACACTCACACAGTTTGGGTGGGTCTCTAGTTATCAGTGGTACTTTGGTTAATGATGACAGCTGCACTCAGTCGTGATTTACTTATTTTAAAAGAGAGAGTTATCATCCAGCTCCTCCCCCTCGCCGCCCTCTCTCCCTCTCCGAGATGAAATTAAGAGCAACATGTTGACTTCTAAATCTAAACATTAAAAACATATGCGGCCCATTAGCATAGTCCCCAGATGTTGCAGCGGTAATCCCAGGCCTTCTGCCATTCTGATTGGCCCACAACTTTAATCATGAGGAGGTTATTGCAATGCATCACAGACAATGAAAGAGCTGGAAAAAGAGGTAATAGACAAATACAGACATACACCAATCAGCCACAACATTAAAACCACTGACAGGTGAAGTGAATAACATTGATCATATTGGTACTATGTGGTGTTCTGCTGGAAAACCTTGGATTTTAACATCCATGTCGATGAGACTTCGACACCCAAATAAACATTGTCCCACAACAAACACACTCCCTCATGCAAATAGCAGTCCCAAATGTCACTGGACTACCCCCAAAGGAAAATACATCCCATCACATGATAAAAACTCAAAACAATCAGGAACATGTTGAGGAACATGACAATGGTCCAACATGTTGATTTGACCTCCAAACTTCCTACACCCCATTCTGATCAAGCATCAACAAGATGCAGTGGAACAAGTTTGATGGACAGAGCCCCCACTGGACAAGCCAGAGTACCCAAAGGATCCAGTGCCAACATCCTGCTTCCAGACCCCATAGGACACCCTGAGAGGTCCTCTTGTCCATGCCCAATGGTTCAGCACATCTTTGAGCACATAAGGGGGACCAACACAATATTAGGCTGGTGGTCGTAATGACTGATCGGTGCATAAAATGTAGCAAAAGTGTCGATTATACATGCAAAAACTCCCACTTGTCTCCTTTGATATGGTGAAAGGAAGTATTTTTATGTGCCACTATGGATGTTAAGTGTTTGGTTCATTCTGAGACACGAGGCTAAACTCTGACCCACTGTAACTTAAGCTGAAACAGATGATTTTGTGTATAACTTTGGAATTAGATGTTCAATAACTACATATAGGTGTATGGTTTAAATGAAGTTTATGTACAGTATATATTATACACATACTTGTTGCAACCAAACATCCCACACATTTGCGCATAAGCACAGACGGGAGATGTGAGGCTGGGACACAGCTTTAAGTTGATCCTCCCTGAGTGTCTGATCTCTAAATGAACGCTACAGATTTAAATCTCCCCCGCTCTCTCGACATATTTTGAGCCCAACCTGCTGCTAAACCTCTAAGCTGTACTTGAAAAACAGAGGGCACAAAGTAGATATTTAAGAGAAAGTACATCTTTAAATGCCCCGTCTGCTGGCCTCATCAGCCATTTGGCTGTCCTTCGCCGACGGATTCCAAGCTGTAAATGGAACCAAAAAACAACGGAATAGTCCTTAAATACCTGTCACTGCAAGCACGTAAGTATTAAAGAAGCTCGGCATGTTCTTTTAAACAAAACCATCCTGAAAATATGTCAACAGTTCAGTTTATGGGTGATTTATAGTAAGATCTAGATGTCCCAAAGTGCTAAATCTCAAGAAATTTCAATCCTATGAATGCTAAGCATCTGCTTCCTACTTAAACTTGGAAAGCTCTATAACCTCTAACTACTACAATGTAAAGTCCAAGGATTATGCTTAGTCTCATCTTTGTATTTGAGCCACAGTAAAAGAACAATAAACCTCTGAGATGTATCTGAAACACTAAGGGCCTTTTTAAAGATTAGGGATGCTGATAAAGTATGTCTTTCCAGTACTGTTTTGAATGGTTTAGTATGGAAAAGACAGACTGTAGATAAAGGATGGATATAGCCATTGTGATGTCACTGAACAACATTATTCTTTTAAAACTGGACGTGACATGCAGGGGTTGGACCTCACTGAGAGCTACAGGACACCAAGTACGCCCATACGGTGGCGACTTCTCGATCACAAGCAAGGCCCGCCCCTACAGCATACCTTGCTTTTGTCATACACTTTATTCTAAATGGAACCATAATTTACTAAATGAACGTCATGTTGTATCGGAGGAGGATTGAAATTAGAAATTGAGATCATAAACTCACTAGAAGAGTGAGGAAACAAATCAAGTGAGAAGTTTGGTCATTTTCTATAGGCTTCCATACAATCAGGCTTTGTTTTGCAACCAGAGGAGTCGCCCCCTGCTGGTCATTAGAAAACACTGCAAGTTTAAGTCACTTCTGCATTGATTTCATTCTTTAGACTCAAGGTTCATCTTTTGCATACAGACTGTGGGTCTGGTTAAACAGAAGTTAAAGTGGTCGATCAACTAACTATCCTACGAAATCAGTACTTACTTCACTAATTTAAGGACAAATTCGTCTATTGGAACCCGTCTGAACATGTTCAGTCATTTTCAGACTATTGGAAGAGAACTTATGAAATGGGATGCTTGTGTCTTAGGGGTCCATTTACAGCACAGACCACAAAATGAAATGAATCCTGTGAATCCTCCACTCCAGAGATGTGGGATTAGTTACATGCGGCTGTCGTCCCTCCAGCTGATGCAGGTCACAGTTTTATAAGCCTCTAAATGTGCTTGAAACATAAAGTTCATCCTTGGCCAAAGCCCAGACATATTCCAGAAATAGCTGGGGTTTATTTCATGTTTCCACACGTTTGTGCCCCGTACATCGTACATAGTGGGAACAGTTCGGAAAAGCAGATAGTCATATAACATTATCACACAACATCTTTTGAAATCTTGAACCTAGTTAATATGATGTCTCTGGACTGTTATGTTCGCCGAAACTAATCAAAGCCTTATTAATTAAATGACAAAGATTTCCTTCCTGATTATTTCTCAGTTGATTAATATACCTGAGAGTGAAATACTGCCTCATTAATAAATGTGTTTGTTGCTAACAAAGCTTTGCCCTCAATTTATAAACACAGACACACACATTCACATACTCAGACACAAAGAGACACTCTTGTCTTCGCATGAATTCACACACTGAGCAAACAGCTCATGACCTAATCCAACTCTATTAGCAGAGAAAATAGGTACGCCATCATATTGCTTCACATACAGCCACTGTTGTGAGTAAGGTGTAATTAGTAATTGATTACAGCTTTAAAGCCATATTCCCAACACTGTGCACGGTCAACCAATACCCTGAAACATACAAGCAGACACACACAGACGACATATGGCTGCAGTATGAATGGTGTCGTCTATAAACCTCAGAGTTGTGCAAAGACAGCTCATTAGTGACTAAGAATAACATCGACCCTTACTTCCTGAGACCTGCTCAACACTTGCTAAATGTAATTGAAGTCTATATTTAAAGCGCTGAAGTATGAAAAACTCCAGTGCTGGAGTTATGAGCTTTTCAACATGAGGTATATAGAGACATATGGCGCTTTACAGTAATACTCTTCATATGGGTCAAATGGGCATAAAATGACTTAACTGATGCACTGGCTGATCTGTGATCATTTTTAATTTACCAAGTACCTCAAATGGACCTCGTTCCATCCGAGTTTCTGGTATTTACATCTGCTTTAACTGATAGCGTGACATCTGTATGCTGAAGTAAGCGAGAATTATAACAGGATCAGAGGTCAGAGGTCGGGCCAGTGCCGGATTTCCATGCAAAGGTTTAAGGTCAAGGTTATTCTTTAATCTTCTGAGATGTAAATAATCTCGATGAGAGATCTTTTCCTGTAATGATAGGCATCTTATTTTGCAGTTACAGTTAGTGAGCTGCTATATTCTCCTGGGGTTTGAACACTTTCTGGCTCTCAGTTTGTCTTTATCATAAATGGTGTTTAACTTTGTGTTTGAATTTCAATGTGAAATGATGGATAATTGGAACAGCCGGTAACTGGAGATACACACATGCAAGGACACACAAATGCATCCATTAACGTGTGTGCCCACGGCTTAGAAATATAAGTTAACTCTCCACATGTAAGTAGAGAGAGGAAGGAATTATTGGCCCCAGATGTTTCCATTATAGTCTTATTGTTGTGTGACATATTGTAGGGCTTCAGAATTACAGCAGGATTAAAATATGTGCAGCTCATGTGATGACGTCTAACAGTAGCAGAATTTTATAACCTTAGACAAGAAAAGAACATATTTTTCCATCGTAACTTGAAATACTGGATGCTGAATTCAGTTAGATCTTAATGGTCAACGCTGGTAATATAGTATAAAGACTGCATTGAAAACATCTTTGTTATTACTAAAAAGAAATTACAATCCTAATATGCTCTGGTAAGGACAGAGACAAGGAGGGAGGTGTGAGATGTGTATATGTACAGTATATATACTTTATGGCAAACATCCCACTTGTGGATCTATAACTACACAAGGCTATAATAAATCAGTTCAAATAAAAGAAATGCTAAAATCATAAACTTATAAAGCAAAAATATAGATAACTGTCCAGATACACATTCTTAAATTTCAAATTAGATAAAGCAGCTTTAACTGATCCAAAATATTACAAAAAACACAAAAAAATGTCACACTTACGACCAACACAACCAGCAATTAATTCGCTAAAGCAGGGATAGTTAAAAGAATATGCTTCTGGAAATATTGCTAGTAAAATACTTACTAAAACCTCCATTCAGCCTGACATAGGTTCCATCCATCCATTATACACATTATACATCTATACACCACTTAATCCTCTGTAGGGTCACAGGGGGGCTGGAGCCTATCCCAGCCGACTTGGGCGAAGGCAGGGGACACCCTGGACAGGTCACCAGTCTATCACAGGGCTAGACATAGAGACGGACAATCAATCACATTCACACCTACGGACAATTTAGAATAATCAATTAACCTAAGCATGTTTTTGGACTGTGGGAGGAAGCCGGAGTACCCGGAGAAAACCCACGCTGCACAGGGAGAACATACAAACTCCACACAGAAAGATCCCAGGCGTCATAACCGGGTAGAAAACGACCTAAAACCTGCCGGTCTCATGCTCCAAAGCTCCATTTGTATTTTATCCTTGCTAGTGAATAGGAGTCCTATATACTCCTTCAGTCTAGATACCTCAACAACTGTTTCTTAGCCTCATATTTAGAGGTGCAGACTTTAATTCCAAACCTCTTGACTCTTACAAACACACCATCTATAGTGTGGAATCCATGGAAACCATCAACAGCAAAAAAAATCAGCAGTGTAATCCAGAGATCCTCAAACTCTCTGCATTTTGTTTCCTTGACGAGAGGTTCTGTCTTTGAACATCATAATTGGATCTTGTGACAAGTTTACAGCCCTGGTCCAATGCCAAGCATCAGTTACAACTAAGACTAAAAACAATAGATTTTAGTCAATTTTTTAGCTGTAACTCCACCCCTGATCACTGCCTCTCACAGTGGGCAGATCCAGAAACAGATAGAGAAGAGTTGATTCGAGTTGCAGTACAGTGTGTTAAGGTGAGCTCAGCCATATCACACTGGTCCTGCTGCGTCTCCTGCACTAGCTGAAGCTTCTACATTACTCGAAAGGAACCACTCCACATCACAAAAGGCCTTCCAATGTCTGTGGCATCCATCTTGCCTGACTTTAACACCTAACATCCTACACTGTGCCCCCATGTGGTTGCGCTTTTCTCCGCCAAACAAAGGTGAAGCATTTGGTTTGGTGTTTTTTACCTGGGCGCCATTTTTCTTAGAAGACCTCGACAGAAGTCCCCCTAACAAAGTCAGTCTTAAGAACTCCTCCACACTGAAGTAAATATGGAAAAAAATCTTTAAAAACCATTCACTACACATTGGTGTTATAATTACACTGGGTCACAACACATCAAGAGGAGGTATACTGATAAGAAAAAAGACCAAAAGCATAAATTATCAAACTTTTCTCGCATTTAAAATCGTTATAAGATCCCACTTATGTCATGGATTAGAAGGGGAGGAGGGTGGTGGTAGAAAGAGGTCCATGACCCACTTTAGATCTCACTGCAAAACGATTACAACTGGAGCTAAAAATATGGTTTTGTCATCGATATTTTATTTCTCTTGCTTCGAAGACTTCCAAAAACATGCAAGTGGTTTCATTATCTAACACTCCTGGATTCACTTGTCAAGTCTTTGATTCCATGCATCCGTGTCACTGGATGCTCCTCGTCAACCCCGAAGACAAGACTTGACTGATGTGTGACATCACTTTCTCCCTCCGCCTCCCTCCCCTTCTCCGTCCTTCCTCCGTCACGTCACACAGTGTCCTGCGGGATCCGGGAAATGATTAAGGAAGACAGTTTCAAATACCTTTCAAGTCTCTCCCTGATGGCACCGCAAAGTAGGTGGGCATGGAGGATGTGGAAGTTGGTATGAGGACTTTGCCAGTCTGCCTGATAGAGAGAGCAGAAAGGGTGGATGTTTGACTTGACATGTACGCTGATGACTGTGTGTCTTCCTGTATGTCGACATGAATGAATTAAAGGGTAGGGTAGCTTATGTGTGCATGATATGTGCTTTCGTGCAACTATGAGTACATCGGTGGGCATTTTCACCTGTATACTTCATGCAAATGGGTTTGTGTGTATGCGCACAAAGGTAAAGACAGGAAAGAAACATCACACAGGCGACACACTGTGCAAGAACAAACTAGGCCTTCAGCTCCCGCAGCTAGATATATTATCTCCTTTAAATCTGTGATATACCTCGGCGTCTCGTTCACAATGACATACATTCAGGGTCCCTCACTGTGACACGCTGCTCATTGTGGCATGACAGTGTGTACATGTGTGAATACATATCTCTGTGCCTACGTCTTTGTACAGTACGTGCCTTTGTATGTGTGCGAGGGAGAGATAATGAGATCTTGTTCAGCTGAGGCCTGGTCTTGATCCCCAGAAGCCCTGGACTCATTTCAGTGAGAAACCTCTGAACGGAGTGAATATGAGACTGAACACCTCTGGCAGAAACACAAACTTGGTCTCATGTAGGGGGATTAAAAAAAAAAAGAAGCCTATGGAAGTCCAGGATGATAGCCTTTGTTCTTTGTGACAGGAGGACATGTTTTTCCTGTTTTTTGAGGGAACATACTTCTGAAATTCATCGTGCAGGAGTAAATTTGAAGACGTACTAAGTCATTTCTTCCTCTCGTGGTCTCTCAATCAAAACAATGACAAAATATGTAGTTTGATGACATCATGGATGAGCATGGAATCATGGGAGTTGCTGTTTTCACCACCACGAGGTAAGATATTTAATTTTTATTCATGTTTAATCGCAAATACTCACATTATGTCATTTTATTTGGTTATCATTGACTTATCATTACATGAACTGACTGCCTATTCAGCTACTGTAGCTAACTTTATGTGTTGAATTGAATCGTGGGATACCGCAGCACTGTTATCCGTGAATCAATGTGAACTGGAAACATTAGTGACCTGTCCAGAAGATGCAGCAGGACCGATTTGATGTTCTTGCCACTTAAACCAACCCTCCTCTGTCAAGTCGCAACCAAAATGAGAATAAAATCAAATTTCTTATGATTTTTATGACGTTCAAAGACAGAACCTCCGGTCAAGGCCAAAGAATGCAAAGTGTCTAGTTTGACCATCCATAACATTCCCAGTTTATTGCCAATTTTTGTCTAAATGGGACCAAAATTTATAAAAATGAACAACCTTTTGTATTTAAAAGAGGTCTTGTAACTAGTAAGTTGGATCATGAGCTCACAAATCAAGAGAAACAGGGTTATTTTCTCACAGACTTCTATACAATCAGACTTTGTTTTGCAGGCAGAGCAATCTCCCCTTGCTGGCTGTTAGAAAGAATGCTTTCACAATGGTTTTGCTTTCAAACCCAGAATCTACATCCATCTTTTGCATACAGTTGAATCCCAGTTGTCTCTGATAAAAGTCTGTAAAACCACCTGGTAAAAACTGGCCGCTGCAGAGGAGGGTGTTCATCCCTCAGCTCTCCTTTAATGTGACTTTTCACAAATCAATCCACCCTTTCTTCATCTTATCATTTAGTAAATTTAAATAAGGAGGTCTTGGCATGCAGAGAAGATATGCATGTGCGTGACGAAGGCATAGAAAACTGTCGGCTATAGTGGCTCTAGCGAGAAGAAACATAGAAGGTAGTTTCTATACCACTGCATTGTTATGTGGAGGGTTCATGCAAAGTATAGCTCCAATGCTTCTTGGAGAATTGATGTGAGACCCATCCAAAAGATCCTGAACATCAATGTTAAACGATTCCATAAATCTAAATTTCCTTCATGTAGACTTTAAGGCAATAGTTTAATAAAGGCGTGTTATAGTGTGAAGTGTCTGCATGGCTTTGTGTTGCCCAGGAAACACAGAAACACAGGAATAAATAGAGAGTTTGGATGTTTCTTTAAATTCGTTTTTGCTAACACCGTGTCAGTCTTGTTCAATAAACCACTCTGCGTGTCTTGTTGCGTTTGATAACACCAAAAAGTTCACAGACAGCATTTCATACGTGCAAACGGTGACCGTGTCCGACCAACGTTAGCACTGAATGAAGAAAAACTCATTCAGTTCAATGCGATCGCTGGGTTTCTAAACTGCTTTACTCAGTCTTTAATACATCTCCTCCTTTTCCTCCGACTATCCCCCCTCCCTCTCCCCTCCCATGCCTGTCAGCTAGCTTTGCCACGTGAGTTAGCCGAAGCTATCACTGTTCCCTTTTCTTTTTGGCATTGTTCAAACTAAATGGAAACAAGGTAATTAGCTTGTTACAATTAAAGCGAGACGAGCGGATGAATTGTAATCACCCGCAATGGAGTTCCTGCTTTCTCCCCTGCAGCCTCCAACAGGCCAGCTGAGCTATCCTCATTTGCATAATTAAAATATACAAATGATAATGGATTTTGTAGTCAATGTCCAGAGGCTGCAGAGGCAGGAATGAGAAGAAAATATGAAATCACAATAACAACCGCACTGGTTTCGCCTAGAGGGGAGGGACGGGGGAGGAGGAGGGAGAGAAGGAGATGGGAAGAAAGAGGAGATCGCGGGGCAACTAGGAAAAAAAAGAGGGAACGAGAAAGAAGGATGTGAAGATAATGGGGGATAAATGAGTGAGAGAAAAGGCAGCCTGAGCGTCAGAGAGAGCAGAATAAAGGTGAACCAATTACATTTGCAAATAGCACACGCCTGGCCCTGGCCTGCGATGCCCTCCCTCTAGGGAAGTCTTTCGCCTGATTACATGAAATTGGGATAGAATTAAACATCTAAGAGTTGTCCTAAGACAAACCAAAATGAAATTAGAACCCGACTTCTTTTTTACCTTGGAGCGCCACAGAGCCGCACGAAAGGGAGGGAAAGGGAGACGGAGGGATTTTGCAATTAGGCGAGGGACAATGTCGGTGAAATTAGGCCTTAGAGCTGAGTTCTTTCCCCCTCTTTTTTTTCTTTTTTTTCCCACTCTTCTGGCTTTTGGTATAGTTTTCTCTCTCTTTGCCACCAGAAAGTTCGGAGGCGAAACAGCTGTGATCCCTTGGTGTCTATGTGGTAATAGGCTTCACCCACACACACAATCACACGACGCCAAAATACATTTACACACACACACTCGTGCCCTGGTGATTTGGCCTGTATGGCAGCTCAGCGCACAAAGAGTGCGACACTAGAGTGGCGTGTGCCGTGAGCGCCGGGCAAAACCCCAAAATAACAAGTGAACAGCTCTCCAGCCGCCAAACAAACTTGTTTTCTCTCTACAGTAAATGTTTGAGGGAGGGGTTCTTATGCAGAGAAGGGGGTCTCCTTAAAAACACGAGTGTCACAAATGTTAGCTCAGGGGTTGACTGAGATCCTCTCTGCTTCTTTGCCAGCTCTTTTGTTTGGCATTTTCCTTTCGATATCCACCTCAAATAGAGAAGTTGTTAAAAAACACTGATTAAATCAGACATTTTATTCAGGAAACATCAGGCATTAGACTTTTTATTGCGATAATAATGCAAATAATAAAAAAGGTGTGCATATTTCCTGTTCTCTTCCACTCCATTTACCATCCCAATTCAGTTTTCCCACAGGGATCAGGGATAGCACGTTTAACCTGTAATCTGATCCAATCTAATCCGATCCAAAAATGAAGATGCATACGATAGAACTCTGCTTTTCATTTTATTACCAACTAACCCTCCAAATGACAAAGCGTGATCTCGACTGCGTTCCAAAGCAATCCTTATGAGCAGTTTGTTCCAGCAGCAGGACAACATTAGTTGCAAGGGCCTCTCGAAAGATGCAACATTTAGCATTTAGTGCCTCATTTTAGACCTTGCAAATAGTAGTTTGGCAAAATCTTTACCCCAGTTTTCAGGCTCATCTGTTGGTAAAGCTCATTCAGCATTATTCTACATCTATGGCTGAGGTTTGACTGTGCAGAAACTACAAACTGCAGAGTCAAGTGTTGATGAAAAACAGGTTGGGAGTTGGCAAAGTGTGTACTTTTTCAGTTTATACTTGCTGCTTGCTACAAGTTAAAGGTCCCATATTTTACCCATTTTTAACAAAACACATCTCCCCAGAACTTGTATTTCTAGTTTCAGAACAAAATACTGCATGGATCATTAATTCTACAACATTGATCATATTGGTACTATGTGGTGGATTTTAACATCCAAGTTGATGAGACTTGGACACCCAAATAAACAATCCCAAATGTCACTGGCCTACCCCTGCAGGAAAATGCACCCCACCACATGGAAACAACATCAAACAATCAGGAACATGTTGAGGAACATGACAATGGTCCAACATGTTGATTTGACCTCCAAACTTCCTACACCCCATTGTGATCAGGCATCAACAGGATGGAGTGGAACAAGTTGGATTGACAGAGGCCCCACTGCACAAGCCAGAGCACCCAAAGGATCCAGTGCCAACATCCTGGTTCCAGACCCCATAGGACACCCTGAGAGGTCCTCTTGTCCATGCCCAATGTTATGCATGATCGGTGTATAATACTCATCTGATCCAAAGAGTCGCAAAGGAGTAGGAGGAGCCAACAGGGAGGGAGCTTCTCCTGTTGTGATGTCACAACGGGCTGCAACCCTGAGCAGCTTGTTCAGAGACGCACTTTCTGACCTGTGGTGAAAGAAAATAAACAAGGGAATGATATTTTCCTGCATTACTTGGGTCTCTAGACATGCTATTCAAAAACAATGAAAGAACTGAATTTTGTCAATATGGCCCCTTTAATTGGAACAGCCAAACACATAAACAAACAGAAGTGCACCTTGCCCTGGATGTAGATTCCTGTGTTGCTACAGAAGCAGGCAGATGCTTTTTGTCGCTACATTTCTTCAGACTAAGAGGCAAACTCTGAAAACATTCATGTAGAAATCAAGCTACGTTTTTTTACCTCCATGTTTTGGGAATAACTTGTGCTTCTCCACTTGTCTTTGTGTTTTCCTCCACGAGGACTGAAATTCTCTTTCGCTTTCTTTCCCTCTTAATCTTTGGCTCCGTCTCTTCCTCTGTTTGATGCTATTCCCCCTAAAACTGTATTAACAGCATGTGTGCAATGAAATGAAATGTTCATGGCAGCGTTTGACGGTTCACTTTGTCTGTCTGTGTCATTTTCTTTCCCCCTTTTGTTTTAAATCTCTCCTTCCATTCTCATTGCTACACAAATCTCCTTTTTCATCTCTACTCTCTCTGCAGCTTTTTTTCCTGTCCAGATTCCCTTTTGCTTTTGCCAGAACACATCTTTTCGAGTCACAAAAATGCAATATCGCTCTTTATTACTTACACTTTGCGCCTTCATTAAGTGTATCCTCCTTAGTCTTTACATGTGTTTGCATATAATTCTGTACGCCTGTTTACATCGCCCCCCCTTGTCTTTTTCTGTACATGTGTGTGTGTGACTGAAAGCAATAACAGAGGCAGAGCTGTAAGTAAATAATGAGGAGTAATCAAAGTTAATGGAACCCAATGGGAGCCACAGCTTCTGTGTGTGGCAATAATCTCATTTAGAGAGAGAGGCAGATTTAGTGGATAATTGGGGCCTAAGTACTCGCTGATTCCCCTGCTAACTAACTAACTAACTAACTGAGCTGCTGATGCTCGTTTTGTTCGTGCCGACACAGATGGAGCACAAACAAAGAAGAGACGTTTGATGCACTCCGTCATCTTATCCACTCGTCTTCTTCACTTCGCTTTTTCTGGTTCCCCTCTTTCCCATCCACATGTATTCCCTCGCTTCTCTTCTCCTTTTATCTTGTTTACTTTCCTCTCATAACTTATCTCCTCTTTTTTTAATTGCTTCCGATGATTTTGCCGTACCTTTGTCTTTTTTAATTCTTTCTCCTCATCTTAGCTGATTGCCGTTCATTCCTCCTCAACGTCGTCCCTTTCTGTCTCATTTCCTTTCCTAATTCCCTCTCATCTCCTGGGCTTACGCCTTGTTTCCTTTCCTCTTTCCTTCCATGTCCTCTCTTCTTGCTTTTTCTTTCCTCTTCTTCTTTTTCTTTTCCACATTTCCTCAATTTGTCTTGTTGCCTTTATGTATTTCCTCTGCCCCATTTTTTCTTCTTCTCCTCATCTTGTTTCCTTTCCTCTTTCTTTTGTGCCTTTCTTCTTGCATTTCATGCCCTTTCCTCATTCCCTTACCTCTCCTTCTTTTCCACACTGGACTTTTGCTTTTTTCAATCAATCTGTCTTATTATTTCTTTCCTCTACTCCATTTTTTCTTCTCCTCATCTTGTTTCCTTTCCTCTTTCCTTCCATGTCCTCTCTTCTTCTGTCATGCCTTTCGGGCCCTTTCCTCATTCTCTTTCCTCTCCTTCTTTTCCACACTTCACTTTTGCTTTTTTCTCATC
Organism: Dascyllus trimaculatus; assembly: GCA_024666655.1. Taxonomy (NCBI): domain Eukaryota; kingdom Metazoa; phylum Chordata; class Actinopteri; family Pomacentridae; genus Dascyllus; species Dascyllus trimaculatus. The sequence goes on from CM045460.1 coordinate 24,771,130, forward strand.
ATGTTGTCTTGTTACTATCCCCATCTTGTTTCCCTTCGTTCCTCTCCTTCTTCGCCTAGCTTTCATCTCTCCTCTCCTCCTCCTGCTCGTGTGCCTACGACATAAAGAGCGACAGACATGTACTTGTATGTGCGTGTTTGTGTGTGGTGGAGTTAATGGAGGATGCTGTCAGTCGCGCAGCAGGGTGGCGCTCGCTCTTGGGAAAGCCCAGCATGCTTTGCTCCAGGTGCGCTCGTGGCTTCTGTGTGGTTTTATGCGCAAAAGGCCCCCCCGACTCCTAGATGTCCAGATGTCATTACGGAACAACGCTGTGTGTGCGCGCCGCTTCCCTCCGTGGCATCGCGCTCCAGTCTTTAACCCCCAATTCGATAAGAGAGTCAAATCATTTACCCAGCGTGACGACTGGACCGCTGCCAAAACCCTCGCGTGTTTTTTTTTCTCCTCCACCTGCCTCTAATTAAGCATCTTTCTCCACCTTTTTCTCTCAACTTACCGCACTTCTCGCACATCTTCCAGTCCTGTTTTTTTTTTTTTTTTTTTTACTTTTTATTGGCACGAATCTCAGATGAACAGTATTAACACAAGGATCTAAATACAAAAGGAAATTAACAAGAGAAATAATTAACAAACAGATAAAGCATAAACCATCTGATTTCCCCGCTGTCTCTTTCATCTGTTCACACATTTCTATAACCTTTTATTTGTTTCTTACATCATTCCGTTTCGATTTTGTATTTATTTGCGCACTGCGGGTAAAGTATAATGAAGTATGCTTTTTCAGTTTAAATCATACAAAACAGCGAATATCCTTAACCTGCCATCAGAAACAGTCACTGATGGATCGACCCAATGCATGGTAAAGTTAAAGTCTATCTCCTGGTCCACGTGGTAATTAAATCAGCACCTCTGGCAGCATTAGCACGTTGCTTCTGGCCCAACCGGCAGAGAGCCATTATTGTAACAGGTTCTTCTTCCTGGTTTGACTGCACACTGTAGGGTTCGATCATCAAGTAGAGTAATTTTTTCCGGGGTGCCAAAAAGATTCGCAGGGTCAGGTCGTATATTTAAAATTTGCAAATCCTTAAAGCCACATTTAATATTTCTAAGTATGATTGTAAGTGTATGTGTGTGTCGACGCATGCTCGCGCCCGTTCGGTGTGTACGTGAGGGCGGCTTAAAAGCAGCACAGCAGGACAAAGCCAGACTGTAAAAGATGTATTTAATCTGAAGATATTAGACTCAGGTTATTTTTACTTACCATCGCTCGGTATTAAAAAAAGCACAGTTACAGTTATTGTGCGGTCAGGAGGTAGTTACGCTTATTGGAGGGGACCTTGGGAAAGCAGGAAGCAGATTAAAAGGGGGCTGTTTAATCAATCAGAGCACACACACAGTCATGCTCAGTGAAAGCACATACTGGGAAGTCACTTCTAAACTGTAAATACAAGAAAAATGCACACCTTTAGAGAGTCTTACACCTCTTGGTGCAAATGTACCTTTAGAAATAGAGCTCACTCACGCACAGAAATATACCCCTGGCCTTAAGAAGCGAATCAAACCAGTCCGCCATCACATAAATGAGCAGGATAAGACGCTTAGATGTTATTTAAACACAGGGCAAGAGAGGATTAGGATCAACCCATGCCAATCTCTCTTCCTTTTGTTTCACCATGTTGTGTTTTTTCTCCATTTTCTGTCCAATTTTAACCCCAGCTTTCTTCGCTTTCTCAAAATGTCTGTAAACCAACATTAAATAATAACGGCACACAACTTGCCGACGTTTTTACTGTCGTCGCCTTTTGTTACACGACAGAACACAGTGTCGATGAGGCCTCCGAACAGCGCAAACTAAGCGAGTCGGAGAGTTAATCGACCTCTGCTTCCGAGTGCTAACTGGAGCAACTAGTCATCCTGTCAGGAGTCCTGATTGGCTCATTTAAATACCGCTCAGGTGTAATTGGCTGGCAAATTAAACTGTCATTATTGGACAGGCAAAGAGGGTGGGGGAAAGAAATCCACAGAGGAGTGACAGGACAAAATGGCTGCCGCGCTCCCATGGGGAAAACACTGGGAAATAAGGGGAGACAGACACATGCACACACAGAAACACACACTTGGAGACCTTGTTCTGAAGTACATGTGATGCATGAACTCATTCAGACATGCATAAATACATGCAGGGCAATCTGAGCTGAAGGCAAACTATATCATATAACAAACCATGACTTCTTTGCTATGCTTTCACTGCATTTAATTGGACGGTTGTTTCTGAAGTATAATTCCCAAGAAGTATCTCACTTGGGCTCCATGTGTGAGAGATGCCAGGCTCAGTAATCTCATATACTAACAGTTAACAGAGGTGGTTTGAACTTTTGTCTTAAGCTCACAACAAACCTGCATCATATTTCTAGAGTACATTTCATTGCACATTTCTGTAAATACACACATCTTAGGAACCTTTCTTCAACCAGCACAATTTGCACGACAATTGCATGCTCTATGGTACATTGTTTATTTTCTATCTGTATGTAACATGTGTGATCTCCTGGATACCTTGAAGTTCCCTAAGGGGATGAATAAAGTATCCATCCATCCATCCATCCAGCTATCTATCCATCTATTTATCTATCTATCATCCATCCATCCATCATTTATCCATCTATCAATCATCTATCTATCCATCATCTCCATCCATCCATCCATCCATCTATCTATCATCTATTCTTCCATCCATCCATCCATCCATCCATCTATCCATTTATCCATCCACCCATCCATCCATCCATTTATCCATCCATCCATCCATCCATCCATCCATACATGCACACACAGGCCTTCAATAGAGAAATGTTAGAAAACATGCATTGCACAATGAATCATTTTCAGATTTAGCTGACTTGGAATGAAAAAAATAGAAATCTAACAGCATGACCGGCTTTCAAAAATGTATTTAGAGCAATAAATTCAATTAGTTTCATCATAATTACATCGTATTTATAACTGATTCTGTCTCAAGATTCTCTCCTTGTCTGCCTCTTTCCAGTCCAACATCATCCCGCGTCTCTCATCTACCCTCCCTGTTTGGCCATCAGTAATAAAACTGATAAATGGACAGTGACCAGAGCTCCTCCAGGTGAACCCTGACCTCCCAGAGTGTGCTTCGTTTGTATGAGTGTGTCTGTGTGCGACTATGGCCCATCTGTGTGGCCTGTTAAGAGCCCCTCTCTGTCTTTGCCCTCTGATTCTGACCCACATCCTCAGCGGTCAACACTGAGAGCACTCGGGCCCTGGGGAGCGTGTCTCTGCTTCTGTGTATGTATTTATGAGTGTCAGTACATGCAGGGGTGAGTCAAAGGAGGGCAAACACACACAAGAAAGAAACGTACACACTCGGTTCTTCATGATCTCATCAATGGATTGTGAATACAGTATTAACGATGGCTGGGCGGCCCCTGGCCACTACTTACTGAATCAGATATGTGACATCTGATATGGCTTCAATTTGAAATCCATTTGTAATGTAATATAGCAGCGTACTTCATGTGAAGGTCAAGACCCAAAGCTGGGTCACTGAGAGAACCATTTACTCTTTTTTGGAAATATGACAGACCATAAACGAGCTTTCAACTCTAAATACCCTGAACTTGCTTTGACGTAACCCTTGTGTGTGAGATCTCACAAGATATAAAGCAATATTTTGTGTTATTTTTGCTTTTAAAAAACAAGTGCAAGGATGAATACATTATTGTTGTTGACATTGTCGTAGGATGTCAGTAAACTAACCGATTAATTAGATCACAGAACATTCTTTGCCAGTATAATGTCACTACTGTTTCAACATTAATTGTGAATATTGGTTTTCTTTTTCATGCATTCAACTCTAATTACCCCAAACTTGCCATGAACCAATGAATCAAACCTCGTGTGTGACATCGAACAAGATGTAAGGACGTATTTCTTGCTATCTTCGCTCTAATGGTGAACACATTCTTGATATATTTGGATGCCAGTCTTCTGTCAGTAACGGAATTGATTATTTACATTCTTTGGAAAAACTGTGCCTCATTGCCATTTATAATGTCACTACCATTACGACATTAACTGTAAATGTTGGTTTTGTCATTTCTTTTCGTGAGACACAATCTCATTTGCTACTTGTACAAACACAACCCCAATATCGAAGAGACTCAGCATGTCTTTAAAAGTATTAGATTCACTCTGAGGGACATAAACTCCAACATAGTGTATTTACAATCCACTTCTATGGGGATGAACTTAAAAACTCTGCCAGCTTCAGCTCCATCAGAGCAGTAAAGCTGCTCATTACTCAAGGACACCCACAGTTCATGGTTACTGTTGAGGAAATGGACGCAATTTCTTCTCCAAGTTTCCCTACAGAGATTTTCCCAGTCACAAATCTGACTGATTGAGCTCCAGTCCAATGCAGTGCCATCATTAACTGCATGCAAACAGTACAAAATGGACAGCATGTTCGGCGCAACTATTACACAGTAATTACACAACTTTAAGTGCCACGGTGGATGTTAGTGGACGACACGTGCCGAGGTTTCAGCAGGGAGCACACAATGTTTTGCCTCATGCTATCTTACTAATATGTAGTATTGAATATGACATTATAATGGCCAACTGTACTCTGCTAATGACATGGTCCAGTGAACCATCTGTCTGGGGAATGAAAGGACAGCAGACATTAGAACGGCTGTCAGAGGTGATGCGCACACATACACACACACTTGGGGACGATCGGTGTGACTGTGTGTGTGCAGACACACACACAAAAATCACACACAAGCACACAGGGTGCCATTAAATGCCGTTTAGGATGGAAAGCTTTTGCTTGGTGTGTGTCTGAGTGTGTGTGTTTTGGTGCACAAAGCTCAAACAAATGGATTCAATCCCTTGACGAACTGCATGTGTGTGTGTGTGTGTGTGTGTGTGTCGAAGCCCCCATGCCCCTGTTGTGACATCATCTATGAATGTCATAATTGAGGGTCTGTAAATTGCCGCTTTTCCCTGCTCAGCGTTGCCCCATGTGTCAATACCGAGGTTCAAGGTGACGGAGCGGATCAATACGCAGAGACAGGAGCCATCCGCTGAATTTACAGCCCAGTAACAAGAGAGCCATGAAACGACACCGCCGTAGCCTTCAGCGAGCTGCTGGACGAGACCGCAGCGCTGCCGGCGAGCATTTGTCATACATGCACACCAGTGATTCTCTGAGGAATTTCGTGTTCTTGTTGTTGTTTTGGGGGATAATTTTTGGCGCGAGTTTTGCATCCGTCATAGCTGTGGGTAGTTGGTTGTAGCTGTGAAAGCGTTTTCATTTGAATGAATAATAGGCTATTTGCGAAAGCAGATATTTCCTGACTTATCGTAGAAGAAGGAGGAGCACAGGTGAAACTAACAACATTAACAATAGGTCTGTTCCAGTGAGTCATGCCTGTGGGCCGGCATGCAGTGAAACACCTCCATGCTACTGTTGGTGTTCTTCATTACACCTGTGCTTAAGTGATGAAATAACTAAATACATATAAGGTTGATTTATACTTCTATTTTACTACGTGTTAGAACTTCACAGTGCCCAATAACCCTTAACAAGAATGAGTGTGGCGTGTTGTACTATTTAAAATAAACCTCAGGATATCTGATAAGTGAAAGTTTAAACTAGTTTAAACAGTTTTACCTGAGCAAAATAAAAATCTCCATATTCCTTCGACTGCTGTTGTGCTTTTCTTGTCAGTTAACGGCCAAATAATCTGCTGTGGAAAAGGTGCATTGTGGTAAAAGTCGCATTTATTTTTGCTATCCATTTTCATTGCTTTTGCATGTGGCTTTTTTTCCCTCTTGGATTATTTAGAATATTTCAAAATGACAGACAAGAAAAGTCCCTGATTTCTATAAAACAAGCTTCACAGGGCATAGCAGCTGTAATTTTTGCCCGGTGAACGATCAATAAAGTTTATTTTATCTTAAATACTGTATAAGGTGAGATTTAAATGAGGATATCTGTGTAAATATGTAGCTCTATGTTAAGAAAATATAAAGTTGCACCGAAGTTTCTATATATTTTCTCCGTTAGTTCCTGAAGTTAATGATTTGCTTTAGTTATTTTAAAGGAAAAGAATGTATAAGCGACACCACATCACTACATTTTCTATGTATTTGGTCTTGTACTCAGTGCTTGGACATGAATTCGCATGCATGCATGGGTATGTCTGCATTTATGAATTTATCACAGCAGCTACAGTGTCCAGCAGGCACGGATGCCACAATGATAGTAGGTGAGCTGTGAAGGTGACGACGCCTGCCGTGTGCGTGAGTGTGTGTGTGTGTGTGTGTGTGTGTGTTCAGGTGATGGATTAGCTTCATTTCCAGCGTAAGCTGTCTGTTTTGAGTGAGTGAGAGTGTGTATGCTTGAACCTAAGCAGCGGGAGGGAGTGTGTAAGTGATACGTATGTCTGCTGGACCATGTGTGTGTTGAGTATGTGTTTGTGTCACACTGAGTCTATTCATATGTGTCTTTACCTGCGTGTGCATGTGTGTGTGTGTGTCTGTGTTTCTGTGTGACACTGGCTGAGTGATGGGTCCAGTATAGCGTGTAGTACAGCGGACAGACGCAGGGTTTCTATCGCCGGGGGCAGCGGCGAAGTGTGTGTACAATCAAACGTGTGTTGACAGGTGCGATGGACATCACACGGTTATGATGACCCCAATGTGCTGCAGGTGACACCCCGCCATCACCACACACACACACACACACACACACACACACACACAGAAAATGAACTAATGTCAGTTTTTAATTTGCTGTAGAAAAGGATTCTGAGGAAACATTCCACCCTGAAATTACTGTACATGAACTATAAAACATAATATGTCTGTGTATTCTTTATACTGTACGTCTATGGAAAGTATATATTTCTGAATAGGTGCCTGCTTGTACAGTGCCGTGTACAAATGCGTTATGTAGCATGACAATGACCCAAAGCACACAAGCAAGTCGACCTCTCAGTGGCTCAAAAACAACTAAATTAAGATTTTGGAGTGGCCGAGTCAAAGTCTGGACTTAAATCTGATTGAGATGTTGTGGCAAGACCTTAAAAGGGCGGTTCATGCTGGAAAAACCATCTAATGTGCCCAAATTAAAATGATTCTGCAGAGAAGAGTGGACCAACATTCCTCCATGGTGATGAAAAAGACTGATCACAAACATTTAACTGCAGTTGTTGCTGCCAAGGGTGGACTAACCAGTTATCAGATTCAGGGGGTGAACCATACAGGAGTGAACCATAAATTTAAAAATGGCATTTTGAGTTTTGTTGGTCATCTCTGTATAATATCCAATAAATCTCAATATTAGTTTGATGATCTGGAACATTTAAGTGTGAGAAATATGCAAAATAAAAGACTTCTGTAGGGGGGCAAACACTTTTGCATGGCACTGTATTTGTTAGCATGGTTTGGTTTTCAATTTCTGTCTCCACTTGCATGGAGAAAGCAATGCCCTGAATCATTTAAACTTAACAATAAAAATACTTTGATAATGTAGGAAGTACTTGCAGTTGTTTAGTGTGAAAGTAAGGTAATGTTAAAGAACTCCAGCTTATTATAAAGTGGGTCTTTTTGTAGCTTGGCCATCATCAACACTGTACCCACCAAGGGAGCTGAACCCTGTGAACGTGGCAACAATCAGTGATTTACTTACATTATCTGAAGGCGGAACTACATGTTAGCGTACTTTAATTGTCAGTTATAGTTCCTCTCTCCACATAACAACTGTATGCCTGCTCGAATTCTCTCAGTGAAAAAGCTGCAACATTTACCAACTCCCTAACCGGACGTCTTTTATTCAATGCCTCAAATGAGTTCTCGTATTATCCAAACTTGATGCGGTCAGTCCAATTAAAAATGAAAAGTCTCCAAGAGGCGCGTCAGCCAGACAATCGTTTTAATGTGCCTTGGGGGCAGCCTTCAGTGGAATGAATAAGGCACCATCTTGGAACGCAGACTCCAATTCTCTTACAAACATTTATGATGTTTGCATCAGTCATTTTGGGGAACAACTTTACTCCAGCCTTTGTTTTCTCCACTAAAAGATTCCCGGACTGCTCCCGTTTCTTATGTCACAAAATCCACAGATTTCGGCAATTAATTCAGTGACTACAATGGACAAAACTCCAACTTAAAAAAAGACCTGAGCTGTAGTGAAATGCTTAAAATATAATTGTTTCTGTGCCTGTCTAAAGCTTACTTCAGAAGTGCAGTGAGACACATATTCCCACTCTAATAATTCTAAAATGTGGCTCCAGCATGAGACGTTGCAGAAACTGTTTGAGAAGCTGTGATCAAAACAGGACATTCTTATATTGTGTATAGAAAATCTCAATCCACTTAACAGTTTTAGCATTTTTTTATATGTAACTTACAAACACACACGCTGAAAAACTAATATACATACCTGTACAACTTACAGATACAGTAGAGGCCTGTCACAAAGAACAGAACTCCATGTATCCAAATAATACTAATATATTTGAAATGCACAGTACAGTCAAAGGTCTTATTTAGTATGAACGCATGAGTTTCCCTCTTGGACCCGAACTGATTTAGAAAAGTGAACTTCAAGCAGAGTGTGACTGCAGGTTGTGTGTGTGTGAGAGTGTGTGTGTGTGGACATGCGCTCCGTGCGAGTCTTTTTTTAGTCCCCCTGTGAGTCCAAAACAAGGTAAACGTATAATAATAACATCTTCAGAATGTATCTCCCCATCTTTCTCCCTTGAGCAAAACAACCCACACCACACACACCTCCTCCACACCTCCTCCCTGCCTCCTCCCCCCGGCGGTGCAAGGAGCGTCCGGGTGTGAAATGTAAAAGGGAGAACGCTGTCGTTCAAACTGTCCCAACCACCAGTGTCTCCCGCCGTCTCCCTCCCCTCACGCTCTTTTGTTTCTCCCAGCGACTCTCCCCAGTGTTTGTTTCTTGTTCTCCTCTTTCCCCCTGCCTCCCACTCATTCCTCCCTCCCTCTCTCTGCCTCCCTCACTCAGGTGGGCTCGCCGCTGCAGGTTGCAGGTGCGCGGGACCCCTCAGCCAATGAAAAATGAGCGCCGTCGCACGCCGTGACTTTGATGAACCTCACCGTACGTCAGCCTATCACTCTTCTCCATTTGGCTTCCCCCGGAAAAACCGCCCGGCGACACACACACACACACACACACACAGAGACACACACACACAGCATGCACACACAGAAGTGGCGAAGGCTCTGGACCAAATATTTGTCTTCTTGAAGGAAGAGGCTGCGCTCTGGTAAATACGCGGTCAAGAGGGCCTTTTTGTCTGTGTGTGCATGTGTGTGTACTCACATAATACCCAGAGTGTGTAGCGCTTTTGTATTTAGACACATCTGTTAAAGAGGGATTTGACTTTGCACCTAAAAAAAGTTTAAAAAATAAGGCGTGGAGATGATGGAGAAAGTTCGGTGTGATTAATGTCCATTAAAAACCTAACTGTAGAGTCAAATAATTCACCATGTAGCAACCAACAATGTAACAACGGCCAATAACATCATTGCATTTTACATTTATGTTATTGGCCTAGCATTAAAAAAATCCTTTGAAAATGTAATAACTGCAGCCGATAATGTAATAATACATTGATAGGACTGAATTTTTTGGAAATAAAAGATTGTTTTGCAGTTTTTGTGCAGTTTGCTCATCAAAAATAGGTCTAGTGGATGATAGTGGTCATATTCATTCATCAAGGATACGTCCATGTAGCTGCCACTCTCCTTACTTATGGTCGTAAGAGCCAATTTGAGAATCATTTGTTGTACAAAATCTTTATTTAGAATATTGTTTATTTGATTAGATATGTAAATTCATCATTTAATGTCAGCGTCTCTGTTGGATGTTGCATTGTCAAATGAATTTATCACATTTTTTTCTTGGAAAACATTTCATTAAAACTTTATTTAAACCTTACTCAAGGAAAAACGATTCAGTCCTCACTTTAAAATGTATTTAAATAACTGGATTGGCACTATAATGGCACTTAACTGCAATGTACAACACTCATTTAGTATTAAGTATTACTGGCTCAAAAACGTTATTGCATTATTGGTAAGTTATTACATTATTGGCTTTATTACATTTAAAATGGCCAAAATGTTACTATTAAACAAAACATAACATTAAAGAAAATCTGTATTGTTTCCTAATTTAATTGTGGCATTGTGGCCAAGGGATAAACATGTATAACGTTACTCAAAATACAAAATTGTTCCCCTCCTTTCAGAAAACACTTTCAGGACCGTGCGACACTTGTTGAGGAGATTCGCGTTCACATGTGCGGGTGTGTGTCCCAGACGCCGTGTGTCTGGTGACTGCTATGTGAGCGGCTATAAGAGTCAGGGGGCTAATCCCTCCCAGTTGGTCCCTAATCCTCTTCTAATCCCTTTAAAACTCTCTATCAGCCTCTCAGGACCTCGGCGGGGTTAAATCTTGCCAAGTCACACACTGGAAAAACACACACACACACACACACACACTCAAGTGACCGCCGTCTTTTGTAAACGAAATGAGATTCCTTCCTGTAGTTAAAGGAGATTATGTCGAGGCTTCGTCACAGCAGGTCGTAGGTAAATCTGTGTCTTAGTTTCTCTGTCTGTGTCTGCGCTATTTAATATAAGACAAGGTGTGTGTAAAACAGCTCTACAACTATGTGCACAGCGATGTGGATAAACCCTCAGAGAATTAACAAAACATTAGAATCTAGCAATGCTCATTTTAGTTAGCTTGAATCTAATAAAGTAGAGTTTTAGGTGTGTGTTTTTTGGTTGAAGTACATTATATTCTCTTAATATCATGGTTATACAATGATAACTTACGCTACATTTATTTATTTTTTTTAAAGTTTTCATCCATTTAAAGAAGTTTATTTGGAGTCTCTAGTTTCACCATTGGATTAAATGTCAATAAATCAGCATTGTGTGGCCACGGTAAGCTGTAATTATCTAATGAAACATATAATTGCAATTATATAGCAATTTCATGTAAGAAAAAAAATAAAAATGCAAAAAAACAAAGCACCCACTTTCATTATACAAACACACACACATTCCCTTTAATCCTCTTCACTCAGCCCTCCTCCTCCTCCTCCTCCTCCACCGCTTCCTAAACAGACAAATGCATTACACAAATGAAAAACAAGTGAGAGGCTGGAGGAGCGGGAGGGAGGGCGGGAGGGGGAGGAAGAGGGAGGGTGAGTGAGATTTTATTTAAGTGTTCTTGTAAGCCATCTAAGATATTAATGTTGCAAAGCTACTTATCAATATTTAAGAACGTAAAAGGAGTGTGAGGGCGGGGGTGTGGAGCTCTGTGTGCGGGGAGGCCAAACCAGGAGGGACCTGCACTCTCAAGATGTGTGTGTGTTGTGTGTGTTGTGTTTGCCAGAACCACAGAACAACAATCGGAGACAAGATGAGGTCTCTCTGACAGTTAGAGAAGAGGGATTGCTCCGTCTCTGTCCCACTAAAAGCTTTCACACACACACACACAACACGCAGCATAAACACACACGGACGCAAAGTGAGCTCTGTTAAGTGATGGTCAGGATGGTAAATACAACTGCTAATGCCTCGTAACCACAACATACTTATTTTATGTTGTGGTTAAAATGTACTGATTTATGTTTAAGTCCGTCTTTATGCATTAATGTATGTGCATGTAAACGCATGATGCATGTGGGTTCTATGTATAGTCTGTCTGCACAGTGTATATTCGCATGTCTCTCCGAGTCTATACAGTTACTAATGCTAAATAAGTGATTAAAAGAAGGACACTTTCATCTTACTGTAGTATTTGTTGATGTATACATACACTGATCAGGCATAACACTATGACCACCTGCCTAATATTGTGTTGGTCCCCTTATGTGATCAAAAATGCTCTGAACCATTGGGCATGGACAAGAGGACCTCTCAGGGTGTCCTATGGGGTCTGGAACCAGGACGTTGGCACTGGATCCTTTGGCTACTCTGGCTTGTGCAGTGGGGCCTCTGTCAATCAAACTTGTTCCACTGCATCCTGTTGATGCCCGCACAGGTGCTTTTACTTACCATGTCAGACCTCCTCATCTCTGATTCTACTTTTAGCTTTATTGCACCTCTTAGAGTGGGAGAGCTAGTTTCTAGTGTCTCCTTACTCCTTATTATGCATGACTTTTCTATTTTTATGCTTTTTTTTTAATCATGTCTTGTTACTGCAAAGCCTTGTGGAAGTAGTTACTTTGCATTTCACTGCCCATACTGTATAAGCACGTGACAAATAAAACTCTTCAATCCTGAGCACCTTTATCATTCTCACTGGGACATCTCTTAAAAGTCCCACCATGACATCATCCAACTTTCACAGGTCTAATCAGGCAACGTTAAAAACACTCACTGTGGGCATTACCACACTGACTTTATACACATTTAAACATATTTGGTTACTTGAGAAACTTTGGGATCACCAGTAGATCTTAAAATAAAATGTGAGTATGAATATTTCGCCCACCAGCATGTTAATTCTTCGAAAGATTTTTTTCGCATTTCATGGAAATCAGATAAAGTTAAGAATTGCTCACTGTTACTACCATGTGACCAGATGAAGACCCCGATTCTTACCTCTCTGCAATCCACTCTCCTCCCATCCTGTCATCTCTGCATCCTTCGAACCTTCATCTTCTGTGCTCCAGTCCCTCCCCAAACATTAGGAATCATCAGGGAGGGTGACGAGAGGTCTGCTCACAGGAAGTGAACACTAAAGTACTGGAACATCTCTGGAGAGAGAGCAGAGGCAGGTGGGAGGGGGGCTACACAACATGGCAAAAACCTATTTCCATTCTCCTCTCGTCATGTCAAAATGCAAACCGACGAAAAGCTTCTTTGGCCAAAAAACAAACAAACTTGAAACCAGCATTTAGTCAGTGTGTACGACAATAGAAAGACTTCAAGAGGTGAGCAGCACTCCGCAGGTGTTTGCCTTCTCTGTGGGTGGACTACATTAGAGTGACACACACACACACACACACACACACACACACACACACACACACACACACAGTGACCTCTGGACAGTGTTCTGTCTTCCTGTGTCTTTCCGTGTCATCTCTAGTGTTACACATCCAAAACACTTTCTGAACACAAACCACTAAATGATGGCTGCAGGCTGGAAGTAGTGTGTGTGTGAGAGTGTGTGTGTGAGTGTGTTTGTTGGTTTCTGAGGGTGAAACTGAAAAAGGAGAAAGATTTGGTGTGTGTGAATGAGGGGAACAGTGTGTGTGTGTGTCTATGATGACCCAAGGCAGGGCGAGATGGATGGGTGTTCTGACCTCCCTGCAGGGGTGCAGGTACGCTTATTTACACAAAGCACCCTTAGGTGTGTAGGTCTATGTGTGAGTGTGTGTGTGTGTGTGTGTGTGTGATACAAACATCCAAACTTAGTCTTACAGAGAAAAACAACCTTAAACAAACATCGACATACATGTATATATGTGTATGTATATGATCTTGAACATTTAAGTGTGAGAAATACGCAAAAGTAGAAGACTTGTATGGGGGGCAAATACTTTTGGACGGCACTGTATTCGTTTTGCAAGGTATACCCAATAAACTAGTGCTGTTTTTCAATACAAATGAAAAAAAACAAGAAGTCTAAAAGAGTAGATGCTTTTCCCAACAACAGACATTCTTCATGTGTTTGGTCTTGTGCTTACCTGGAATAAATGACCCACGTTCCAGGTAAGCAAATCTTAGCGCTCCAACAGTTGTGTTTAGGATGTTTGCGTGGTTTTGTGACAGCGTTCGAATGCTGGTGAAGGTGTCCACTAAATGTCAGCTTAAGATGTGACATAATGCCTCTGCAAAAATCAAGAAATCTGCTTTTGGAACTTGTTAGCCCAGACCTCAGCCCCATGTGACACCTATGGGTTGATTGTTAACAGTGACTGTGGACCGAGGCCCTAACACCCAACTGCAGATCCCTTCAGATGAGTTTGAGAACCACGCTCATCTGGGGCCACACACATTGGCCCACATGCATACTACATATACTGTAGCTGCATAGTAGTGTTGCACTGGATTTTGAAATGAGCATCCAAAAACCTAACAAAGACACAAGGCAACAATAGTTTAAAAAAGGTTAAAAAGGTTCAGACATTCACATTTACAACTGCTAAATGCAGCTTTATAAATAAATCTCTATATCCCTCACCTTTCAGCTGCAGCTTTCCTCGGGGTTTAAAGTATGCTTGAATAACAACCCTGTCTGTTTTTATACTGTATGCGAGATAAATTTGCTCCACGGCCGTAGAACGGCATCGATTTCCCCCTAAAAGGTGAATAAATTGTGCATGTATTTTATAGAAACAGAAAAATCTATGCCGCCGTTTACAATGCTTGCTGCTTCTGTAAATCAGAAGGTGATCAATGCGCGTATTGACTGATCCATCGCTTGGGTGTGAGTATTATACTACAGTATCTGTATATGTGTGTGTGTGTGCCCAAGTGGTCGTGCATGGGAACAAACATGCCAGTTTGCATGTTACATTTTGGAGTTTTATTGTGTTTGCATATGTGCCTTGAGGAGTTAATGTGTTCAAACAGGCATGCAGCTCTTGTGTACATTTGTGTGCAAGTCTTTCTATGTGTGTGTGTCTTTTCAGCCCTCCAGCAGGGTCATTTTATGTATTGACAACCTGCTTGTCCCTGTCATACAGAGAACATGAGTAGAAAGGCCATTCTCATTTGGGCTGATAAAGTGCCCGTAGCGTCATAATGACCTCTAGCCATTTATAAATCATACTTTAACATGAGGGGAGATGGACGTCTAACCGCTGACTGATTGCAGAATTGATCAAAATTACTCATTCATGAATCGGCCAAACATTTTTTTTTTTTCGCACAGCATTTTAAAAGGTGAGACGCTCGCATGGGAAACAACGCGGTGGTTATGGTACGATAAATATTGTAATAGTTATGTTTTGGCTGATCTCTTGCTTCGTGTTGTTTCCAGTGCATACATCTTGTCTCACTACTTTAGCATATCTGTTTCGTTCCCTCTCCTTCCCGAAGCGCCCTCATTTTTCCATCGACCACCTCATATTAATCTGCATAGGAACAATCAGCAGCTCATGTTTACTGATTCGCTCAATCAGGTATCAGTTATCCCTCGAGGTTCAAGGTCCCCGTTGACAACCTGCATACATGTGTGCATGAGTGTGTGTGTGTGTGTGTGTTGCGGACAAAGGAGGAAGATCCCTGAGAGAGCCGAGCAGAACGTGTTGATCGATCCCCGGCAATTACCAGCCAATCGAAATGTGATTTATTTCCCAAGGAATCATTTCAATATCAGGAGAGCTGGTGAGAGGATGGGAGGGTGCGTGCGAAGGGAGATCCTTGTCAATAAACTACCACTTACGCTTCCATTCTTCTTCCTGTATCCCTCCATCTGTGCCTCTCTCAGCACATCCCATCTCCTCATGCTCAGCCTGCTCTTTCTTCCTTTGTCCATCATCCCACTTTCCCCTTTTTCCCCTCATCCTGTGCATCTCTGATCCTCAACCCTCCACCTCCATCCAGGCCTTTCCCTCCCGCCCTGACTGCTCCCCAGTGAGGCTATCATTCTGAGGCCTTGTCAATACGATCAGTCAACCAGACAAAAAGACCAACTGACCAATTGAGGTATTTTGACTCTTAATCCTCCCCCCTCCTTCCCTCACCCTTCCTTACCCTCCTCCTCCAGTCTTTTTCACCACCGCCTCCCCCCGCCTCCTTTCTCCCTTTTTTTTTTTTGCACTTAATTAAGTCGCCAAGTGGCTGTCAGGAATAATTTTTTGCCGTAACGTGGGGCCGAGGGCCGCGGTGGACTTGACATTTGATAATATTGCGTCTCCACGTTGATTGAAATTGATTTTAGGGGGGGAGAGAGGCCCCCTGCTCGCCACCGCCGTGATCGTTTGACAACTCTCAGCCAATCAGCCCCAAGGACAGCCCGTGGACCCCCACCACCACCACCACCACCACCTCCACCATCTTTGGCGTGGCAACTCATATTCCAACGAGTGATGGCTGGGTGTGAGCGAGGGAGTGTTCATGTGTGCGCAGGGATACCAAGGGGTCGGACACGGAGTACCGTCGCAGGGTCATGGAACTGGCAGTCACATTTCCCATAAATCAGCCGGGCAGTGCAGAGAGGAGCATGCAAGCAGCCCCACTCGTCCACAAGTAACCCATGCAATTTCTGTTTTTTTTCCCAAGCAACCTCTGCCCCCTTCAGCTACTGTTTTTTCTTCCCTCTCCCAAGCTAATAGAGGGTATAATGTTAGATGCAAATGACTGTTTTAATTGTTGCCTTATTAGTGGGGAGTGGGGGTATTAACTAAAGAACATCATGATGAAATGCCACTCAAAAGAAAGCTGCAGTCGGAATCAATCAGGGTAATTAATTACAAACACGAACGCCACCATCAGTGTTTCCATAATGTTTACAATCAGACTCTGCAGCACTTCACTTGTCTCTCAGACTTGAGGCCCCAGACATGAAGCAACGAGGGCCTCGGTTCCTGTACGGGTCCCCGGTGTGTTTACTGCTATCTTTTTATGAGCTGTAGTCCCAGGGCAAAACTTAATTGTTATTTTTGTTGTTTTAAAAGATAAACTATTTTTGGAGCACCCCGCCTAAGGAGCATACACTGGTAAAACAGTGTTTTAAATTACTTGAAACGCCGATTTAATTAGTTCTGACCAATTTTGTTGCCAGTGTACTGGAAATATTCTGCAGTTTTCAATTATAATTATATCTAGCAGTGCCTTTTTTTTTTTTACCGTTTATCTTACTGACATTCATTGTTGTTTCAACATGCTTTGTAACTTTAATATTAATTTAAAAAAAATGCAATGCAGATAAGCAGAACAGCATCATCAAGCAGAATCATTAAGTTAGTAATGTGATTTTTTTCTGGAAACAAACTTTGACAAGTTAAATATTAAATCTATAGACTAATACAGTTGTAATTTTTGTATTGCTGAACATAAGGCTCAGTGTTTCCACTTTTTACCAGTCTTCATTATGATTTTCTGTCGTTCTTTTGTTTACTGAATAGAAAAATGGCTTCATCACAGATTCTCCCTCAGATTTTGGTACTTTTAATAATTTTTATCAACACCTTCACACGTCCAAGGCACGGAAAATGTTCACTATCTATTGATTAATCTATTATTTATCTGTCTATCATCTAATAAAATCTCAAAACCAAACAAAATAGTGGAAGGCTGCCAAATTTATGCCTGAGCGAGGACTATAACCACATGAGTTTCCACAAAAGCCTGCATAACTCCAAAAACTAACCGTTAGAAATCCAAGAATCCCATATAACATTATTGATACCTTTGAATCTGTATTGGTTTTGAGCATTGCAGCTGTAAATACAGTTAATTCCTGATTGTCCACAGCCAATCCTTCGCTCTTTCTGCATTCTGATCTGCTCCTGTTTAAATTGGGTTATGGGTGCCACTCGGTGCGCCTCCGTTCCATATTCCTGATGAGGCTCCGTCTTTTAACCCCCTTTTCCAGGCGCTCTAATCGGCTCTCACTGCTCCAGGCAACAGACAAACTGTACCAGATGAACACGGAGGGAAAATTGCTGTTATTTTGGAAGGGGGGGTGGGGACGGGTGGGGAGGCTTGACCAAATTAATTGTGACTTTTTTATTCACCGGCAGTTAATGTTTGCGCTGGCCTAGATAAAGACGTTCTCGATGGCGGAACGGGATGATCGCGGGTCTTTTCACCACCACAGTCAACTGTTAAAGACCTTTTGACTGTCACCACCCTCTCCTCTTCTACTGTTATCTCACCATCCATTCTGTCTCCTACTTCTTCATTCCCTCCACTTTTTCCCTCCTGCCTTATCACGAAACCTGTGCCCACATCCACTCTTCTCCTCGGTCCCTCCTCACTGCATCCTATTGCATCCTAGCGGTCTTCTTTCCCTCCTCCCCCTCATCCCTCTCCCCCGCCTCCCTTCCCCTCCACGCTCAACCTTCTTGTCCGACAACCCAGCTATTAACCTCTGGCCTCGTGTCTTTCCTCCCATCACAGCTGCAGTAATTAGGAGGTCAATCCGGCCTGCTCTGCTTTCATTTACACCAACACACACACACACGCACACACACACACAAACACACACTTTGTACTGACATCTCTGATGGCACAAAATGTGACAGATTCATTGCATAGATGTAAAACTACACCCAGGAACAATTAAAAGAGACGTGTGGGTACAAATTTGAAAAAAAAAAACCTGACACATAATTACAAATTGATTGCTGTTATAAAAGTAAAGCTGATTATTGGTTACCATTAACAACAGTAGTTAACTTATAGGGTGGAAGATCATTATTTAATCATATAATAAAGACTCCCTACATATATTTATAAAATGAAAACAAACAAATTAAATACTTTTTTTTAGAAATTTAAGAAAATCTTAAATTTGGTTTGCATTCGTGCAAATCTTTACTCAGAAATGACTATAACAGCGCCAAATTTGATGCTTCATCTGCTAATCATGTACACATTCTTTGGTACTAGATGGAAATAATTACAAATTTTAAAACTGCTTTTGAATTTTTACCTACTTTCAACCGGTTTTGTTGCTCCCTACAATACATATATTATATTTTTTATATAATAAATTTAACGACTTTGCATTGATAGCTTATCCTTACCTATTGATTTCCCTTTAACTTAAAGGTAAAAAAAGGGAAAAATTCCCCCTTTCCTTTAAAATAAATAAATAATTGATTCAAGAAAGTACTTAAATGTATGTCAGCCTCCAGACAAATAGTTTCTTGAGTAAAAAAAAAAGTGCGCTTTCTTGGTTATACAGAATTTTCCTTATACTTCAAAATGATTTCAAATTATTCCTTCACTTATTTTCAAATGTTGGATGAATGGCTTGTGGAAACATTTTACCAGCACGTTCTGGCATGTGCTGGAGTACAATGATTTCCATATTTTACTATGTTATTTAAAATAATAATAATAATAATAATGCATTGGTTTTAGGGCTTTTCCAGACACTCAAAGCTACTTTACATTGCATTATTCATTCACTCCATACTCCATTGTGGTAAGCTACGTATGTAGCCACAGCTGCCCTGGGGTAGACTGATGGAGGCCAGGCTGCCAGTCTGCGCCATCAGCCCCTCCGACCACCATCAACCACTCACTCTCACACTGCATCCACCCAGGCTTCCTGGTGTTCCCTCACGGTCTCCCATCCAGGTACTGACCAGGCCCAACCTCACTTAACTTTAGAGATCTGACGGGATCAGGCATCCACAAGGCCTTTTAGTCTCTATTATGAAAAATCTGTATCAATATGTTAAATTAGGATCGTTAAATGTTAATGAATGAATGGAAGCTTACCCACAAAGACATGATCATGTTAATTTGATGCATAATGTCAGTGTGTGTTGTTAGTTAATCACACATTGCAGTATACAGTGTGTTCATTTCCATACTACAAGCAAACACACAGCAGGGTTGGCAGCACTGGGCAATGAGCTGTCAGAGCAGCTTCCCTGCATCACACAGGTCATTGGCCGATCCCTGTCTGTCTCTCTCTGTCTGTCTGTCTTTCTTCCTCCACCTTTCTTTCCCTCCGTCTCTCTCTCTCTCTCTCTCTGCCTCTAACCCCATGTGCTTTCCGCCCCTGCGTCTCATTAACACAACATACAATTAAAGTGCGTGTACCGCTGTCAGATCCCTGCTATTAGCACCTCAGCCTAAATGGCACTTGGCAGAGAGCTGAATCGCAGCTTCCTCGTCCCAGTCAAACAATTAGAGGCCTCACACACACGATCAACACCACAACACATTAACACCTAGCCAGGCTGACGCAACACATACAGCACAATCGCAGTGTTGGACTGACACCGTCCTGCTCCTGTCACCTTTACTGGCATCATAAGAACCACTGTTGTGAATTCTTTAATATGTTTATTTGCTGTTTTTATGAGATATGACACTATGCTATTCTATTTGTAGTGAATTTGTACTGGAGCAGTAGGTTTCCTCTAGCTGGAAATGACAAAATAATGTAAGAAATTGTGTTTGAGATACTGCTAGCTTCTACACCATTCAAAATGATCCTGCTAATTCCAACCACAGCATTCTAAAACACCATAAAGTCTTGTTCTCTAAGTTCTACTCAGTTACTAGTCAACAGCAAAGTAATGGCTAAAAATAAAGAGTAAAGAGAGCTGGCTATTAAGGTCCATCACTTAAGAGAAAGCTACACAGTGTTGCTGCTCATAAGATGGAGGGAAAGGCTATAAAGTCATATGCAAGTGTTTATAATGGGCCACAGTCAAAAGTAAAATCAAAATGTATAAGGAGTTCTACACTGGTTTCAGTCAAAGGTGAACCCAGCACTGGTAAAACTGGCAGTACAAGAGCCAAGAAGAGGCCATCCTGGTGAATCTTTGCAGTTTTTTCATCAACATCTCAATGCAGACACTCTACTGGTTTCAATGGAGGACTCTACTTCTCCAAGACAAGCAAACCGAAGTTCACCCGGACGAAGAAGAAAGCTTTTGGTCGGCAGAGATGAAAATGGAGTTGTTTGGACAGAGGGACGTGGCTTTCTTTTGGATAAAGATAGAAGAAGCCCAAGAACACCATTTCCACAGTCAAACATGACATTGGTAATGTAATTGTTTTGGGATTGTTTTTCAAAACGCATTATCTTGGGAATCATTGGAAAGTCCAATAACACAAAGAAGAAATGGGTAACAGACAACAAATTCAACATTTTGAAACAGCCCTGCAAGAGTCAAGACCTGGGAACTGAAGACTAGAAGGATGGCAATGAAGCCTTCCAATCTAAAAAGAGGAGTGGAGAAAATTTCCACGACTGATATGTGAAAAGTTAGTTGTGGCATTTCATCTTCAAATGAAGTTCCTATCAGTCAGTCCCTCCAGGATTTCGCGGGCGTTTTTCAAGATTGTTGCTCCTAAAATGCCTGAATTCGCGGAGGCTTTTCTAAAAAAATTGCGATGTAAGTTGCAATGTTTTAAGTGTATTTGTTGCGATTAAATTGCAGGAGACAGTAAAAAGTTTCTAAAAGTTTGCATTTTTTTTTTGTTTTGTATAATTCATTAAACATTTTTAAAGTTTAAAAAGTTAATTTCACATCCTGCCACATACGTGTTCACACACACACGCTCACAGCTCGTCACGTCAGTTAATTAATCTAACTTACCTTCATTCTTTCAGTGCTGCCACAGATCTGGATGCAACAGCTTCCGATTTGTCTGGTCTGTGGTCTGCTGGTTTCACCCATTCTCCTAATATGTTTCGCAGTAGGAAAGTGTTTGTCAATCGATGATTTTTGTTTGTGTTCCACCTCAATATTGTACGGGGTGCAAAACAGTTTACCTCCACTTTGGTGAAGAACATCAGAATTGTGTTTTGCAGGTCTTTAGCAGTCATTTCTGTTGGTAAGTGAGAGACGTTACTATCACACATGTCTGCATCTTCAAACCATAAACAAGGAAGTGAATTCGGTGACGTACGTGCATTACGTTTGCGCTGGGAACTGCTGTGATTGGTGGAACTCACGGGAGGCGGGACAAAATTGCGGAAAAGTCGCTGTGATTGGACAGAATTGCAAGGTCGCGCAGAATTCATGGTGATTGGTTGAATTTGCATTTATTGTTGCGACCACACTATCACGAATTCCTGGAGGGACTGTTAAGTATTGTGTGAGCACATTCCCCATCATTTTCATGGATCTTTTTGGCAGACGCCCTATGAAACTGCATTATAATAAGGTGATCCAGATGCACAGATTAGTTAAATCAAGAACTAATCAAACCTCAGTTTCTTTTATCAAAAACAAAAGGAGGGAAACTAGCACAACATATAACATCACTTTGGTGAGTATACATCTTTAAGCATACACAACTGAGTGCAGTGACTCCCTCACACACACAGACACACTATCACTTGTGCTAAACAGACACACACATACCACACCCTCTCCCACGCTGCAGCAGTAAATATCTGAGATCTAAATCCTCTTCACAGCATTGCCTAATTACTCCCAACAACATGGTAGCTGATTAACTTGTAATTGCTGCTCTGAACGCAGCCTGTCCCTCTCTCCTCGTTAGGGTTATTACTGACTATAATTACCGCTAATGTGCAGAGAATAGCGCACACACACACACTCGGGCTCACATGTACACAAACACCCGTGCAGGTGGAGGCTCCATCGTGAGCACCTGAACACACATATCCTCAAACACTCGCGGACACGCCTCGCCGGGAGGATACTTAGCTTCTTGGAAACTGTGACTGGAGCACAAAGCAATAACAGTGAAATTTTGGCAAGTAAATTCATTTTCAGTATGTTGCCTCATTGAACCAACGCAATTCACAGCAGCCAAAATCACGTAATGGTCTTCATATGTCACTTTGCGTCTCGCCGGTGTCCTTTAAACCTCACAGCAAAACCAAATCTGTATTCTTTTTCTCCCGTGATCCTGTGAGTGATGCTTATGACATGTTTTAAAGTTACTCCTGAACATTTCGCTTCCTGGAACTACAATATTTGACTTTCACTCCAGGGTGGTTGTGAAAAAATAACACCTACAAAGTAAAAATTAAGAGGGTTAATACCAAAAATATATGTCCTTTCTGATAAATCATTAGTCCAAGTTAATCCTATACCACATATCACAACAAAAACATGTTTTGGATGTGTTTACGGCCTAATAAACTCACATTCTTTCTTTGGAAATAATCATCCCCAAAACAATCTGTAGCAGACAAATGATTATAAAAATGTATTTTCCATGTTTTGTTTTGGGTTTTTTTTGGCGGGGGGGGGAGTGTTTTAAGTATATCCTGTCACCACAGAGATCAAATGCCAAACTGTTTTGATATCCTGCAGGAAATCAGATAAGTAGCGACATATGTTTTGCATTTCCATAAAAGCAACATTTGTAGAATTAACTATCAGATTTTAAAACCCCAAACAAACACGGGGGGGATGTAGAAACGATCATCTGTTTGGGAACTTTTACAATTTCCTGTGAAGTGCAGAAAGCACAAAAATACAAGTAATATTATTATTTATATCCACAGATGTTTTTTGCTCAACCTGTCTGTTCTTTTGAAGCAAACTTCGTCATGTTTATTCATGAAAACAGGACCTTTCTGAGTTGTGATCTGACAGTAAGATGCCACTATTGTTTGTCTTCCTGCGCTCACTCTGCAGCGCAAGTGGCTTCTGTTCTCCCCTCCTGCCTGCTCTGTGTAAAAAGGCATTTGCGTGAATCTAAATCCGGCTTAATCGTAATTCTCCAACTAAACTTGCTGCGGAGAAAGCTACGAGCGCAAAGCTCCTTTTAAGTTCATAATCACTTTCTCCTTTAGCCGGGGATAATGGTACTACTTGTGGGAGATTTAGCCCACGTCTGTCTTCCTCTCTCTCCCCCCCTCTCTCTCCTGCACTACCTCTCTGTCTCTCTCCGTCTCCCCCAAACACACTATCTCTCTTTCTTCGGACCATTAGTGATATTGCCGGGCCGCAGACCTCTGTGTTAAGTCACTTAATCAAAAGCAATGGGTTGAAAATCTTGTTTGGCCTCTTATGTCTGATTCATTCCTGCAGACAAGAGCAGCAGAGAGACAGAGAGAGGGCCGGGGGGAAATAAATGGAGAGCGAGACAGATACGTGGAGGGAAAGGAGGCGAGCGAGTGTTGATAGTAAAGTGAGATGGTGAGCGAGGAAGTGTGAGAGAAGAGGAGGGAGGACATTAGGTGGTGGTACTATGTGTTATCAGCTAAGCAGCAGCAGAAAGGCTATCATTGGCTTTTTCACCCTCTGGGTGATGAGGAGGCCACTGTTCCTCTAACCACTTCTGACTACCTCTCATCTACACACACACACACACACACACACACACACACACAGATTCTCATTTTCTCAAGTTCTTCTCTTTCTTGTTCCTCTTCGGAGGTCTTCACTAGTATAATTCCTACATTTCAACCAATGCTTTTCGTCTTATCTCCTCTCAGACCACAAAGTCAGACGGAGGCCTTCTAAGTGAAACCTTCCAAAATGAAAATGTCTCAGGAGAAAGATTGCTCATGTGTTATTTTTCAATATAGTCTCCTTAACTTCAAGGCACTTGGTCCAAGCTTCGCTAACCCATCATGGAAGAAAGTCACACCTTGGGGCTCCAAATGCTATCAGTATAATTTCAGTTTGGGAAACAGAAGTCAGATGGTGCTGGTCAGGTGATTAAGGTGCTCAAAGCAACAGTTCAAAGCCACATTCTGCCACCTGTGCGATGCTTTTTTGGTTCCCTCTAACTTCGTCTGCAAAGAAATGATGACAAAAATTTGCGTTTTTGTGTACAGTGATATACACCGCTCAGCCACAACATCATGACCACTGACAGGTGAAGTGAATAACATTGATCATATTGCTACTATGTGCTGTTCTGATGGAAAACCTTGGATTTTAACATCCATGTTGATAAGACTTTTAGACGCACAAATAAACATTGCCCCAGAACAAGCACACTCCCTCATACTAATGGAAATCCCAAATGTCACTGGCCTACCCCCTGCAGGAAAATACAACCCCACCACATGGAAACAACATCAAACAATGTTGGAACATGTTGAGGAACATGACAATGGCCCAACATGTTGATTTGACCTCCAAACTTCCTACATCCCATTGTGATCAAGCATCAACAGAATGCAGTGGAACAAGTTGGATTGACAGAGGCCCCACTGCACAAGTCAGAGTACCCAAAGGATCCAGTGCCAACGTCCTGGTTCCAGACCCCATAGCACACCCTGAGAGGTCCTCTTGTCCATGTCCAATGGTTCAGAGCATTTTCGACCACATAAGGGGGATTCTAACAACCAGTTTTTTCAAAGCTGTTGCAACTATTGGTTTCTGATCTGACACCACTGTAGTCCGGTTTAGGCACAAACACTGCTTGGTTACGGATATGTCATTATTAAAATACCTACTTTGCTAAGGTTAGAGGACTGCTTGTGCCATGTTGCAATAATAACCACTTGATTAGTTAAAAGAAAGCCATGCTGATTGTTGATAGTCAGTTTTGTGAACCCTTCCATTCACCTTGAACATCTTTTTGCTTGTTACTCCCAAAGATTTCTACAGCTGCTAGAGGATTTGGCAAAAACAAACACACATGTCCGTCTTTGACACGGATAAAAACGGAACGCAGAATTAAACAAAGAATGAACCTGAGGTTACGCAAACTTGTGAGGATGTCTTCGAAAAATCTTAAACCTGATTTAGGGTGCATTAGTGCAGCATGAATGTTCACTTACAGTCGGTGAAAAGAACAGGTTTAACCCTACAGCTCAGTGTTTTTTATAAAAATTGAGATTATTAACAGCATGACCAACATCAAAGCCAAACTGTGGGTGAGGACAGGCTAACAATATCTCCCACTAGACAGGTGGAAACACAAAAAAGGCAGGATGCTGTGAATGGACCAACAAGACTCAAACATAATGTCAGTTTGGGTCCTCACAAGTATAGAAGCGTGAACAAGCGTGCATTGAGTGTGGAGATGGAGATGATGGGTGATGGAGGGGCTCTACGCTCCATAGGGGGGCAAATGAAACATACGGAGCACCAGACCTCTTCCTACACATGCACAAACACACTGATTTTATTTTCATTTATTAATTCTAAAGACGAAAACAAAAAAAAAAGCTTACTTCCCCTCTTCGGTGCAACTGACAGGCTAAATAATCGATCGCCTGTATTGTGAAGGATGCACAACAGAAGAGGGAGGAAACACAAGAAGACATCATCCTTTAGAAAAAAGAGAAATACAATCCAGAAAATGTTAATTTGTCAAAACCTGCACCTGCAGAACTCACAACTTACATTCTACAATCATGGCTTAGAGAAGCAGATGAACAACAAAGCTTCACTTTGATTCCCGGACGCTCAGCACTATACCATTAATTCACTCTCAAACATCTATAAAGCTTTTAACATTAATACACTCTGGGACTTTGTCTTAGTTGTGGAAGTTACATGAGCTTTTTTTATTTCTTTCAGGAGTAGGGAACTGCACGAAGCTGAAGATCGATAAGATGGTTTAAAAGTCATAAGTGAATTGAATTTTCTTAATTACGGTAAAAGTCAAAAAAGTTGGGCGTTTTATTGTGAATTACCCTATGATGCACATCAGGGTCAGAGAGTAATCTCTTCCCTCTTAAGTCGATCGCAGTTTTCATTTCCTAATTGAGAGAGAGATGGATTGAGGGATAGACGGAAAGAGGGAAATTGGTGTAACTCTCATCCCTCATGTCTCTCTCGTTTAATAGCCTCTTATTTCATGTTCTTTTCCCCCTGCCCCATATGTATGAATGTTCAAAGTCCCCTGGATTTGGGACGCTGCATTGTGGGATTGCACAGTTAGCAGCGCTACTTAGTGGATTCAAGCCCCTTTTAAAAACACCCCGGAAAACCAATGTAAAATCCCTCTCAGGCACAAATCTTCTAAAGCGCTCCCTCTCTAGTTTATTTTAGAAATGCACAGTTAAAGAAAAAAATAGAGAGGAAAATTTAAAAACAGCTAAATGTAAGTTGTTTTAGCTTGTCAGTGTAGCAGAAAAGCAATGCACGGATGCTGAAGAAGAGAAAGAAGATTTATGATGAGTTAAATCTGTGCAGAAAGATTCGGGAATCATTCACCAAAACACAATGGATGGTTTTGGAAGCTGTCAACAGAAACTAGCTACCTCAGTAGAATCATTCATGCTGTGCAAAACCTTTAATTCATCTTAAGTCTGAGAAACAGTGGAAGAAAGGAGCAAATGACGCTTTGAAATACTGGTTGAAGAAACTAACAAACAAGCAATTTCAGATGAACAGTCACGTAACTACTGCATACACCAATCAGCCGCAACATTCTGACCACTGGCAGGTGAAGTGAATAACATTGATCATATTGGCAGAGACAGAGGCCCCACTGCACAAGCCAGAGTACCCAAAGGATCCAGTGTCAATGTCCTGGTTCCAGACCCCATAGGACACCCTGAGAGGTCCTCTGGTCCATGCCCAATGGTTCAGAGCATTTTGGAGCACATAAGAGGGACCAACATAATATTAGGCAGGTGGTTATAATGTTATGGCTGATCAGTGTATATTACTCAAGATAGAAATTAGCCATCTAACCGTTATAATTCATTTACTCTCTACATGCAGACATTCAGTTTCCCACCTCTCCTATTCAGTGGGCTTTTACTGTTCCACAGCTGTTTATCTCAGGAAAAAGAGGGAATGTGCTCCCCTCACCACCTTCTCATGTTTCTGTGATAAAGCATGTGTTGCTGCAAGTGTCGCCGATCCTTGCGAGGTTTGCATACTTCACATCAAACGCACTCCAACACCTGTACACACAATCAGCCGCCGCCTCCCCGCTGCCACAGGTGTATCGCACTCGGTTACACGCACCTCTCAGGCCTTGAGAACACCCAATTCAATTAACCGGCAGACACATGCACGCGTTTATACACACTCAAACCCACCCACCAAACACCTAGTACACAAATTATGGCCTAGCCGCACACACACAGATTCAAAGTTGAAATTCAGCCCTGTTGTGGACGCTTCTCAATTCAATTAAGACACACTGAAGTACTTCTTTTGATCTCAGTATTGGCTATCAGGCACACACACCTGATGCTAGCAGCACTAGTGGCCTCATTGTCTGCGACACAATGCAGCTAAAAGCTAACATCATCTGGCTTGCGGTAACAACAGTTTTCAGGCAATAGTGATATTTTCCAAAAGTACAACACAAGAGCGTGCTGCGAATTCAATTATGCGGCGCTGTATTTCATCTTTGGAGTTATGTGCACCTGTGTGATTTTGAGTGTGTATGTTTGTGGTGCCATTTCCATTTGATAATGAGCTTTCTCCCTATTTCAGAATCAGAACTCGCACTGGAATCGTTTCCCTATAAGCTAACATGTTGTATACCTGTGTTGATATGAGACTAATTAAATTAAATGATAAAAAAAATCTAAAAAAAATTAGGCATCCTGTCTGAATATAGAAAAATGTATACATGCAATTTCTTGTCTGTAATGGAAAGCTTTCTTTAATGGTATAAAGTGGGCTGACTACATGCAGTCAAAATGCTGCTGCTTCAGTCCTTACCAGAAAAAAAGAAACCACATTCCACAGCACCTTTCTGTTTTTTCTAATATTAACTTGTAAGAACTGGTAAGATTCTCCAACACAATCAGATATTCTAAAGGTTAAATTAAAAGCAACCAAAGTGCCGTCAGGTTTTTATGGTCTTGCCTGCTTGATTGCTTCTAACATCAACTCTGATTAAAGCAAAGGTGAAAATGTAAAACATTCTGATGTGGATTTCCTATTTTTTCTTTTTTGCTTGTTTGCTAGCACACTATAAATGTTTGTTACACACATACACCGATCAGGCATAACATTACGACCACCTGACCAATACTGTGTTGGTGAAAAATGCTCTGAATCATTGGGCATGGACAAGAAGACCTCTCAGGGTGTCCTGTGGGGTCTGGAACTGGATCCTTTGGGTACTCTGGCTTGTGCAGTGGGGCCTCTGTCAATCAAACTTGTTCCACTGCATCCTGTTGATGTTTGATCACAATGGGTTGTAGGAAGTTTGGAGGTCAAATCAACATGTTGGACCATTGTCATGTTCCTCTACATGTTCCTGATTGTTTGATGTTGTTTCCATGTGTTGGAGTGCATTTTCCTACAGGGGTAGGCCAGTGACATTTGGGATTTCCATTTGCATGAGGGAGTGTGCTTGTTGTGGGACAATGTTTATTTGGGTGTCTAAGTCTCATCAACACAGATGTTAGGATCCAAAGTTTTCCATCAGAACACCACATAGTACCAATATGATCAATGTTATTCACTTCACCTGTCAGTGGCTTTAATGTGGTGGCTGAGCGGTGTATATACACTGTATATACATAGTTCTGCTTTGCATTTTAACATGTTAAATATCCTGATCAAAGAAAATTATACTTTTATGGTTCAAATTCAGTTTTGACGCTTGTAGGTTCAACAGTGTTTTCTTCGTCTAATGTCTTACAAACATACAATACAACAGATTTTATAAATGTTATGTCTATAATAAGAGTTTCTCATAAGAAACAAAACAAAAAAAGCTGACCCAGATCCTTGAGGATGCAATAATTCAAGTTATATCATGGGGGCGATAACAATTTAACATTTTTTGCTTATGGTAAGAAAACAGTGACACTCATCCTCATACAGACAGCAGACATATCACCATTATGAGTTAGTTTTGTGTCCCATGATAGATATTTACATAATAAGTGACAAAAAAATCTCAAAATTAAAATAAAAATCTAAACAAAAAATGCCAAGGAGTTTTTTTTCAAAAGTCTTTATCATATATCATATTTTATCTATTAATTTTGGTGATGAAACTTTGTGCCACTAGGAATGAGAGCGTCTTCTCCTGCTCCTGAAAAGCCGCGGCCGTCTCATTGGCAGGGAAATGACATTTTTGATTGTGGCGCCTGTTTTGTGTCTCTCTGCATGAATACACAGCACCGGATTTTGCATATGTAAGGTTAAAGTGGCGAAGCTCATCCCGCTGTATTCAATCCTTAAAAAAAGACATTTCCTCTTTTCCCCCGAGGCTGTGCAGGTTGAGGTAATAGATGGGCGGCTGTGTGGAGTCGGGGGTGGGGTGGGGTGGGGGGGGATAAGGCATGCATACGTGCACATTTCAGTATATGCATGCAGAATCATTTGCGTGCATATGCGTGTGCGTTATTCCCTGTTCATCTGAATGGAGATTCATTGGGCGGCCATTTCAAAATTAAATGCTTTTGGTCTGGCAGATTGCTTTACGTCTCTGTCATGTTGTTGTGAATGGGATGCAGCGTTTGATGGATATGAGGACTGACAGCAGAGCCTCCCCGACACAGACACCCGCACTTACACACACACCACTTTATTCATTTTCATCCTCGTTCCCTTCATCACACCATCCCCAGGCTCCACTCCTTTACCTTGTGTCTTTTGTCCCACCGTCTTGTATGCGCCCATCTTTTAAAGGATTATTTCGATAACTTTCCTGTTTAAAAGATAGTTTGCAACGGATGACTATCGTAAAAAATGCAACAAAAGGGTGAGACTAGCAAAGCATGCCTGTGTCCACTTCTCAGATCTCTAAAAATATTAATAAAGCAAGGAGTTATTGGTATTTTGTGGTCTAAGATTTAGCGTGTTGTAGCGTTAATAGCAACTGTACAATAATTGTCAAAACTTAATCATTAATTTTGATAAATATAAAGTATATTAGCCTTATTCTGGTTGCGATTTGTCGTCTTGTGTCTGCCAGCTTTATATTTTGTCCACTTATTAGTTTTGAGAAGTGCTTCTAAATGGTCTATTGAAAGTTTTTGTCTCGACTGCTCATGTTTTGTTCTCTCTTCCTTCCATTTCTGTCTTGTTTCATTAGCATCTGCGCTCTATTACTTTTTGAAATTAAGTTTCCACAAAGTCTCAGTTTTGCTCCTCCTTCAAAACAGAAGCTCGGCAGCACACAGGAACTACCCAGCGCTAATAAGAGATCTACAGATGGTCCTCTCAAATATCCGGCACACATTTCCTTTTCCAAAAACAACTTGTGCAAGAGTTGGTTTAAGAACAATATGCAAAAACTTCCAGACTTCCATAAGTGTTTCTTTTCTGTGTGTGTGTGTGTATGTCAGTCATAACTAAACACAATCAGTCCTGTCTGAGTTTCCTGCTTCGTGACAGTCTGCAGCTGCCTCCTGTCTGCCACATGCACACACGCGCCTTCATTTCCTACAAGAAATATCATTCTTAACTGTGGGACTAAACATCTCGGTTACTTTTAGGGGCATTACTTCATTCTCTGATCAAGCATAAAGTTGCAGTGCGGTGCCACTTTGACGAAAACAATTAAGCCAGCTGATTGATACGGCGCTTTTCTTTCTGCATCGTCGCGAGCTCCTCATTAGGTGCCGACTGTGATTTGTTCATAGTAGCCACATCTACAGTCAGGGAAGGTTCATTTTTCTCTGCTGCCGTTGCACTCGTTGCAATTAAAAGACGTTTTAATTTCTTCCTTTCACTGTACAATCTTACAATCGTATATTAGCACATTTACTCTTGGTATATTTTACACTTTTACTGTGCATTTTGTACTTTAGTATATTTTTATATAGTGTAGTGTGTTTTTACTTACAGTGTTTTGTTTTGTTTTTTTTTACTTAGAGCTAAACACCAATCAGCCACCACATTAAAGCCACTGACAGGTGAAGTGAATAACATTGATCATATTGGTACTATGTGCTGTTCTGATGGAAAACCTTGGATTTTAACATCCATGTTGATCAGACTTAGACACCCAAATAAACATTGTCCCACAACAAACACACTCCCTCATGCAAATGGAAATCCTAAATGTCACTGGCCTACCCCTGCAGGAAAATGCACCCCACCACATGGGAAAAACATGAAACAGTCAGGAACATGTTGAGGAACATGACAATGGCCCAACATGTTGATTTGACCTCGTAACTTCCTACACCCCATTGTGATCAAGCATCAACAGGATGCAGTGGAACAAGTTTGATTGACAGAGGCCCCACTGCACAAGCCAGAGTACCCAAAGGATCCAGTGGCAACATCCTGGTTCCAGACCCCATAAGAGACCCTGAGAGGTTCTCTTGTCCATGCCTAATGGTTCAGAGCATTTTGGAGCACATAAGGGGACCAACACAATATTAGGCAGGTGGTCATAATGTTACATTTTATGTTTTTCTTTTTGTTTATTTTTATTTGCTGCATTATTTTGCATCTATAGTGTATATCTGTATCTGTAATAAAGTATTTCTATTGTATTCTATTTTTCAATATTTGTGGTGGTAGTCATGTTACCCTTTCTACTTGCTACCGCAACAACAAAATTAGACTCTGTCACTCTGTTCTATCATAGCTATATTATGGGTACTGCAAGTCTTTTAGCTTAAGATCCTCTGAGGTCTCCACCGCCTATTATAAGTTCATTTTAAAAACTACACTTCCATAACCTAAGATTTATTTTAAACAAACCTTCACAGTAGGTAAATCGCATAATTGATCTAAAAGAGAAAGGTCATGTTTGCTGTCCATTAACACTCAATCTTCGTGATGATATCTACGAGAGAAGTCAAGCAAAGGACTGCAACAGCCAAACTCTGTATATACAATAACGGCTGAAACAGAAAGGGTGTTTAGGTGAACAACAGAAGTTTCCCCCGCAAGATCAGGAATAGGAAAATATCCACTTTGAGGCTGCTATTGTATTTGTGATAAAAATCTATTTGAATTCCTGTCATACACACACTTTCCCCGGCTCCGCGTCCGTCTGTATTTTTAGTTGTGCTTTTGTGCATCTGTGCATGTTGGACTGTGTCTCATTCACCTCCGACGCGAGGACTTTTCACTCGATGAGCAGATGAAAGCCACTGAGAGGTAATGGGACCTCTGTTGAGACAAGCCAGCCAATCTCCAGCTCGCAAAAATACATTCCACACGCACGCACGCACACACACACACACACACCTACCCAATACATTTGCATCTCGAGTGCCACAGCAGCTAGCTAGCTAGTGAGACAATTTGAGTTACCATTCAAATGAAGGCAGTGTTTGTGTGAGCCCCGGAGAGTGGAGGGGAGGGAAAAAAAGCAGAAAGAGAAAGGTTTTTTGGAAATATGCAAATACTGCTCTGCATGGGAAATCTATCTTGAAATGAGCTTTCTATTTGGGGAGCTTAAATCAAGAATCACTTTGGCACACTGATGTGAATTGAATAAATTCTGCTTCTGCAGATGTTTACACGTGGCCAGCAGGGTTTTTAAAAAAAAAAAAAAAAGACACAAAGAGAGGAAAACACGGCAAGAACAAGACTGAAGGAACACAACATCTTAAACTATATTTACTCAAATATCAACATCAGACTTATCCTGCATCTCAGCTGGGGTGAAGATACACAGCATGGAAAAATGACAAGTCTGTTTTGTCTTAGCTTAGCATAGCATCTAGCTGGCTAGTAGTTAGCGTTGTTACACCCAGCCTAGGGGTTACTGCCACGTAACATAAAACCATCCTTCACCTGCTCCAAGTAGGCACACCACAACCAATGTTACCCAAGAAATAATTGATTTATTTATAGTAATATAACTGTGAGCAACACAGGACGATTGAAAGCAAAACAGTGGTAAAGTGTCTAAATAACTTCGGAGTGAGCAAAGGCCAAAATAACAACCAAAAACCCAAACTAAACTCCTTGTTAACTTACCTAACTAAAACAAACTCTGACAACAAAAAAATAGGTTCTTACCTCCCTGACTAACTTAAAACAGGAGAAAACAGACTAACAAAGCAAAACTTTACCACAACCTGAAGCTACACTGCGCACACCCTTTTCACAAATGTGCCGGTTGACGCAGGCGAAGGATGGAACGACCCCCGACCCTCTGTTCCCTCTGGTGACGTCCTCCATCCGCCTAATAAGCCAGTTCCAAGGTAGAGCGGCCAATCACGCGCCGACCCGTCACCTTCGGCAGCCAATCCCGCAGGTGACATACGGTGCACCCTCAACGGCAGTCAGTAACTTGATGACGTACAGCCGTGCGCACAGGAGGAAGCGCACAATATATACATATATACATGCAAACAAACAACCGCAGTTGTTGTGTCAACGGGTCTCTAGCTACATTAGCTCTATTTCACATTAGGAGTGTAAATAATTTAGTATATTAGCCAGTAATGCAATAATGTGCTTAACACTTTGAATTTGGATATTTTTATCAGGGCAAAGTTGGAGCTTGGTAGTTTTAAGTCATTGTCTTGTGTTGTAATTATAGTTGAGGTAACTTGGTGGCTAAAAAATGCTAATTCTTTCATTGTGTATGAATAATCTACTGTTGATTGCTGCAGGCTAATTTGAATCCCTTGTCCACGTGGAAGTTGAGAGGTGTACTACGAATCAAGACCCACACACACAGACTTTCTTAGAGTTAGCTAGCATGACAAAACCTATAACCGCAAACAAAGATGATGAGTATCACAGCAGTGGTTATCAACTTCCTTTGTTAACTCAGGCTTTCTTCATCAGACTTTGAGTGCCTTCACATTAAAGGAGGTGAAGTGTTCAGTGTGTTGTTTGACTCTTCTTCCTCTCAAAATGGACAGGTCGCATGCTGCCTATTTCACTCAGGAGGAGTGTTTTAATGGACATCTACAAGGAATATAAAAAATGTATCACGGCGAAAGGCACCGTTATTGCAAATAAGGCAAGAGAGGAGTAGATAATGGCCAAGCATGTAACTTATTATCTCGCACTGCACTCTCAATGCAGCTGCTGATTTCTGAGGCAACAGCTGCGCATTAGAGCTCTTAAACTTCATACATTTAAACATGAGACTGAAGAAAAGCACATTTAGGTCTGACGCTGTTCCATAACGAAGGATGCGTGAAGATCACTTTAGTTTTGGGCCAAATAAAGTGAAAATAATCAAATTTAATTGGTTGAATATTATTTATAATGAGTTCTTAGTTAGTTCTCCGTTAGCTACAATGCAAGCAGTGTAAAAGGGACTTGGCAGCAAATTATCATCAGGCATGGAAACATATGTCTGCACTTTTGGCATCACCAACTCTTTGCCGTTCCCATGACAACACAACACATACAGCTTGCGCTACTGTAACTGCACAGCTTCATTCAGTGACACTGCTAACACTCACAGCTCAACAGGTCTGCAGATATAAGATATTCCTTCAGATGAGAATCTAATGCTCAGAATATCATCAGGAAAAGAACTGGTGAAAGGATGGGAGTTTTAAAATTCCAAATTCTGGACAGCGACCTTAAAAACTTTGGCCTCAACATACCTCGCTCATATTTGAGATTAACAAACAAGCATCATTCAAAACAAGCAGCAATCACGTAACAGCTCAATATTCAATCCAAAATGACCAACTTAAAACCAAAATAAAGGAGCAATAAGTGCATACGCTGCTGACAAACACATTACCCCACTTGTTATACATCTGAAGCAACATTTAAGCCCCAGACTGCGGGTCAGATGGATGTCGAGGGACTTGGGAGGGACGTGGAGAGTTGCTTTAAACGAGCTCGTACGCGCAGACACCGACGTGAATTTAAAACGTAGTTAAAATGTCACCCGGCATGTGAAATATTTTAAAAATCTCCACTGTAAAGCTCATTCTGAATCAACGTGATACTTAGCGCTATAATTCTGTCACACTGCTCTTGTTTCCAGAGAGAAAGTTATTAGGATGATTTGTTCGCGGCCGGCGGAGCCCCTCCATGGCTGACAGTATCAGCGCAGTCCGACCACAGATGTATTGTTATGTGAGTGTGTGTGCATCTGATCCTATTTTTGTAGCCTTGCATGTACACAGACTGGTGTGTACACAAGCAGATCTGTGCATGAATGCGTCCATGCTATGTGTGTGTCTCTTTGAGTGAGACAGAGAGAGTGTGTGTCTTCGTTTTGTACTATACAGGTCGTAAAGCGCACCTAAGGCTGAGAGGGTCGATGGGAAGACGCTACTGCGTAAAACTTACAGCTCCTGGATGAACTAAAAAGTTAAAGTGAGAGAAAATACAGATGCGTTCGCTTTTACACTCGCTCCATCCCTCAAATCCCTCATCGTAAAAGTTACTGATGGCTCTTCTCGGTACAAAAAGACTCTGACCGACAGTTAACTAACTAACGGGTTAAAGGAGCAGCCCAGAGATTAGCCCAAGATCTCACAGCAGAATTATAAAACTAAACCACTGGAGTGTAATATGCTGTGAAGTGGGGTAAAAAAAAAAAAATCCCAAAAGCTTTCAATAAAAGAAAGAAATCTGGTGGTTTTAGGGGTA
This sequence comes from Dascyllus trimaculatus, assembly GCA_024666655.1. Classification (NCBI taxonomy): domain Eukaryota; kingdom Metazoa; phylum Chordata; class Actinopteri; family Pomacentridae; genus Dascyllus; species Dascyllus trimaculatus. The sequence goes on from CM045460.1 coordinate 24,807,225, forward strand.
CATTTGTGCCATCCTTTTGGTTTTGAAGTCTTCAGCAAGCCTTTAACAGAAGGCACTTTGACATTTTGACATGTCACAGTAGGAAAAGCACAATAAAACCGATTAAGATTGAATTTTCAGGAGCCTTGTTGTTTGGGTTTCTGCCTCACAAGTGTGTTTTTTCTACTGTGAGTCAAACATCTGCTGTGAGAAAGGCCTACTGCTGCACATGTTGTTGTCATTCTATGTCAAGTAGTGCAACAAAAACTAAGATTAAACACAAGAAATCAAAAATGACAAACACAGCTGCGCAGAATTACCTATTTATCAGCAACTGTTATGCGAATCTGCTTGATGTTTTCCCATTTTGCTCCAACTTTTTTTTTTTTTTTTTGCAGGAAACATACAGCATCTACATCTGCAAGGTTTCCCCATGTCATCTCAGATAAACTAATAGAGAAGAACAAATAAAACGCTGCAAAAGGAATGAAGCAGACAAGAAGAAAGAAAGAGTGGGAAAAGAAGAATGAAGGGGTGGGGGAAAAAAAGGACTGGACTACAAGCTTCCTATTTAGATGATAAAAATTCATAGGCTCCCCACCTCTAACATCCCTTTACCCCCTTCATCCATCCATCCTTCTATCCATCCAACCCCCCTCTCCCGCAACCCCTTCAATGGTGAAGCAATCTTGCAGCAGTCACAGCCTTCTCTCCCTGCAAAATTAATTTGACAGGTTTGCATTAAGGCACCTGATCAATACCCACTTAGAGCTGTGAGGGCTAAAGCCAAGAAAAATAACACACCGGCCTCCCCTCCTCTCCCCTCTGTACCAGATGAGAAAAAATGAATCTTGGACACTTTTTTCACACACACACACACACCCACACCCCCGTCTCCCCCAATCACTCGGCGGCCCTAAGCCCTGCTCTCTATCAGACAGACAGACACACGCACGCACGCAAATAAACACTCGCGCAAATGAACACAAGGGCCGATACGCAGACACACACACACACACACACATGCAGCTCCGAGCTTCTCCATCACCGGGCTGACCTCCTGCCATTGATCGGCAGCCGTTAAGTTGACAGAGGGCCTGCGAGGTGTGTGTGTGTGTGTGTGCGTTTGTATAAGTTTGTGTGTTTTTCTTTGGGATTTTCACTAGGCACTTAAACAGGGAACAATCAACTATACAACCTTGATAGAGTCAGGACTGTGTGTCTATGATAGAGAGCCCAAAAAACAGCATAATTTGTGTCCAGCTGGAATAAAATACGGAGTCCGAGTTGGACGGGACTTCACACGCATCGCATCTATAATAGGAGAAGAGGAAATATAAGAGATAATGCCAACAAAAACGGCCGAATTGCGGCAAATTATCAATCAGTGATTGCTAAAGACAAGTCTATTTGAGGGTCAACTTTTGTGTTTAACCCCGAGAGGATCTGCTGGACATATTTTCGCTTGAGGGCAGCTTGTCAGGAGCTGACAGTTACTCCCTGGTAGCACCAGCTAATTCACCGAACAGTTAGTGAGTTAACAGTTTGATCCCAGCGGAAGAAAGACAAACAATTCAAAATTAATGCCACTGTTGTCCGATGGCGAACGGTTATACCGGCGGGAGAGGATCAGACAAACTTAAAATCCACAATGTTTGTTTTCCCGTAAAGGCTCTACTAAGAGGGGTCAAGGCAAAGTTAACATTTCTAGACGAGCAGCATCTGTATCGGGACAAGAGCTACACTCCTCCACTTATCCCTTTCTTTCCTCCTCATCCATCCGTCACCGAGTCTTCCAGGGCTATCCCATCTCATCCAGGCAGAAATCAATACCTGGCCCCTGAGACAGGCCCTCAATAAACAGCAGAGAGAGAGAAACATGGGCCAGCCTGCAGAGCTAAAGCTCCCCTCCCTCACTTCTTGCTCTCTGCACAACACAAAGTAAATGAACTCACTACTTTTCCTCTAACTTCATCCAACCGGCAGATACCTCTATCCAATGTTTCAGCCCTCAAGGTTGCAGCGATGCTTCAATCCCCGCCATCATTCATTCAGATGCACCTTCACGCTCGCTTTGGAGGTGCAGGTACGAATGAGTGCATCAGAGGTGTAGTGGGCATGTATACATAGGTATATGCCATTTACTCACATCTGGCCACAGGGATTCACTCTATACTTACCCAAGAATAGTCACAGATACGCATCAGTGGACATCTTGAGTAAGGCTGCCCTCAATTCTGCAGTCTTTGATGTAATTTGACTTGAGCCTTTAACTCATTGCCTATTTAAAGTATAACTACACTTGTGTGCAACATCTGCAAATGTTTAAATGATTCTATATTGCTTTATCTCAATAAATGTGCTTTTTTTAAAAGTTGCAGTTGATGGTATTGTATGTAAAATTGAAAACAAACACCTTAGTGTAATCGCATTCTCTTATTATTAACTTTTGGTATGTCCACGCTTGTTTTTGATGACATTTCTTGGATCTTCCAGGGTATTGTTGTTTTATTGTTCACAGAGGAATCTTTTTGACAGTTGTGCATTTACAACATTAGCAAAATATGCTAAAATACGTCTATTTGAATATTACTTCTGATGAAATGATGCACAGGCAGCATTAAAACATTCAATCTGTGCTTAGGAGGAAGTAGGAGTCCATCGTGTGTTTTGTAGTTTTGCAGATCCTTTAGTAGTTTTTATACAAATTGCAATCAGCAGCGAAGGGAGAAAACCCACTTGTCCGTAAGTGCAGACTCTCTACCTACTGTTCTACTGCTTCCCTTAACATGAACCCCAAAGTAAAAAGCTGTGTTAGCACTCAGTGTCCGCTGTGTTTTGGGCCTTTAAGAAATAAGACTCATTTCACAAAATTTCAATCACTCCCCTACTTCCCCACCAATACTTTACTATTGAACTTTGCATCTTTGGGACATGGGGAGACTTAAATGCCTCCAAATAGCTTTGTATTAAATCAGACTCGTATATTTCCCCGTCCACTGACAGAGCGAACTCCAGGGAAAGAGAGAAACCGAATAAGAAACTGCTTTGTTGTGCCGCTGAACTTTAAAAAGATTCTTGAGCTGCTTGCCGAGGATATCACCCAATATCTCCTCACTTACTCGGCTGAGTACTTTACTGGAGCATTCATGTGAGTGTATGCTTTGCCTCCCCTTTCCTTATTTGATAGTTTGTTCATTGGCGAATTACTGTACGTGCGCCTCGTTTTTTTTCCCCCCTCGTATAGGTGAAAGCAGGAGTTGAAAAGGAAAAGACAGCAGTGGGATTTTGCTTGCGAGAACCGAGGCCCGTGCACGCTGAGCTGCCGCGATGCAATTTCACTGCAGTGTTGCCACTTTCGGGCCTATTCATCCCTCCCTGCTGAGCCCCATTAGAGAAGATGGGCAGGTGAACAAGTGCACATGGAAAACAAGTTCCTCTAGGCGCTGCGGAAGCACCAGCCGCCCCTCCACCCCCCAGCCTCCACCCACACACAGAGCGCAGTCCTCCTTAGCCAGATGTAGATTGGAATAGACATCAATAAATAATTTAGAGGTCTTGAGACTTTTAAGTAGGAATCTATGCAGTGTGAAACACTGTTTAATCGAGTAACTTCTGACGCCATATCAATCAAAGCGGGTTAAAAGCTGCTAACGTTGGCAAAAAAAAAAGAAAGAGGAGGCTGGATTCTCTTATTCCACCCGCTCTGTTCATCTCTCTAAGACTTTTTTGCTTAGCTGATGGGACATTAGGTGACATTTGTATTCATCAATTGACCTAGATTCACTGGGTCGACAGAGAAAGTGAGAGAAAGAAGCAGACAAAAAAAAAAAAAAGCACTGCAACTCGCATTGATGCAATAAAAAAGAGAGGCTGATCAAAAGGCGCTAGATTTGGGGGAAAACGCATTTTAAAGACGCATTTCAAATAAAGCACTTGATTTAACCTGCCAGACACTTGAACGGAACCAATTTCTTGATAAAGGCGGGAAATGTAATGAAATGTCAGAAGACAATTTTGCTGCTTAATTCTCACAGGCGCAAGGATGTACTGATATGATAAAATACAAAAAGAGGCCCGCAGTATCAAACTTGGGCACAGATGGAGTGATTTGAGAAATATTTCCTCCTCACATATTTGCTGTTCATTTCACGATTCACAAATTGAAATGTTTTACATTTTGATAGCAATAACTCCCCTGATAGATCCAACCTTGCTCCTCAAAGAGAGAGGAGAAATAAATGCGTCTATATCGCGTGTATGTATTTTTTTTTTATCAGTTGTTTTACCACAGCTGAGCAATTTGCTGGCGAGAACATAGCTGTCAAATTATGATAATATCCAAGCCTTGTACAGACCAGCCGGTTTGAAGATGTGCATACATGCAAACGCAGACATGGTAGAAAAAAAGTGTGTCTGAGCTCAAGTACACGCACACACACACACACTCACACACACACCGACACACACACAATGCTCAATCCTCTGGTGTCATCAGCAGATGTGTACATACCCTCGTCTCAATACAATACAGATGAGCTAATAGCCTCAGAGGCTCCCAGGCTGCCTCTGATCTCCATAATATCCACACACACACACACACACACACACACAGAAAGAGAGAGAGAGAGAGGGAAGTGTACCTGCACAAATCCCATAATATCTCTATACCTGCCTGGCTGTGGGGAATCGGATAGACCTGGTTTACATTCAGCTACATTCAGAACACAAATATGATCACTTAGAGACAGAGAGATACGTGGATATGAGCACACATGGACGCAAGTAGGAATCCAAATCCACACACACAGACACAGGTAATATAATTTGAATACAATTAGTTTGTATGACAGATTTAAAAGCTCACACGCAGAAACACACACCTACATTTTTTAGTATTCATACAGCACATGTGGCTACTGCAAAACTGCACAAATGACTCTTTATTATTTTTTTTATCTTACTTTTTACAAATACCAGGTGACTTATTTAAAATGGCAATGACTTTCAACGATAGCACAATGAAATGCAGTTTTTTTCTTCCAACTATGCTGCCATTGGCAATCATTCAATCGTCACACTGTACTATTAAAGCAGACACTGAGGTCATTTACATTCCACAAAATCTCACAACATGCCCATCAACCAATTCCTGAACTGGCTGAAAACCAGAATTTTAATATCAGTATCAGCACATACAGTGACAAGAAGCTTCTTTTTGCTTTGGATAAGGTTGAGTCATTTAATTTTAAAGAATCTTAAAATTGAACAATTAAAAAAATATGACGTTATGAGAATTACATGGGGAGTCTTGACGTTTGTGCATGCCTGTGTGTGTGTACGTGTGCATGTGTGTAAATGTGTGTGCAAGGGTGTCCATGTACGTCAGGCCCTCCATAGCCAGTAAATAAAAAGCAAAGTGAATTCCACTTCAGTCTGAGGCTTTGAGAGGATCTGAGGGGATCTGATAATCACCACAGGGATTTGTGTGCGAGTGTGTATTAGTGTATGATGGGTGTGTGTGTGTGTGTGTGTGTGTAGTGTACTGTTGATCTCCAGTAGTGAGAAGACGCACCACGGGGACACTCCAGTCTGAGGAACTCAATACACCAAATTTCACAACACACACTACAGAAAACGGCTGCAGACATATAAACATGCATGCCAGCACACATACACAAACCGCACGCACAACCACTTGGGTGCCATTGCCCAGTAATAATTGTGTAATATCCCGGTAATATAAAGAGCTGATTTTTTTAAATCAAGCAGTGAATATGAAATCTTCCATTACCGTTTACCAACAAGGACAATTTATCAAGGTAAAAACACAACTGGGACAAAGTAATGACACAAACATTAAATAAATAGCTGGAGAAAATCCCATCTAAGCTCAACTGTGGACAAAAACAAATAAGCTGACGCCCAGAATACATGATTGGGACGGAATTACAATTCATCTCCATTTACATTTGCAAAAGTTGAGCCTCGATTCCGAGCCGTCTTTGGAGAGCCGTTGGAGAGATTAATACTTCTCACAGGTGGATAATTTTCCTCTGACGCCGTCAATATTAAACACATTTAGAGTAAACAAAACAAAGAGGAACTCACAGAAGAAAAACTCTTTAATGGGGAAGGCGAAACCGAAAGGAGCAGTCATGTGTTTCTGTTTTTTTTTTCACCACAATATGAAAATAAGTGTAAGAAAAGGCCGTTGTCAGTCATGACTGAAGCAATCAATAACTTCACTTCCCTCTGGCTGCTGTGTAAGAGCCGACATCTGTCAATTAGCACACACACACACATTCACAACCATCTGAACACACACCACCATGTAACATATCCATGCAGAAGTTCACACACACACACACACACAGTCCTACCAGCCAAAGGGCAATAACCTCCTATGAAGCGTTGTGGTTTGGATCAGCAGTATTGACAGCTTTCACATTAGACCTATTGAAATGCATTGTTGTCGCCGTGACAACATGCACGCACACACGCGCACACATACGCACATACTGCAGGTCCGAGCCGCCAATCAATCTAACACCACAATCACATTCTTTCCACCTGCTTAAACGGAGAAAAACAGTCGGGCGGGTCTCGTGACTCCTCAGTGTCACCGATCCGACCCTCGGCCTTGACCTCTGGCTTTTAGAGATGGTGGTCAAAGGTTCAAGAGAAGGGAGAGCGCGACAGGAGGTGGATCGATGGACGCGTTCTGACGGTCAAGCCTGCTTCGGCGGACTGAAAGGCATTATAGATCAATTACACCTGACACAGTTACATGTTAATTTATCTGCTCGCTTAAGGAATTTTTACTTCCATCTTCTTTCTGTCCGCCTAAAAAAGACAAACAATATTACTGCCGCACTTCAACAGTGTAGTAAAATTTAACTGACTAATTAGCAAACGCTTAATCAAATTTAGAGCTGCGAACAGATCAATCAAGTCTATCGATACAGCACGTTTAATAGCAGTCAAAGTTCACCAAAGTGCTTTATATGTTAACTGTCTGGCTGCAACGAAAACAAGCAGTAATGTTTTATTTTTATGAAGGTATAAGATCAAAGTTTAAGATAAAATAAATAAAATACGTCTGGAGATTTTTCTCAAAAGTGTCGATGGAGGAGGAACTTTTCAGTCGCAAGAGGAAGGCTATTAAAACAGCTTTGGAGCAGCTGCGACAGAAAATAAACAACAAAAGCATGGAAAGAGAGTAACTGAAAAAAAAGGGCAGAAAATACACATTGAGGACAGAGTTTTCACCTTCCCCATTTCCTGCCATTTGCCGTTGTTACGGATTACAAATTTTAAAAAGTGCGACGTGGATAAACTCCATCTCGTCATCTGTCTTTACCGCTCGCTGTCACTTATGACCATGCAGCTACACCCTCCTCCTCTTCCTCCTCCCACACATTAGCATAATATCACCCCCAACACACACACACAAACCTCAGGACACTCTTGAATAAATGAGCTTAATGTGATTAGAACAGACAAGACAGACAACAGAGTAAATTATCGCTAGATTGCTACGATTAAAGTTGAATCTGTGAGTTATATTTCCCTAATTTTACACAGCAAGTTTTGTTTTTGAGAGGCGTTTCATCACCTTCTGCCAGATACGCATCAATAAGACCACGATAAAAACATCCACCACGCTCTCCCTTATCGTCCTTTTATTGTATTGTGTTCTATCCGGCTCCCAGAGGACCGTGGGGTAGCATCCCTCTCTCTCTCTCCCTCACGTCCTCTTCTGCACATCCGTGTGTGTGTGTGTGTGTCGTGTTGTCAGAGGGGTAAACGGGGAGTTAAACAGATATATCCAAGCGTAAAATCTGAAAAGGCTCCCCAGTGGGTGCCGGAGGGGGTTGTTGGAAAATCAAGCACATATCAGTTGAGAAGCAGAAAGAAGCCAAGTACTGGTAAGTAAAAGGGCCGAAGAAACGGAGACAGCGTCCCTACTACTCTTACATTACACCGCGGGCCTGAATTACAGGCCTTTTCCGTCTCCTCTTCCCATTTTCCTACTGCGCCCGGGTTCTCCTCCTTTTCCCACCTCCGTCTTTGGTTTCCTTACACTTACTTGCTCGTCTGCTTAATCTGCTTTCCTCCAGATGATGTGAAGCAGCTGCTGATGCTAAGTTTTTTACTTTGCAGTTTGCACACACAGAAGGCGACAGAAATAAACAACATGGCGTGCGTTTTATGGCATGAAATGTGTGCTTCGTGCATGAAAAAAAAGTAATGGGATACGCAGCTATGAGGCAGGGATACACACACATACACACACGGCTAGCCTTTTGCTCTGCAGTGTAATGCTCTACTTGATTATCTCATTGTTGTCTGTAAGTACAAGCCCAGATTGAATCAGCCTGCACTCCATTGTCTCTCTCTGCAGCTCCTGTGTGTTTGTGTGTGCGTAGGGCTGGTAATGAATGGCCAATCTAGTCTATCTGGAGAAAACCTTCTCATCACAGCGCTCCCATAATTACTAGCTCTCTGCGAAAACTACGCACCGCTTTATTACTTTACAACGCTTTGCAGTCAAGGCTCGGGACCGAAGAGATGAGATCAACGCACGGCGCGTTGTTCTTCTATATTCGAGTCATTTACTGCACCTGATGTTGCCGGTGAAAACAGAGATTTACCTCAATGCCGGGAACACAAGCGTATTAAACAACAAATGGTGTAGCCACACACGCCCACAGACACACACTCATTCTCAGACAAGCTCTACTTTTTGATTCAAAAGTACATTGACAATCTGTGCATTTATGCCGCCAACTTACTGGCAGTATTCTACATGGAAGATATTATTTGCAAACTGATAAATGCACTTAAATACACCTTTGACTGTTTCTATTTTGTGACACGTTACATATTAACCTCAATTTTAAAGCAACATTTATATCTTGTCAGTTTAATCATGGTGTTTTTACACCAGTAATACGCTCTACTCTCAAAACATGACACTTCGGCTGAACATACTTTGCTACTGAATCAGCTGCAGAACCGTATACGGATTTCACATTACAAAGAAGTGAATGCGGCAAAATATCATATGGCCTTTTTTTGATTATGTCCTATCCTCTGTGTGTTACAGCAATGACAGGAGGACAAAGATGAAAGCCAATCTCAGATATGCGGCTACATATACACACGTTTTTTTCTATTTTACTTAGTGATTGCCTGCATTTCCTGAAGGGCTTTTCAAGAATGTCCATATAAACACTCAACTAGACCACAGGCACATATATATACGTTATTGTCTGAAGACCTCTAATGATTCTGCCACTGAAGATTGGTACTGCAAGCCCTTGCCTTTTTTGTAAAAATAGAAAAATATATTATTTAATTGCAAGAAAGCGTAACTGATATTTCATTTACTTAACATATCCACCACTGTAAATGAGGAGAAATGTGGTTTTGAGTCAATATAAATAAGATTAATAGCATGAACTGTCTTTTTTGCGATGGCTGAGGATGAAACAAGCATGCAGTAACATTTGGATTTTATCTGTATTATCCAGAGCAGTCCTGTAAATATACCGGCGTGTTATTTAGCATTCCGCATGTTCCCAGTGCTCCTGCATCCCGAGTCGACCCTCCTGCTGGGAGCCAGCAGACCAAGAGGACCAGCCTGAGGCGTCTGGGAGCCATGAGAGAAAAAGGAAGAGGTTAAAAGTGACGAGAAGGAGAGAAAAGAGTCGGAGTGGGGAGCAGAGGGTTGTCAAAACATAGAAAAATACAAGAGAGAAGTAGGGGGGAGTGTAAAAGGTGTACAAGTTGTGGAAAGGGGAGACGAACAGTTTGAAGACAGCGTTCAGCCCTTAGCTTTACAGTCTTCCTCTTCACTCAGACTGTACTCTGATGCCCCGTCTTCCTCAAATTTGCTGTAAATCATGTTTGCTAAAGTAACAGGGAATACTCAAGTGACTGTATGTGACACAGGAAACTTGAAATTCATTATTATGGTATGTCTGCACGGCACTTTTGCTGATTTAAAAGCTTTTTTTTGTTGTTTATTTACTCCAAAAATGAAAAAAAACACACAACAAATGCATTGTGTTAAGGTGATTTAAAGTTGCATGGGATTTTTTTTTCTTTAGTTATTGTTTTATCCCCCAGCTCAAAAACATAATCAGACTTGACAACACATATAATTTTAAAACTGACTGACATGACGTCCTTAAAAGCTAAAGGTGGACGTAATGTAGTTTTGTAAGAACAAGGTGAAATCAACAGGAATCAGCATTGATGAGGTGTTAATGTGCTTATATAAGGCTTGCATTCCTATCTGTTAAAAAAAAGAAATATACTATGTTTATTTAGATTTTTCATGAATCAAAATAAGGCCCAAATCCAATTTGAAACAACAAAAACATTATAAACTACATATTTGAGGGGTGGGGGAGGGCAGTAAATAAGTAAAACAGTAAGCTTTACTAATATTCCACCCAGAATGAGGCCATTAGGGGCTGCTTAGTTGTACTGATATGGTTGTAATAGTAGTGATTAGTACGTGCCCAGCCAGCCAGAGGATGACAAATAGCACCTGAGACAGAACGTGATTATAAGCGTTTATACGGGCAGAGACAGTATCAGCACAGAGTATGATGGATGACGCCCGGAGCGCAGTCAGAGCTGGCTCATAATTAGACCTTGATGGCATTAGTTGCATTTCCTAGTGGGCACGTCACAATAAATGTGCCAGAGTTGTTAAAAAGGGACACCTTGACATTTTGAATTTGTGTCAGTTGTTTTTACTCTGCAGGTGACTGTCAGCGTGGGGCAAAGCTTTCAGAGTCATTAGCGAACTGGCAAAGGCTTAACAGACATGGATGATTATCTTTTAAACTAATCGGTGCATTTTAGCAAACTGCTAACGGATTTTGTTTGTTTATGCTCACTCGCCTTTTTGACACGAGTCCACAAAGGGCCAGATGACCGCGAGCCTGGGATGTTATACGTTCGCCGCTGTGCAGGTAATCGCCATCCGAGCCCTCAATGTGTGTGTGTAAGCTGAGGTAATTATTAAGAAAGGTTACGCTGTGTGAAGGTAAGGTAACAGAGTGGAAGGTAATAGTGTGTACTAGAGGTGGCTCAGGTGATGTGTTTGCTGGTGTGCGTTTCACCTGTCTGGCCGTGTACCTGAGAAGCAAGTGAAAGTCAGTCTGCGTGAGTGTGTATTGGGTTGTGCATATTTTTTATTGTCATCAGCCAAACTGAGATGCACAGGATTGTAGCAACCAATAGCGTAATAACACTTTGCCAATAATGTAATAAGTTATTACGTTAACGGCCTAGCATTAAAAAAAGCCTTTGAAAATGTAATAACTGCAGCCGATAATGTAATAATTCATAAATAGGACTGAATTTTTTGGAAATAAAAGATTTTTTGCAGTTTTTGTGCAGTTTTCTCATCAAAAATAGGTCTAGTGGATGGCATAGTGGTCATATTCATCCATCAGGGATAGCACCACTCTCCTTAATTATGGTTGTAAGAGCCAATTTGACAATTATTTGTTGTACAAAATCTTTATTTAAATATTGTTTATTTGCTTAGATATGTAAATTCATCATTTCATGTCAATGTCGCTGTTGGATGTTGCATTGTCAAATGAATTTACCACGTTTTTTTATTAGAAAACATTTCATTAAAACTTTGTTCAAACATTTCTCAAGGAGAAATGATTCAGTCCTCACTTCAAACTGTATTTAAATAACTGGACTGGCACAATAATGGCACTTAACCCAAATGTTATTTTCTCAAAAACTTTGTTTCATCATTGGCAAGTTATTATGTTATTTGCTCTATTACATTTAAAATAGCCAAAATTATTACGTTACTGGCAGGTATTACATTATTGGTTACTACAAGGATGTTAACCAGACAAAATGAGATGGAAAGTGTATAAAACAGATTTCAGGCATCAAATAGTCATGCCACAGTTCATGCTGAAAGTTTTTACCATAAAAAAAATGTACTTTTTAGTCTGTTATTAGAAATATAAGTCCAGAAGTCTCATATTTATTAACAAGTGAGAAAAAAAATGCATTTGATGTGTAACAGGAGAAACAGGAGTGCTGCATTAACAGTGATGGCAGAATGAAATCAGCACTGTGGCACCGCTAGTAGAAAGAGCACTGTGTCAAGTAAAGTGACACTGAGGGAAAGACGGTGTTGTAATCGCTCTCCCTCCACACATATGCAAACAGGAGGAGGAAGCAGCCTCTCTAACCTTGCAGGTCTGGCTGCTGAATTAGTCAGTCACAGCGCTCGGCCCCGGTCAGCCCGAGATCATGTTGCCAGTCTGGTCGTAACACAGTCAGGTCAGACAGGTCAAATACCTGTTCAGATAACACACTGTGACCTGTTACCGTTATTTTACCTCAGCTTACCGACAAAGGTAACACTCACCTCTCACTACTTGCCGTACTGTATCTGAAAACCGTCTTGTGTTTACAGTGTTTTTTTAAAACAAGAACTGTGGCATTAAATGCTGAAAAGTACAGATCTTACACTCCTGTCCTGCAATTATTATTATTATTATTATTATAAATTATTCTTCCTTATACTGCACAGAACTGTTGTGTCGTGCCTCAATCTGACCACCTAATAAGTAACATCTGTTGAGGTCATCGGAGGCTTTTTGCCTCAAACACAGTCAATTCATTAAATCACAGAACTGACAGAGTCACACACAAACGCACACATCAATTTAAGTAAGTAGCACAAAAGCCAAAGACATAATACCACGAAAACATAATTTTGTTATTAATATTTGTATTACAACCAGAGCTCAGCTTCTCCTATAAAACTACACGATCAGATCAGAGATGCCTCAAATAAACAAATACGTTTTGGGGAATTCAGTTTTGGAAAAAGTAGGGGAAAGAGAATTATAAGTTCATAATGTCATATATTTTTTATTAGAGTGAATGGAGACAAAACTAACGTGCTGTCTAATACAGAGTGTTATTGAGCGCTTGTTCTTTTTAAAAGTTGAGGGTTTTATATAGTACAATATTTCTTTTTCTGAAAGTACCTCAGGGAAACTTTCAACTGGATGCTACCGATTCTCGAACATCTATTATAATCATCATAATCGTCCTACATTCAGGCTAATGCAACAATTCCATTCTTGATAAAGAGGTTTTAGATATCACATCATACTATGAGAAAATGAGGTAGGGCGTCACTGGCCTGTACTTCAATCCAGTCGCTCAGAGTTGTCAAGTTGGAACACCAGTCATAAAAAGGAATAATTCAATGTTCTGGCAATATTTAGTAATGTTAAACCATGTCATGTGGTTTCTCTTCAACCTTAATATGAAACAAAATGACATGCAAGTTTGTTCACAAAGTAGAAGCCTATTACCAGCTCTATTTAAAAGCACACTGGACTGCATGGACATGATAAATTAAAGACAATTAAACATATTTAAAAGATACTTCATCCATAATTAGTCTGCAAGCATCTTTTAACGGTTACATTTTGAAACAGGTTACTTGAACATCTCGTCATCTGCTGTGTGTTTGGCCTTAAAATTGAGGCAGTACTTGTGTTACAGTCAAGTGTGTGTGCGTGTGTGTGTGTGTGTGTGTGTGTGTAACCTCCTCTCTAGCTCAATGACAAACACCCACATGGTAATTAATTTGGTGGCTTCTGATTGCCAAGGTTGCTTACTGGTCGCAGAAGCTAGATCAGGGGTGTCACCTGCCAGATTGACTCTATGAGGTTCATAGACAAAATGCACAACACACAAACACACACACACACACACACACTGAGTCGTGAACACTCACTTCTTTTACAGGGACAAGTGGAAGTTTAAAAAAAAAAATAGAAGGAGGAGGAATAAAAGCTGGGAAGAAAGAAGAAGAAATAGCTGCCTTTCCCAGCCAGTTCCTCCCTCTCCCTCGGTCACATACATGCACAGATGCGGGCTGAGTGACAGGGCCTTATTGCAGGTGTAAATTGAGGCTGTGAGGTGTGTGTGTTGTTCATTAAAGCCGAGTGAATCTCTATTGGTTTTCATTAAGGGGCCTGACCACACCGACTATGGTTAATCTAGACAGCCACGCTCCTCCGCTCTCCCCATCTCTATTCCTCGCCCTCAAACACACAAGAACACACAAATGAACACGCTCAAATAAACCTTACACCTCTCCTGCCTACACACAAAGACAAAACCAGATTCTTATTTATTAAGCAGAGGTGACAGGTACTGAATAAGTTGTTTTCTGGTACAGTGTGTGTGCTTTAGTGTGTTTGTCTGGGAATGTTTGAGAGTTTACGCGTTCCCATCTATGTGTTTCTGTATAATAACATCTGCATGTGTGTGCATCTGTATGCACGCGCTCATATTTGCTTGTGTATGTCATCTATCTATATGCAAGAATGGTAAATTTCCTCAACACAGATATGTCTGTGTGTGTCGGTGTGTGCGGGAGGACAATTGGCGCCTGTGGTTATGAGTTAAGTCTAATTTCCAGGAGGCCTGTCCCGGGTAAACAGAGCTGACACAGTGCTGCTCCAACCAGTTATCTGTCACTGGGAATTAGACACTAATACACACCGTGAGAGATGAGCTGGGGCACACACACACACACAGAAAGACACACACCGAGGTGTCTCTTTCTGCCTTACATTCGTGTTCATATAAAGATGTTCGGCCATGTGATGAAATGCATTCGGACATGAGGCCACGAACCCCATATTTTTCCATTCTAAAATCATGAAAGTAAGCTGGTTTAAAAGCCTCTCGGGAGGGTTCTCCACAATATTTTGGAACACGGCTGCAGGACGTTACCAAGTTCAACCACTTAAGTTTGGTGATGAGACCTGGCTCACAGTCTGCATTCCAGCTCACCCCAGAGCTGCTGGGGTGGAAGTCGAGGGCTCTGAGCTGGCAAGACAAGAACTTTTATCCTAAAATAGGAAAATAATTTATCCGCGGATCTTTTTGGAGGAGACTTAGACTAGTGTCTAAAATACCAAAATGCTCTGTAGCAATGAGATTTTTCTTAGTCCAAATGACAAAAAAATACAGCTAAAGGCCAAAAGTATGTGGACATCTGCCCCTCTTTAACATTTCACTGTCACATCAGGGCTGCATGTGGAAACTCTATAAACTAGTACTAGCTAGGTTGCTTAAAGTTAAAGATGCAATACCGTGGAAATGAAAGGATCAGTAAACATTGGTAAATTAACACAAAGCAGGTCCAGTCCCGAACGCTGCACACTTAAAAGCATTGTTTTCCCCCATACTATGAATAGACTTTGCACTCATCAGAATGTAAAACCTTGATGAGGATGCTTTAGCCTCGCAAAGCCTCGTCTATCGCGGGGGTTCGGTTCCAGAAGCCCCCCGCGATAGACGAAATCCATGAAGTAGCGACCTTAAATTTTATTCATTGTTTTTATATATTTTAAGGCTTTATAAACCCTACCCACACTGGTTTTAACCTTCCCCACACTCTTATAAACACTTCCTCTGCTCTTAAACCCTTTCTACTCTCTTAAACCTTCCATCAGGAGAAGCTTCTACAGCCGTGCCCGATAATGGAACTAGCGACGCAGCGATCCACTTGAAACGCACACTTCGGAAAAACTTTGCCGTGCAGACACACCGACACCGAGGACGTCCGGCTGCCTACCAGGAAACTGATGATGATGTTACTGGTAATCCTACAGAGTGTCAACGGTTCTCTGATGGTTATTTCCAGTAAACACTCACCGTGTGGGACCAAAGGTTCTGGCTGGCTTCGATCACCGCCAATCAATCAGCGACCGACTGGCTCAAGAGGAAGCGGCCGTAGGTGTGTTTTCCAAACGTGTGTCAACTCATCTGCTGTACGCTACATATTTTATATACAATGTAAAAATCTGCGATACAGTGAGACCGTGAAAAGTGAACCGCGATATGGCGAGGGACTACTGCATATGTTTACTCTTATACAATACAATTAATTTGCCATATGCAAGGGGAAATGTCAATGAACTGTGGAGTGTTTACAAAGGTCTAGTAGTCCAGTTGGGTACCAGAAAATACAGGTCTTCCTCTCATCTTTCCATCTCATTATTCCCCCTTTCTTTCCCTTCTCTTTTACTTTTTCGCTCACACGGGGGACCTTTTAAGAACTGTGTAAGAAACACGGTTCGTAGAGTGTCCAGAAGTGTCCGGCACTGCAGATGGGATCACGGTAACAGCGTCTGATCTCGGTCTCCCATTATTCCGGTTCAGACACTCTGCCCCTTCAAGTGGTCTTGCTGCACTTTCAGACGAGCTTCAATCCAATCATCTCAATCTATTGTGCGCTCTGAGGGGCCATCCTGTCACTCTTTCTCAAGCTTTGAACATGTGCTGTGCCATCCACTTACATCCCAAGACTAATGGAGAATATAAAATTACATCTAGAGAGGTCTCTGTTGCATACTCTACAAGTTTGGACTGTTACAGAAAAGACATGGCCGTCCATTGATTGAAATTATCGGGACAGCAGGTAAAAATGTTTGTATTTTAAGCACTGAAGGGCTTTTCTCTCCCTGTGGCATGAGGAGGTCCAGCCTTACCGAGTACAGCCCTCTTGAAATAAAACCACTCAGTTCAGAAGCTTTCATCTTGAGATTTATTCTAAATCAGAGGTTCAATTTGCAAAAACTGTTTTTGAGAATACAGCATGTTTATTAATAGGATTTAAAAGACAACTTCAGAGCCCCGAATGCCACATTTTGCCACTAGCACACGATGGTTTTAATTTTATTGACTGAAATTTTAAATGTACTTCAAGTGATCCATCCTACTGCACTTTAAAAACACAGGTTAGAAAGGTTGAGGCGGAGCAGCCTGTGCATGAATGGACTGAGGAGATTTCAATACAGTTCACAATTCAGAAGCTTTACAAACTTTACAGACAACTGCCAACCCTGTAGGTATATTAACTTGTATATTAGTTTGAAGCTCTTTATTGTCCATCCAGCCACTTTTTGAAACACAAGAACTCCGTTTAAGTACACAAATGCATGTAAATCAGGCACAATCAACACAGTGCAAATACTGCTCCTGTCATTCGCTACATTCATTTCGTATAGTAAATAAAAACTTGAATAGAAGCAACATACAGTACATGATCAACTGCGGACACATTTGGCCACTGGACGCCTCTTCCACCGCACATTTACACAAATCTCTTGCACCATATACAGCTTTAATCCCTGCACTCTAGATCAGAAAATGTAAAAAAAAATGCTTTACTTGTGTATCTTTGCGAAGTTCAGATAGAGTCGGAGCACCAAACAATAAAAAAAAAAAAAAGATGTTCATGAAAGTGTTGCACGCATCTTCATTTAAAAATACTGCCTTTGTTTTCTGAATCAAAGCAACACATTAGAGATAGATTGTATTGGGCTGTGGCTACTTGGAAAGAGGGATTTAGGAGTGTGTGTGTGTGTGTGTGTGTGTGTGTGTGTATTCCCAGGGCCTGGACAGGCTATCAAGCATCTATCCATCCTTTGTAACGATCAATATTTATAAACCCCCGAGGACCTGTGGTATGAAGCATATAAACAAGCAATGGAGTGGAGCAGGACCGACCACCGAGCAAACAAATGCGCACACGTACGCACACACACACGCATGAAAGCGGCAATATATTAAAGCGAACATGCAATCAAAGGCAAATATAAGAGTCAGGAAGAGGGGAGGGGGGACTGCAGGAGAGAGACGCAGGGGTTCGGCAGATTGTCGATATTTGTCAGAAAAGTTCATAATCACATAAAGAATATTGTAATTAGTTTCTCAGAACACCTCCGCTGCGATTTGCTTAAAGGCTCAATGTGAAATCGAATGAAAGTATGGCTATTGATTATCATTACAGTTCTGCATTTTATTACTGTCCCCATGATGTTGTCGAATAAGAAAATAAAAATCAAGAGCTGTTTGCACATGATTACCAATGTTTTCTTTATGTCGCCGTGTTATCTATTGCAGTTCCTGTTTGCTTAATAACAAAAAACCAGCTTACAGGCGAATGGGTTGCCATGGCAGAGATCCACTTTTTATTTCCTTCTGAAATTCTTTTAATTTAAACAATATAGTTTATACTGTTTCTTGTCTTTCATCACCTACCAAACAGTTGCATTCATCACTTGGCAAATTGCAAATGTAGTTGATTTCTGAAGGTAAGTAAATGCAACCACTGCAGCAAAGGTGAGTCTTTCTTCATACGTTAACGAACTGTCACTTTTTTAATTAAGACGTCTGGTCACTACTTAGCCAAGTGTCCTTTCTGTCACCCTTGACTTGTAAAAGAGTTCAATTTTAACTTTATCTCTTCACAGCAAAACAACTGCCTCTTCCAGATGTTACAGTTGTACCTCAGGTCACGAACTTAATTCATTCTTTGACTCCACTCGCAAACCAAAACGATTTTTCCCATTGAAATTAATGTAAATCTAACTAATCCGTTCGCCCGCCCCAGAAACATACTTTTAAAAAACGCTTTTATGGGTTTATGTGTGGCAAAAATATAGAAAAGAATTAAAGATAACCTTAATTATAGAAAAATACAGTAACACCAAAATAAAACATACTAACTGTACACTTTACCTTTGTGGTTGATAGTGGCCGACACAGGTGGATGGCAGTGGAGGAGGAAGACTACTCCTTCGAAGGAGCGGCCTTCGAGGGAGAGTCCAATTCCATAATAACGTTGGGCAACTGTGGCGGTATTTCTGGTGTTTTTTCTCTTATTTGTATCCTGAGAAGTGGTTCGATGGCTGGTTTGGTGGCTGGTGTTTGCACAAGAAAACAATCCAGTTTGTGTGTTTGTGTGTTCATGCACTGAGGCACTGTTCACAGGTCGAGTCAAAATTTGTTTGGAAATTGCGTTCGTGGGCCGATCTGTTCGTGACTAGGGGCGTTCGTGGGTCGAGGTTTCACTGTACTTTGTATACTTTAGTTATTGACTTTTCTCAAGAGGTCGCAGGCAAGTTTTTTCTTCTAATGACTCTTCCATGTTGGCAACACTCTTAAGTCAGCTGCGCCTTCCTACAGCTCCTCTACAAGCATAATGATAATAGTGAGGGGAGTTTTCTAGCTAGGCCTTTGAGATCTAAACTGCCACAGCTTTTTCTAACAGCCATTTTTTTAATGACATTTTAAACTGTGGAAATTTTAAAGGTAGATCAGCATTGTATTTAGCCTTCCTCTTCTTTGTAGGCACAAAGTAGCTTCGTTTTTAGAAGCCCGTGGCTAAATAATACATAATAACATAATAAATGCAGGTTACCAGGATGGCTAATGTGTCAAACATGAGTTGCCTGCAGGTAAACACAGACGTACACTGGTGCGGTTAACCCCAACTATCCACCGCAATCACTACACATTGCGAGACATCTCGGTGACTGCTAATTGTCTCAACATTTAAACGCACGAGCAAACACACACACACACACACACTAACCCTTGTACCAGCATGTCTATAGCTTTTGTCAAACTGACAATGCGCGCAAGACACATGCAGTACATCTTTTAAAGTGTGTGTTGTGTCATCAAAGCAAGAGGAAACATAGCATGTAATTAACATGTCATAATCAATGTGGGGGAGTTTGACACCTTGTAATCACTGTGTGGAGATTAGCACCCACAGCCTCGGGCTACGCACACATGTATACACACCCCCACACACATACACAATTGGAGAACGACATTTCAGACCGTCCACGCGTGTACAAACAGCCAAACAACGACACACACACACATAAACACAGGCACAAACACGCATGCATGCACATCACCTGGCTGCTCAGCTGCTCAGACTTGAATACACACCAGAAACACACGCACACACACACACACGCACACACACAGAGGGCCTGTTTAATATCATTTACATAATGAGAGAGCAGCCACAGTAATAGCTTTTCCTTTCTCTTATTATCATAATTTCACCCTGGGCGCCAAATGGCAGAAAAGGAGAGAGAGACAGAGAAAGGGAGAGAGAGAAACACAGCAGAAGTGTCTTGTCCTTGTTACCCTGAAACAACTCTTCCTCAAAGTCAAGGCCAACTAGCCCTGTTTTCCCCTATTTCCATCTGTCTGTGTCCCCTCTCCGTCTGTACCTTTCGCTTTTTTCTTTTCGCTAATGATCACGTCAAACGCTCGCACACTGGTGAATTCTACATATTTAACTGTACGCTGTGTGACCATTTAAAGAAAAGAAAATAAACTTGCAAAATGGTTTTTTGGTAATTTAGACGAGTTTTTTTCTCAGCATAATATGATGACATTGTCGTGATCATGTCATCAGAAGAAGACTCCACAGAAAGTCATTTAAATACAAATCAAGGCTATTAAACCTTTGTAATTTGAATTCATTTGTTAATCATTAAATATATATTAAATTAAACATGCATCTTTTAGGAATTACAAGCAACCTGATTTAGTATTGAAATTCCAATCAGTTCAACTGTGAATCACTCATTCGGTAATACCTGTGTATTATAGTAGTAGCTATAGCAATAGGTTTTTTATGAAAAGGTAAAATTATGACGTATTTGAATAGTTAAACAACAAAAAACAATCATCCACAAAAGATAAAGTGTTTGAGGTCTAAACACAATTTCTGCTATATTAAAAACAATTCAATATTAACAATTAAATTCATCTCACTGTGGGTAACTAATGCAATGGATTCAAAAATGCACAAGTGGACTAGTGATATAATCAAAGGTAATTGCTTGCTGTGTTTCTATACACACTGTTTACTGGCAGATGTCGTCCTCCCCCGTTTGGCTTCGGGCTCTTTTCCTTGTTTCTTATGCAACTGTACACCGCAAAAACCACACGTGCCGCAATCTCAAAGCGCAGGTACATCTTTTAAAAATCAATGTGTGAATGTCCGCGAATTCTGCAGCCCCAGGAGGAAAGTGGGTTCATGTTCTAGTGAAATCTAAAGAGTAAAAGACATATCAGACTCCCGTGTCTGTGTGTGTCTGCGGAATGTCATTGATTCCTGGCAAAAAATAAAATAAAATAGGCCACCTTTCATCCGTAAAAGAGGGATCGAGTGTTGAGAAGAAAGAGGAAAAGATATGTGAATAGGACGAGATGGGAGGAAGAGTAGGGAGGAGGATGCATTAAGATTTCCTGTTTGCAACTTTTCTCCTTTTTCTTGTTGTTCCTCCACTCAGATCTTCTCTTTTTTTCCCCTAACATCCCCTTTTTCTCCATCTTTGTTTACAGTTTTCTCTCTTTCCCAGCCTACTTTCTTTTACCGTACCTTTCCTTAACTCGCCAGTTATCCCTCCTTTTGCCTTCCTCCATCCCATCCTTTCCCCTCCTCCTCTTCCCCTTCTCTCCTCCTCTGTATCGACAGAGGAGCTATGCATTTTGCTAAAACATTGGCTGATGAATCATTGATGTCGGTGTTGAGGTTTCAGTGGCGCGGGGGCAGCCGGATGTAAATAAGTGAGGACTAGGCATGGGGTATAGCTAGCTGATATTCAGCCCTCTAGTTGAAACATTGATGAGATATGCTCGGGAGAGTGCGTCTGTGTGTGTGTGTGTGTGTGTGTGTGTGTGCGTGCACAATGCTGGCACAACTTTGAAGGCTATTTAAGAAGGATAGATATGACAGTTGTTTACAATTTGGGCCAGACACTGAAGAACTAAAGGAGGAAGGCAGGTCTAAAGAGAGAAGGGGATGACAGATGGATGGGGGGGGGGAGTAAGGCGGGAGAGGGAAGAGGCAGCAAGGAAGAAGGGAAGAAAAGAAGGTAGGGGAAAAAGTTAGATAATGTTACTTGCATAGGGGACAAATATTAGACTACAATGACATGAATCAGACAGACATGTCAGGATAACAGACAGACAGTCTCTGACATAATGCTTACATCACCACAGCTCAACGCCTACGTCAGCTCTTAGCTACACCAACTTTCTTAACTTTAACCCTAAAGCCAGGTATTTACGTTTGAAGGTGCTTAGAAAAGTGAGGACTGGTCAGATGCCTGCCCTACGATGCCTAAGAATGACGGTCACATTGCCTCTCAACACAGAAAAACCCACTGGATGTTTCTGAAAAGCTGTGACTTTGCACTTTTTCCAACTTACAGCTACTAGTCACAGACTGGGCTGTAGCACTGTGTTGATGTGGGTGGACACAACACAGGGTATCTGGAGAATATAAAACTTCGCACTGTGTTTGAGCGCCATCAATGAAAAGCATTTGCACCTCTGACGTTACACAGCGACTACTTAAATTACAGCTCTTAAATGATGAATTGCAAAAGTGTGGATGACAAACAATCTCCTCATACAGTCTCTCCTCATAGCTAACATTTGTTGTCTTTGCACACGTGTTGTTGGCGCTTGCACTGTAGAAAGTCCACACAATCACAGATTTTAGGCTGCAAAGAGAAGTCTGCAGACTGGTCCCCACAAAAATAGCCAAACAAGTACATATAATCCCACATGCAAGCACCCAAATAAACATATCCATAATGGCTCCAACCTCTCTCCAATGCAACCTGCACTTGGTCAAAGACTGCAAAACGTCCAAGCAGCAAGGAAGAAAAAAATATTAAAGTAAAGTTATACAAGAATGTGCTAAACCACTAATATGACACACAAAGGTATGTAAAAGAACAGACATCACGTTAAACACAAGCATAGTTTTACAGAAAGGTTTGGAGTTCACTTTTGGAGCTTTAAAACCCCATATGGAAACATATGCAGCTCTCAGCTCCCAATAAAATACAGTAGCTGGTTAGTTGTAAAAGCTCTTCCCAAGTTTATACCAACAAACTGGATGATAGACCTACTTGCTGAATGCTCACTTACAAAATCAAACCCATTAAAGCTTAGACTTGAACTTTTTACCATCCAGTTACTAAATATTTACTATTCTCATAATTACGAATACTAATAGACAATAGTTTCAGAATGCTGCAGTCAAGTATGATTATGCCTTCATTAGCTGCCAAGCCCACAACTGTATCACGTTAAGTAATTTGACACAACAATTAGTGATGTCAACTCTGGCATTTAGCCTCTGACAGACTTGCGCAGGAGAATATCTCCTGACAGTTTGGCTTTCCTTTCAAGAAGAGTCGAGACTCCTTGGAAAGTGTCCTTCCCTTATAATGGATTCCCTGATCTATTTAGATATCGGCTCTCGCAAGTATAGAAATTCAAAAAAAGGCGCACAGACACACTCACACACATCCCATCACAGCCAATCATTGTTCCACACCTTCACTTAAAGCACTTTTCAGGCCTCTTAGTGCCTCCCTCCCTGCATTGAGCACCATTAATACAGTCATTTAGTCCACTAATACATCAGTGTGGTCAGTGCTCTTACATTATGCATCACTTGGGGTCAGTGCACGGTGAACTGTGCTG
This sequence comes from Dascyllus trimaculatus, assembly GCA_024666655.1. Lineage (NCBI taxonomy): Eukaryota > Metazoa > Chordata > Actinopteri > Pomacentridae > Dascyllus > Dascyllus trimaculatus. The sequence continues at coordinate 24,830,625 of CM045460.1, forward strand.
GTCTTGACTCTAACCACACATTGTAAAGACATTATCCAGTTCCCACAGAAAACAACAACGATGAGTGATTTAAGAAGACATGAGTTGGTGTGCCAGCATACAGCATGTACACATATACACTCACAGTAATGTAGACATGCAGGATTAAGCAGTTACACTGATAAATATCAGCATGAATAAGCTACAGGGTGTACCTGTATATTAACAGTTACATAACACTGAAATCTGCAAAATGGCAGTTTTTTTTTCAGCAAATTTTAGATCGAATAGAATAATGTAACTTCCAATTTTACAATCAGGTGTACCAGACAGTGCCAGTGGAGCCTGAGCACTATGAGCAGCAAATTCTGCTTGGAAAAGTAAATGAGCACAGATCATATCCAACAACACTGAGACTGTTAATATAGAAGAAACAGGAGTTTAGGGTAGCACAATTCAGTGAACTGTTGGTTACGACACCTAAGGCAAGTAGTTGCAACTTGAGGAGTGAAATTTCAAGTCTCTTTTTAAAACATGATTTTTTTTCTTGATATTTACCATCATCTCTGACTGGAAACTATATGCTTGCCATTAATGTTAACAGACCATACCATAGCAATGACAAGTGCATGGGGACAACCACACATCAGACCTTTCCTGAGTTTCATTTAAATTTCAGATCCACATTTTTTGGGTGATGAATGTTCCTTTGCAGCCAGGAAAAAAATACATTTTTGACTACAGCTAGCGCACATTGGACTGGTTCAATGGAGCAGTTCTACTCCACAGTCAAGGGTTGCAATATTGCTAAAACATCCATCTTGTTGGAGAAGTTTGGAGCACATCCCAACAGACTGGCTGAAAGACAAGCAAACACCGTCAAGACAATACCTATTCTGTGACTTTTTAAGTTTTCTAATTCTAAATATTAGCGAAAATTTTATTTCCGCAACAGTCAGCCAAAACATATCACAAATTCAACATGAATGAACTTAATATGAATATGTAAAATGTTCATTTTTGCAGTTAAAATAAAATCACTGCTGGCTATAATCTCTTAGCATGTAAGAAAAAAAAAAAAACACATATACACACACACACAATTCTTAACCACACAGTACAAACCCATTATCTTTTAACCACAGACAACAACAGCGCCTTAAGGTCAAAAAACCCAACTCTCTGAAGTCCGTTAGTCATTTACCACCAGGCAGAGCACTTTAGACTGGTGTTTTACAGTTAACCACAGTTTCTAAAGTGCATTACCCACTTACCGCAGCGTGTGTGCACGTTGCTGGTCATGTGAATGTGCATTTGAACATCTGTGTGAGTTACCGAGTATGTAAGTGTGATTGTGTCTTACTCTTTCCTGGCTGACTGTGTGTGTGTGTGTGTAGACATGTAACACGACACTTTAATGAAAGGAGGAGAAAGAGACAGAAGCACGAGAGGAGAGGCACGACAGAGGAGAGCAATATTGAGCGGCATAAGGGGTAAAAAAGTGCCGAGTATAAAGACACGCAGACAGGCAACATGCGTGGACATCAATACTGTCAAGCCACAAAGTCACATCAGACACACAAGACAACACCCAGACTGAGTTACAGTGCGGGACAGGCGGATCAAAAAACAGAGAGGCTGGGAGAGCGAGACATGTACGGAGATGTTAGAAACAGAAATAAAAGAGAGAAAGAAATAAACCACATGCGGAGAATGAATACGTATTACATAGAAAGGTTTGAGAGACTGCTGAGTACAATAATGATGACTTCATTATATATCATCTTTCACAAACTAAGTTACAAGGTGCTGCTCAATGCAGACATTAAAATACAAATGATACAAACCGAGAAGACAAATCAACAAATACATATGATAAGAAAATGAGATTAAAAAAACAATAAAACAGTGCAGCGGTAAAGAGAAGGGCTTGAGATTTCAAAAGAGGGTTTGAGTTATGCCTTTTAAGAAGATAATAGCTTAGCGAGTCAAAGATCCTCTGGCAGGGAAATGCATAACATATGAGCACAAAGAGCAAAGGTGCAATCAGCTTTCAAAAGCAATCAGGTTTATAAAGAGTTAAAATGTCAAAAAATATAAGTAGGCACTCGAGGCCTTAAAAACAGACCTTAAAATCAATCCTAAAACTAAATGGCAATCAGTGAAGGCTGGCAAGAACTGGAATAATGTCACATCTACTCCAACAGGTGAAAAGCCAAGCTGCAGCGTCGTGATTTAACTGATGCCTATGAAAGTTTCCTTACTGACACAAGAGTAAAGTGCATAAAGTAGCTGAGCCTGGAGGTGATGAAGGTCTAGATAGCCTTTTGTAAGTCAGAAGATTAGGGAAAAGGTCCGACTTAAGAGATCAGACGAAGCTGACTGAGTTTAACGTAAATGCAAGTGACAAATTAAACGGACATAGAGCATCTTTGTAGTGCGCGGGGCCACAAGTTCAAGAAACCTAGACATTAATTCTGCAAGTCTCTGAAACTCTACTGTTGCAATGGAGCAACACTTTTTGAAAGGATGTTCCCTCGTTTAGACACAGTCACACTTTCCTTTATCATCACTCCAATCAAGATAGAAATGTTTCATCATAGGATAAAGGTGATCACTTTGTACTGATTTGCAGTAGCCCTTACTTCTGAGCAGACGATGTGAGAAAAATGTCTTCTAGAGGCATTGTATCCCCTCACTGTCGGGGTCAAGGGTTCATTTTTTTCCTTTAATTTGTCACCTGTCTGTATGTGGACAGTGGGCCCAAATCAAACATAAAGGGATCAGTGTTGTAACGAGGGACTGAAAGCATAACTAACTACCTACCCATGCCATATCCACTGATGATTTGAACTATTGGAGGTATATAAACAGAGAATAATAAAGTTGCAGAACCCAACTTGAGACCAGAGCACTTGAGGAAGACACCTCACCACTTCCTTCTGATAAAGATCTATTTGTCAAGTAAGAAACAAGTCAGTCCAATCACTGATGCCAAAAAAAGAATCGAGATTTTGTGGTCAACCGTCAAAGGCTGAGCTAAGATTGAGAGGAATTAAAACAGAATAAAAGCCTATACATGCAGTGTCAAACAGTGAAATTTTAACTAGACCTGTCTTGTTGCGTTAAAATAAAAATGGCAGCTTAAAGATCAGTTTAAAGTTATTTAAATCACGACGACAGAGGGAAGGTTTCTTAAGAAGCGAGTGGACAGTAGCATATTAGTGGGAAGGACACCAGAGGATAAAAAGTGATTTAAAGTGATGAAAAAATTAAGACCTGTTGTCTCAGTAACTTCCTTTAAAAGCAATGTAGGAACATAATCAGCTGCAAGATTAACTGAAGAACTGAGTTAACTGTTTTGAAAAGAGATCTGGAGTTACGGGCCTGATGGGAAAGGAGATGTGAGAAAGACCGGACTCTAGCATTATTGACTGCTACCTGATAGGCAGACATCAGATCTTTCAGTAGAGAGCAAGACAAGAATGTAACTACAGTCATGTCCACTGAAAATGAAGAGATGCAGTGGAAAAAAAGAGAGCAAGAGTGAAATCCAAAGACGGATGAGAGGAGACACAGGGAGGGGAGACAAAGACAGAGAAAGAGACAAAGAGAGAGAGAGAAGTGAAAAAGAAAGCGAGGCCACGGTGAAATTCACAGAGAGAAACTGCGACGAGGCGGCAGCAGTACATCTTGATCAACAGATGACTGATCATATCAGCGCTGGCCATCTTTCACCAGCCGCCGTTTGACGACACAACGTGACCCCCTGTACACACACACACACAAACATACACAAGCGCACTCCCACACACACGCACATCCATTTCCCCCGACGTACCCTGAGGCGGGAGCATCAATAACGAATGGCCTGGCCAGGGGCCTCCACTCACTCACACACACACACACACACACACACAGCCACACACATTCATTCATTCACACAAATGCACACAAGCATGTGCACAAATACACCCCCATATGTGACACTCTTTCACATATTCATGCATTCATTCGAACTCACACACACACAAACACACACACACAAGATGGTCAGGAAGGAGGAATAAATTGGACACACGCACACAATAGCCCCACAATATGGCTTCTTTGCCCCCAGGCCTGAGGTCTTACCCCCCTCCCCTGGATCCCGTGTCCTCCTGCTGCCCTGCTGTGGTGCCTCTGTGTTTAGTAGTGATACCCAAAATGAGGACATAAGAGATGAATAAAATGCTAGTACAGTTGGGTCTGCGAAGGTAAAGGTGAAGTGGACCGATGTTGAGAAATGTTTGAAGCAGCTGGTGGGAATAGAGTAGAAAGTTAGGAAATAGGAAGACATATTTTACAGTGTATATTCAGGCAAAACTGTGCCATGTTAGGAAAAACATGGAACCCAACACTCATAAGAACAATTAAAAGTATGTAAAAACTATAAGGCTGGAAGTCTTTCTGTCTTTCTGGTTGTTTGGATGCAAGCGAACAATGTCCACCTAGATTGTGACCACTGAGGTATACAATATATGATCTAAAAGCAGTAAGACTTTTACATTTATTGTCAGACAACCTGAGTGCCTTAATGCTGTCTTTCTTAATCTAGATAAGCGTCACATCTGACAGCCTGCAGTGATTTCCTACATTTCCCATAATGCCTTTCAACACTCTCTTGGGAAGGGCTGTGAACATATTACATTCAGCTGTGGGTAATTCTTGTCATAAAGCTCAATAAAAATCAATCTAATGCAAATATTACTCTAATACAAGGTAGTTAAAGCTGGTTTTATGGTTGTAGTGCATTCTGTTGTTTTTGTTGTGAAGTGCATGAAGGAAATTATCTTCCTTTTACAGATTTATGCCTAAGATTTCACTGGACTGGAGCCGCCTTTTCATAAAGGCATCATTCTAACTGAGAATGATTGAGACCCTTTGTGCTGTAGTATACATATGAAACTTTCTTAGTCTTGACTGGATAAACGCTCTACTTGCTTATACCATCATGAAAAAAGCATGGCAGCTACACTGGAAGCATTTACATATTTTTAAACTGGCCAAAACTTCTGAATTTGCTTCACAAAGATATAAAAAAAAGTAGCAGCCTTGCAGGTAAATTTGGCTAATCTGCATTTTAATTACTTAAAGTGAATATTAAATCTACAATATCCAATACTGAAATGAAGATGGACTGCACAAAGAGAACACGGGACGATAAGTGCTGAATGGCCGGTTTATAAAAGACAAAAGAAGTTCATAAAAGCGCATGAAATGAAATGAAGAAGAGAGGTCAGGACGTGGAAAGACGGCGGCTCCGTCTCCGGCCTCGTGCCCGACAGCTCCTAAGTGTAATGGGAGTGTACTTTAACACCTGAGTCCACCACATGCAGGGTTACACAAGCTCACATGAGGTCTCTCACCGTTCGTTCGCCCTCTTTCATCTTTTAGTTTTATTACAGTCTTTTGTTCGGGCCTTCTTTTTTTCGTCCCTATTCCTTTGACAGTATTAAACAAACACACCTGGTGTCTGGTTACTTGAGGCCACACATGGGCTCTGTTCACTCTTCAAACACGAGAGCAAAACTAGATCAATTCTTCACAGCATACTGCCAGCCTTCTTACATCTCTGTCTTCCTATGCCTCTTTGCTAGCACTGTTGTAAGAACACTTTGTTTACATTGTGATGAATAAAAGAGAGTCTGGAAAAGGGGAATAGATTCTAAGAGAAGAGGTTGAACTCAGATAGTGCTGCAACAAAAGTACATAAATAAATAACAATCAACAGGAAACTACAAGACGTTTTCTCTTTTGTTTGAAGCACTTAAACTGTATTTTCCTGTATATCATGTATAGCATCAAGCTGCTCGCAGCAATGAGGCCTCCCAGAACCATTACAGTCAACAATTTTAATTTCTGCACGACATGGACAGTGTGCTAATCTACCTTTGAAGATTTAAAACTACATCTCTATAACTTATCCGAAATCCTTCCTATAGGCTTCCACAACACTCATCTATGACGCAGGCGATTCTCCTATCATACAAAAAGTCCCCTGTAGCAACCAATAACGTAATACCTGCCAATAACATCATAACATTTTGCCAATAATGTAATACGTTATTACGTTAATGGCCTAGCATTAAAAAAAATCCTTTGAAAATGTAATAACTACAGCCGATAATGTAATAATACATTGATAGGACTGCATTTTTTGCAGTTTGCTCATCAAAAATTCATATTCATTCATCAAGGATACGTCCCATATAGCTGCCACTCTCCTTAATTATGGTTGCAAGAGCCGATTTGAGAATTATTTGTTGTACAAAATATTTATTTAGAATATTCTTTGCTTGCTTAGATATGTAAATTCATCATTCCATGTCAGTGTCTCTGTTGGATGTTGCATTGTCAAATGAATTTACTGCATTTTTTTATTGGAAAACATTTCTTGAAAACTTTTTTTCCAAACTTTTCTCAAGGAAAAACGATTCAGCCCTCACTTCAAACTGTATTTAAATAACTGGACTGGCTCTATAATGGCACTTAGCTCCAATATACAACACAGAACATAAACAATCATTTACAAATGTAAAAAAAAAAACCCTGAAGAGTATTATGTACTTTATTGGCTCAAAAACTTTACTGTTATTTGCAAGTTGTTATGGTACTGGTTGCTGCAGTCCCTCTATCGAAAAGAGGTCAAAAATAACTGGCAAGAACATGAAAATATGATTGCACTAATTGCAAGCTGTAGGCACATAAATAATCCAAAAAGAAATGGATTATCATAGAGCATTCATGTACCTAAGAGTTAGCATTTGTCACTTAAAAACTACTGATGAATATCAGCGCTTTGTGACAACTTGTGTTGTAAATATGCGCTATATAAATAAAACTGAATTGAACTGAATATCCAAACCGGTGTCATGCAGCCAAATGCACATGTCTGTGTAGGTTGACCGAGAGCTTCTAAGCAGAATGTGCATTTACAAAATTTACCACTGATGCAGAAACAAATTAAACTGATCTACAGTAAGCGAGGTCCAGTCTCCTCTGGGAAGTATGGCCCACCCTTGACTATTTAATAACAGAAACAAATTTGCCGCATATAAAGCTGTCTCCGCTTCTTAATTGGACTCCTTAGTTATTCCTGTTAATGTTAAATACTGGCAGAGAGGGTTTAAAGACTCATTAACACACACAGATTCATACTTACGCACACCTTAAGGTTTGTATGGCTGGCTGAACCATGCAACAGACACACACACACATACACACAAGCGATGTTGTAGGTGAACCACTACACACACACACACACACACTGAGGATAATTATTACCTTCATATGCAAATGCCTGCAGAGCCTGCCTGGCAGCCTGGCGTTTCTTAAAGTGTGTACTTTTCTTATTTAATTAATTAAAACAATCGTCAATGAACTTTAAATTAGTCCGGCATAAAATAATCATTTCCAACGCGTGTGTGTGCAGCGGCTGTGTGCATGTGTGTGTTAATAATTAGCAGGCAGTAAAGCGGCTGTGTTAATTGCATTTAGGATCCTGCCTGGGGAGAGAGAGGGGAGGAAGAGAGCGAGCGAGGTAGACGCAGAACGGGGGGAAAGCGAGGAAGAGGGATGGCGAGGGAGAGAGCGAGAGAGTATCTCTCATCTCTTGTTCCTGAAATAGAGAATTCCCATGTATTTTGAGATATAAAATGGAGCGTGGAGCCCCCAGGAGCAGGAAAACACACACATACGGTCCGTCTCACACACACTTCTTTTTTTCTTATTCACTCACACTCTCACACATGCACAGCCCCTGGGAGGATGGCGCTAACCTTAATTAGCCTAACACTGTGGTGAAATTGATTGAAATGCAGAACATCAATTATTAAGCCTAACTGTTTTCATAACCCCACACACACCCCACCATGTAGCACATGCAAGGGGGGGAGGGACGGAGGGAGGAGGGATATCAGGGGGGTTGGAGGTGTGTGTGATGATAAGAAAGGAAAGGTGTGAGTGTGTACATGTGTGTTTGTGCTTCGGTACCTCACTGCTGTAAAGAGGAATGCGATAAGATGCGAAAAACATGCGCCGTGTGTTGTTGCTACCCACTGAAAAAGCACAATGCACTGATGGATAGAAGTCGACTGAATCAGTAATATCATCCTATCGGCTCACATTATCTTTGTAAAGTGGGGAGAGAGACAGTTAAAAAAGGAGTCAGTGAAGGAAGAAAATACAGATTAAAAACAGGCAATGTGTTTTCAAGTGGAACGAATCAGTCGCTATGTATGTAAAAGAATGGAAAAGAAACTACCCCACCTTAAAGATATGTGGCGTCTGCTTTGGATGACGTCACGCTGCTCTTTGACAGGCCAAACTTTAGCTGACAAGTTTATGCCATCGCTGTGGCTGATTCTTTCCCTTTCACAGTTGTAATTTGACTCATAATTTGCATTACCGTCATTAACTTTAAAATCAAGTGGTGTTTTAAAACTTTGTCATTCAAGCTCCAATTACCAGGTTCTATTTTAATTGGCTTCAAACTTCTATCTAATGTCAATAAATTAGTTTTCTTACTTTGACAGAATCAGAATCTTTTCAATAGAAGATTTTATTCAAATGGTTAGACAATAGAGCGGTCCTTATGTCATTAACAAAAGGTAATTTAATTTTAAAAAGTGTGAATATACTATTATATTACATATAGTTTCCATAATTAAACACTAATGCAAGAGAGAGTGGAAACATGGCACACTACAGCATGTCTGTTTACTATTTTATAGACCTGTTTTTGCAGCAGGCATTTTGACATTTCATAACTTAATTAACAACATTAAATGCACCCATATTCTATTTCCACTTCCAGGGACCTGTGCTGTCCTTGCTGGCTCCTTAACGTTGTTTACTGGGACACGAAACGGAGAACAACCATCCTCAATGTTATTAGTTACACTTGTGTTTTTTCCTGCTATTAGAAAACAGATAATACTGGAAATAACGGTACACATGTGCAGATTTACATGTAGATTTTGCAATTACATAGACTTACAACAACAAATGCCCCTATCTCCCTAATGACCACTGCTGGTATTCAGTGACCTTTTGAACCCAACTCAAGTGCAGGTCACTAGCGGGTGACACTGATGTCATTACAACCACAAACACACTTCCTGATGGTTTAGCTTAATGGTCTTTGGTCGGCAAAATTGTGTTTGGATTACTCACACAAGACCAATAAGAATACAAAATGTGTTTGGACACCGCTTCCTGAATTGATCCGTGCCAAAATCGGTGTCACGCTGAGTGAGTTTTGGGTTTTTTAAGTGCTTGAGGACAGTTGGGTAATTAGGCAGTTTTTGATTCAGGAGAGGCTTCAGAGCTTTCCTGACGATCCTGAGGTTTTTAAGATGAGGTAACACCATTATCCATATCCTTTACAGCAGCAAAAATAATTATATATCAAGCTCAAACATATAATCCACTGATTTAATTTAAACACAATCCAAGAAAACCATCACAGATTATGCTGATTACGTTAATTTCCATTCAGGAGAAGGAAAAGACCTTCATTGCTGGTCACACATTGACTCTGCCTCATTTTGTTCATGCAGAGTTCATACAGCCTTAAAGGACATTAACACTACAGGGGTCATTCATAGGGACAACGGCAATAACATGTCAACTTGTGGAATGTTGTTGTCCACTCTGACACACAGTATTGTTAAGCGTCCCGCCTGCATTTTGTTTTTAAGTTCATTTCATGAGCTACAACCCAGACTTCCATCCTTTCACTTGACTGTCAAGCGGACATGACAAGGCAGCTGCAATTAACAAAATCAGCAAACAGGCAGGAACACCTCCCCACTGAATTACAAAGCAGGGTCACTGCTTATACGCTATGAAATCTGAATGTGAAACGAATACAGATTTATAGAACTTAATGTTGTAACAGGAGAGATGTCACACTACTCCCTTGTACATGCCCAAGTAGTATTGACATCACGTACAATAAGTAAAATCATCTGCCTTTATTTAAGAGAATTATAGAAACCACAGAAATTCTATCCAGATGACATTCTTTTTTTTGTAAAGCTCTTCAGAAGCAGAAATGAAACTGTGAGCGTCCATCTCCCCTGGAAAACCCTGACCAGAGGAGCCCTACAGCAGCAGCACCCCTCTCTTCATATGACCACTTCATGCCCTGTCCCCGACTCGATGACTCCCTGACCTCCAGTCTATCTTTGTCCCAGTGCTGCCACGACCCACTGAGTCAGTGGAAAACTCATTTAGGCCTAATTACATGGGCCAGGCTTCTACCTCTACCGTACTTTCTTTCACTGAAGAGGCACTTTCTTTCTTTCACCCCTTCTCTTTTCTCCTGCGCTCTCTCGCTGTCCTTTTCTCTTTGCTCTCTCGTTTCTTCCCTCCTCATGCTCCAGTTACCAGATCAAGGTAGCCCTGCACTACTAGCCAGCCAAAACACACACACAAACGCACACTCGCACACAGGATATCCAACACTCTGGTGTGGCCAAGAGGCCGCAGGTACACAGGTACAAAGGCTTTTAGATGGCGCATTGTTATTCCCTCGGGGTCAGCCATAGGTTAGGGCCCAGTCTTAATTAGCTGACATAACTTATACATGATTACCCCTCTTGAGGTCCTATGGCCCCCAAACACACAAACACACACACACAAAGTGCCTTTCTAAGACGTAAAGCCAAGAACTGAGGAGCGTTTGACTACACCCATATCTCCTGTCCTCTAGGTACGACCCACTTAACCCTATCCAGGAAAGAGACACACCAACAGAGAATGGAGAGCACACACAAGCGTGCATTAAGCGGCGTGTCTAAGGTTTAGAATCGAGGGGTCAGGCAGGTGAAATGTAAGGAACCCTGCGAGGAACCCTACCCTGGGACGTCAGATGGCACAAACGCAACGTCAGAAACAAAAGTCATATTAATGATAGATGACAGTCTGGGGTCAGCGTTCAGGTTGAATGTCGGGGCCTACGATGCGATGTCATGAGGAATTTAAGATGGCAGATGAGGTTAAATGTGTCTTTTAAAATCCTCCCCCATCGGTGACGGGTAGGATTTTAATAAATAATGCATATTTAAAATCTATTTCTGTGTGGAAATGTGTGATTTAGGTTGGGCTGTCTGGCTTTGTAAAAGAGTAGAAACCTGAAAATGAAAGTTCTAATATGTACATATCTGAGTATGCGCGTACTAAATTGTGTTTGAATGTATAATGTAGATAAACTTAAGAACAGCAGTCCCAAGACCAATGAAACCTCATAACTTCACTCACATAATCTTCTCTTAATGTAATACGCTATTGATGGAAAAATCCTTCCTCGGGAGCGGACGCTTACCAGTAAAGAGATTTGAACTTGCCATTATTCTTTTGGACCAGCCGACCTCACATTCATATCAAATCCATACCACATTGTGCAGACGAACAGGCTGGTGTAAGCTCACAGTCACAGTGCTGCTGACTGTAATTTACCAACCTGAATTACTCTCATAGTTATTGGAAAGCATTTTGCATTTGCGGCCGCTACACAAAAAGCCATGGTTACAGCACGCCCGATCGATATCCAGTCCATAAAGCAGACGCCACAGTCACAGGAGTTAGCGTGCTCGTGTCTATAAACCATTCAGAAACATAAACATAAACTGAAATCTGTTCTGCAACCACAACAGATAAAAATGACCGCCACCATTACCAGTCTATATTACACTTCCAGAAAGTTTAGGTACACTCAGGATATGGTATTAATTTGTTTGGGAAATGCTTACTGCTCTGCATTGTAATAGGGCTCAGGGGAGCGGATGAGATCCAAGGCCAAACCATAAGGAAGGAGGGTGAGCATCAACAACAACAGCCTAATGATGCTCTGGTAATGGAGCACAAGTGGGTTACTTAGAACGAGTACACACATGGTAGTATGTGCACTAACACAAATGGAAATGGGAAGACCTGATAGACATCTGTACGAATCGGAAATAAGTAACTGCAAATGAAAAATAGTCATTTTAATACACCTGCATCATAAACACACCAATTAAAACATCTGTAACTGATAAAGTAAATGAACAACAACGCACATGGCAAAGACGCAGACTCGCAAAAACTGTTTACGTCCACCAAACCTTTTAACTTCAAAGGTTTTTAATGTGTTTTAATGTGTCTGGGATGTTTAACTGTAAGACCGTCATTTCCCTAAGTAGGCTGCTGCACTATACCACAGAAGGGAGGGATTGAAGGTTTCACTCGCCGACAGTAAACAAATCTAAATAATTCAGAGGGAGAAATCAGGTTTTTATTTGTTGCTTATCAATTACTGCTTCAAGGTTGTGATCCACTGTTTCTGTTTGTGCATTTAAAGGAGGCAAAACTGAAACATAACGGTGAGTTGTAGAGGTGAAATTATCTGCTTTGCCATATGATTTTTGCTTTATGCACCTCCAAATAAGCAAATCTGAAACCTAACCTCACAAAATCGTATACACAGACCTTTTAATTCTTGAAAATGAGGTCTTAACTGCATTAAAACCAAACAATCTCGATGCAGAAATGTGGATTAAATTTAAAGGTATGTTTCTAGATTTCTAAATCAACACATGCACGGGTTAATAATCATGTAGACTTTTTAATTAGGAGTATGAACCTTGCAAAAGAAAAGACAGAAAGGAAAGTCAGAAGCCTTCCATTAGTGTGCCTCTATCCCCCTCTACTGGCTATTACAGATTATTACAGTCAGCAAAAACTAACCCACACCAAGTTGGATTACTTAGATTGCATTATTTGTGTATATTAGACCACAAATTCCAATATAAAATGAAAGGAGGACAGTTACCTAGAATAAATCAGGCATAAAAAATATCTCTTCATTCAAATGCAAGCTGAAATACATTTGAAAAGCCATGATGTGAAACAAAATTGACCAACACAGCTGAGAACAGAGGTGGAAATAAACTGTCAGTTAGCTTAACTGTTTGCTAACTTGTAGGTGTTCAGCTAGTTAGCTATTTTATAAGATATCTTAGCATGAACCTACTAATTTTTTTACTTTTTATTGAAGTTAAAGTCATATTTAAGTATTATTTTCTGTTAAATTTGTGTATTTATGTCAGTTTTTTACTGTTTATGGTGGTGAAATGTTAAGCTAACAGTCGGTTGTTTTGGACTCACCTCATGTAGCTGTGGCTAACTGGACCAAAGAAGCTAGTAGTCCTTCCTTACTGTAGTCCAAAAAACGACACCATTTTGAAAAAAAGGCTTGAAGAGTTTTTAAAAAACAGTTATTCTAGCTTCAACTTCCGGCTAGTTTAAACGTAATGTCAGTTCAAAATGCCCGCTACGAGTAACGTCATGTTCACCTGTTCCTGGCCTGAGTTAATTATTAAGCCCCGCCCACTACCGGAAGCGGTGACAGTGATATAGAAACTGGTAAACAACACCCTTAATTTGTTTTTATTTTGTATGTTTAAGTAGATGAGTAAACAAAAAACACATATGATATTAAAAAACTTAAGCACTGAGATATATTTCCATTAATAAATGTATTAAATAAGTTTTTTTGGGACAGGTGTGTGTATTTCCAAGTCAGATAACTGTGATTTTGGACGTTGCCCCACTTGCAAACTGCAAATGCTGTGGAATTATCATAACATGTTGCCCCCTTGTGCGCACCTTTCCTTTACACACTGGGGGAACATTGAGCATCAAACTGCATTTTTTATGCATAAAATTTTGCCATTATGATGCAAATATTTTTGTCTACGTAAAGGAAAAATTCAGGTAGCAGGTGGCATTACAAAATCTAATGGAATATAGTGCAATAAGTCACTTTGGCAGTTGCTGTTGCTTTCAAATATTTACATGTCTGTAAATTAAAGTTCCTTATTTACAATTATCTCTGCTGAGTCAACACACATATAGGTTTAAATGTTCATGTGGCGCCTTTTCATTTAAGTTAATTTGCACATTGAAAACACATCACACATACAGTATTTGTGTTTGGAAGGGTTTCTAACTACGGTCGAATACACCACATGTGGGTCATAACCAATTAAAGCACTGGTGAAATCAATTAAGAGAATGAGATCTTCTAAACAGCCTCTAAAAAAATCTGTAAGATAAAAACAACAGTTGTAAAAGTAAACTCAAAAAGCATTTGAAAAACCAAATTCTTAATATCAGACCTTCATTCTTTTCCCTTCTGGCTCTTATCATGACACCAGATGCTGTTCCACCTCTGACTGTAGTTCATAATTCATATTCTGAGAGTAAATAAACATTAAAGAAAGAAGTACCACCCCAATGGAAGCACTGCTGCATCCATGAGTAGCAATATAACATCTTTCTAAAATCAAAATTTCATCTATTGGGGCACAAATACACATATTCTAAATAATGAGGACACTTGGTACACCACTTAAACTAAGAAAGGCTAAAAGACACAGTGTTCAATTGAATTAAAACAGCTTTATTAGTGTACACTGTAAGAAGTTGTATATGTAGGATAGTTGGAAAGCCTATGAAGATCATCAGTGTTCGAAGAAGACAGGAATCCTAACAGATTGTTGTCTAATGGAATATGCTCTGTTGATAGCAAGCGAAAAGGAACAGCATGTATGGTAAAAATAAAAAGTACAACTATATAACATCATATAACATCACTAGTGACATGTAGGAACTTCACTTTCTCCAAAAAGCCACCTTCTTAGGGATTCACCAGAAAGAGGCTCATTTGGGGGATACACAATTGTCATCACAATAAGAAAAAAAAAAATACAATATGCGATCTGTAAATAGGAACGTGGGCCTTCTGACTGTGTTGTTCATGAAACCTCGTCTGGTTTCCTTCAGAAGGTGAGAACACCTGGTGGGTTTTAGGGTAAAATGTTAGGTAGCGAGGAGGAGAAAGTAAGAAAAAAAAAAAAGTAGATGCAAAGGCTTTTGCTGGATCCTGGCAAAATGCACAAGATGGCACATGTAGCCATCAGAAAAGACACTATGTATATTTCATACTGGGGAACCGTAGCTGAGTATACAGTCCAAACAATTTCATGTCACCACATAGAACATGTGCGGTGACGGAACAACCGTAAAAGGAAACACTACATTTTTTGTTTTAGCATGTGAAAACAACTTAAGCCCATTTTCCCTATTAAATGGAAAAAAAAGACAGCAAAAACACAAGACAGGTGAACAGACAGACAACATATTTAGAGACAAACATCACCGCATGTGGCTGGTTTCAGTCTGCTTACAAGTGAGTATCGGCTAAGTGAATGACGTTTTCCTTAAAAAAAAAAAAAGTACAGTTCGTGATTTCCCTGGGTCGAACCAACATAAAGACAGCTTGTCCTGCAGAGCCGGCGTTCGCTTCGAGAGTTTTCAAAAGTGTCAGGAGACGTCGTCATCCGTCAAACGCGTGCTCTCAAATGGGAATCTTATGCTATAAACTCTCTGCAGGACGCTGACAATATGTACGATTAAACAACAGCATTTCTGGACTTCGTGTCTCAGCCCTTACTGTGATAAACTTCATTAACCTGTCATTTTTGTGTTCTACAACTAATTGGTAAATGTACAACTCTCCCACACCCATAGTCAGGAGTGAATAGCGAAGTAGAAAACGTGTTCATGTGCACACCAAGAAGTGCTGCCGGTTTGGACAGAGTGAAACTGGAATGTGACGGTGAGAGCCGAGAGGCAAATACAAACCTCGTCCCATTTATTTACATGTCTCGCTCAAAACATCAGTTTTCATGGGATCACCGTGTATTAAATGCTGGCTCGCACGTGATGGATAAAGTTACAGTACGGAGGGGTGTTACATAATAACTGGTGTGCATGTAAACACGGTAAATTAACAGTGTACGAGCGTGGAGTTATGAAAGTCAACTGGCAGCAGCTTTTACACTGCGTGCTGGAATGTCCTGGGTTGTTAAAAGTGAGACAGGATTCAACAAATTCGCCTTCCAACGACAGACATCTGAATTAATACCAACTGCTGCATTGCTGAGCATAATACTGTATCGCCCGGTTGCTGGAATACATAGCAATATGCAAAAAAAGTCAGTCAATTTAAACACCTTCATTTCCTAACGTCTGTGGTACGCATCTTCATTTGTAGCGCTACGCATCAAACCAACACTCGAAACGACATTCGCAATTTTAAATATAATGGTCAAGCCAATAAAACTCAATACCTTCACTCAATCTTTGGTCACACACCCCGGAACTGGAAAAAAAGATGGTACCAATAAGGCAAGAAACTACCTTTTTTTCCTATAACAGCTGATAAAATTCCAAAATTCCCTAGCCACTTTGATTTTAGCGGCCAAATCGGGCATTGAAAGGAATAAGGGTGGTAATCAGGAGAACTTTTCGGTCACCGAGCACACGATTATGAGTAAAAACTGTTTTCAGTGGTAAGAAATTCAGTGAAAATGTTATATCCTATGCTACATACACATCACAAATCATCATCAAGCTGTAATAATTTCAAACAGAGGGTATATTCTAAAAAAAAAAAAAAAAAATATTGAATTCTAATAAAAAGGAAGAAAGCTTTGAAGACTTTAAATAGATTTATATATAAAAAATACATGAAAATACAAAAATGTAGCTAAAAGAATGTGTAAAGAAAATAATTGTGTAGTATCAACTAGCTTGTTTAATACTTAAAGCTTAAATACTTTACTCTAAAATACCAACGTAGGTACCGGCTGGCTTTTAAATCTCATTGAAATCAATTGAATGCTTCAGACACTCTTTAATAAGCCAATTTGGACAATTTAAGGGTCAAAATCTTTACAGTGAATATTCTAAAATATGGGGATTTTTTTTTCTGCAATTGTCTCAACTTCCATTGGGCTCCTCAACAATTTCTATCTGTACAATCCAGAGCATATCTTTCTGTATTTTACATCAAAGGCAACTTTCTTAAGGGTGCATAATTCGGGGCAGTGCAAGTACAGTATAGGAGTAATTTTTATAAATTAAAGTCCCACATTGTGAGACTTTTCCTATCAATAAAACGTCGGTAATTCGAAATAAAAATGTGCATCATTCCAAGTATCGAGAGAGCATTTTCTAAACGCGTGAAAACTAAGTGATTGGTGTTTATCTTTTTATCTGTTAGACAGAAGTAGGCAACATTGCGTTTAGTCTTCGCCCTTCACATAGCTCCTCTTCATTAATGGGCAGGTGTAATTATAAAAATATAGTAAGGAGAATGTGAGATGGAGCAAGAGCATGCAGAGGGGAAGCAGAGGGAGTGGGCTTCAAAACAAAGCAAAGGGGCATAGTGGACTGTGGCTAACCTCTTGTGAGTGTTTTTTTGCCATCTGAAAAACAGTGGGGAGACGTGCCGGATGCTCTTGCTCTGAGAATTCCTTAACTTTCCAATTATCTGTGCTAGGTAGTCGCTGATCACACATTAGAGAGAAAACTCCTCACAGAAGTATAAAACATACAGTTCTCAGTCGCAGCCGTGATCCGCTGCACACTGGTGGCTGGATAGGACCAATCGGCATTTAGCACACAGAAAATAATCTGCCGTGATGCCAAAACAAAGTTAGTCGGTGCATGAACTGGGAAAAAAAGAGTGTCTGTGTTTACAGTATCGTCGTGTGCCTGTAAAGACATCGATTTGCTCTCCCAGTGGTCGCCGCTTTAAGAGTTGCAGACCCGAGTAAGTCCATCGTAGTCAGGCCTGTGATAACACAGAACTGACCGGGAGAGAAGAAGAACATCTCAAATAAAATTTAAAAAAAAGAATGTTTGGTCACCAAAACCAAGAAAAAAAGAAAATCATGTCCAGGCATGAAGTTGACTTTGGTTGAACATGAGCCTGGAGTGGCAGTACTACTGTTGGTCGGCCTTGTGTAAACGGAAATACTGACACTGAATCAAAGTTGTGCTGTGGTAAGTAGGTAGTGAAGAGGCAAGCTGAACAAGTGGTCGGACAGAGCGCCCTGTAAAGAGAATGTCACATGCTTGATTCCCCAAAACTGCTGTTGCTGGGTCTCAGAAGGGAGGAGGACAGTAAAGCTCTGTCCTGCTTTGGGTTTTTCAGTCAGAGCCTGAATTTAGGCTGTTCCATTCTGCCGTCGCTCTCGTTTCATTTCGATATTGCGAGATGGTTTTAATCATCAGCCTGACGTTGATCCAGCTGAGCCAAAGGGTCCACTGCGACATTAACATTCCACTGTTGTCCGTTAAAGATGTCATGCTCTCATCCTCCAGGTCCGCCGTGTAAAATTTCTTCCTATGATTCTAAAATGTTTGTACATCATTTAAGACTGTGTGGTGGTCTCCTTTAGGATATACTGTTCAAACACTGAAACGTCAGTTCGACTTGTTCCTTAAAAATCGCCCACAGCAGGACCCTGTTTAGGACATGCTGGAGCAGCGCACTGAGGGTGAACCCATTTGGGTCAACACCTTGTCCAACCACTGGAGGGGGCCGTTGAGATGCAGCTCAATCCAACAGGGGGTGCTGGTGACCGTCTGGCGTCTGTAAGGATAAAGCATAAAGGTAAGGAAAGCTGAAAGTGCTATAACATGTGATATGTTACCGATTATAAAGTGAGTCTATTAGAATTTATAGATAATGACAGGACTTCTATTTAATGTCAGAATCAGCAGAAATCCCCGATACAAAAAAGGGAGAATGTTAAATGTATGTTTTTTTTTAAGTGATTGCCATCAAATAAATTAAAAGCGAATGGATGTTTGCATTGCCCAGGTCTAACCAGACGATTAAGCTCACAACTCGAGCCAGGACGCATACAGCCAGCAGCGATACCGACCGTTAACCAGGCTGCACAGCGGCTTAACCCTGGCCACTGAGGACAAGCCAAAAACACCCCCACAAACACCGCTGTCTGGCTCCTGGGAGGGCAGAACACAAAGCAGAGCCAGGAGCAGAACAGATGTTTGCTGGATGGATGGCTGGACGGCCACGGAGAGACACAAACAAATGCTCTGTAATCTCTGACGTTTTACAACAAAAGGATGAATATAGAACAGAGCATACACACATGCAGTGCAGATAAGGGCACGAGCTTAAACAAACCCATTAGCCTTCTACTGATTACCGTTTGTTTACAGACTGTGATGTGGAGAAACATCTGTATTAATTAACAACCAACAGCACTTGAACCTGCTGGGACCGTGTCAAGCAATGAGTGTTGATATATATTTGGATCTTGAGTCGTGCATCACTTGTGCAGAGCTGATTGCAGTTAAACGAACACAGATTTTTTTTTTTAAAGAGTTGTACCATTTTCACAATGATTCTGCTATTATTATATAAAGTTTCACTTCTAACTTGTGGCCAGCTGTGCAGAGGTCAGAAAGGAACCAAGGATTAAGCGTTGAACTCTCCGTAGCACTCTTTTTTTTGTCCCACAACTATTTGGGGCACTTATCTGCACAACCAAACACAACACAGATTCTCATATTTAAACAATATCACGTTTCCTCTCTCTGAATGACGGTCGGCTTTCACTCTGCCTTCGAGTCTGGCCAGTCAGAACAACTATAAACCATTTTGATTTCCAACGTGGTCAGACAGCACCCCTCAAACATAATCATGAATCTTTCTGTGCCATTTAGTTTTGCCAGAATCCCGCACGGGGCAGCCTTAAGAATACTTATTGTTTTATTTGAAGCATGTTCCAGTGAACAAATCACTTTAATATCCTTTGATTTGAACAACGCCGAACAAAAAAGAGGATAGATGCAAGACTTAAGGTATCCAAAATCAGATAACAATGCTCTAAAGTCACATCAGCATTTACAACATTTCAGAACACAAGCACTCGATCTCAACTGAACTCCAACAACACAAAGGCAAAATAAATAAAATACTGATGGCCAACTGCAAACCATCAGATAGTGCCAGTGCTCAACTATGCAAACAGGAGGCAGCAGTATTGGATTAGCTGTTTCGCACCATATAATTTTAGATAACCCTGTTTGCCAGATGAGAAGCCATGACGACAGAGCTGACCCCTTCATATCCATTTTGCATCAAACAAAACCTGACACAACCAAGAGCAGCCACAGCACAGTCCATAAGCAGTCGTCACGTCACCAAGCTTCCAGCGTGAGCTTGATTCCCGAGGACACGCCAGAGGATTTCACACATCCCCCCCTTTTTGTTATGGATGATAGCAAATGAGAGCGATGTGCTTAGGAGCGTGACACACCTGTACTCTGCTCCCCAGCCCTTGACGAAGCTCATTCTGATGGTGCACATCCTGGTTAGCTGGTATACCGCCTCAAATCCCTGATTGACTGACTGGGCCAGCAGAGCCGCAAACTCCTGGTTGTTAAAAATCTTCAGATTACAACCTGAAAAAAGGAGAAAGAAAAAGGTGTGAGGTTTAGACATCTTAGTCATCCCCACCAGAAGGAGTTAATTCAGACATTAAGCCTTTTCTTCCATCTTGGAGAAAACTGGGGACAACAATGCAAACAATTTCAGGCATTTACATTTTCTAAACATGTCAAACTTTAGCACTAAGTGCGTTTCCCAAAGCTGGTGAACAAAATTTAAAGGCACCAAGCAGAGGCATTGTGAGGTGTGGGTGTATTGTATGTTGGTGATTATTCTCCACAAGGCTGACAAGTCCGACCCCTGAACGTCTACGAGATTCCTTGTGTTGCGTTTCTGTGCAATTCTGCGCCTCAGTAATGATACTGTTCACACTGCTTATTTGGCCAGGAATGAAATGTTCAAAGTTACATGGGTACAGATGAGTCAGTGTGTGGGTGAGTGTCTGAGAAAAACTGTCACACTGTGGAGGCTCTTGGTGCCTTTCCTCAAGCTTCATTTTATCAATATCAGGTGATAAAAGTCATGTTCAAGACTATTTTCATTGTGTAGGTGACATTATGTACCAACAGTTTGAGTTTTGTTTGAGAGTACTGATTACTGCTCCTCATACTGATCCAAGTTACCACATAAAAGTTTCAGTCTGAACTCAGTCCACTCTTGACAACAGACATTAATGCTGCAATATATCTTGTTAGCAAATCGATCAGGAGGCTACATGTGTGCATGAACCTGGTGGGATTTTGCAGACTGTAGCAGGGTGCCAGCCGTATCGCTGGTTGCAGTTGGGACTCTGGACAAAAATGGCACTGTCACTGAGGCACTCGGCGAACACCTCCCCTCCGATGTAATACAGCCTCACGCCACGACCTGCAGAACGAGAGGCAGGAAAAAAATGTAAAGATGAAGGGGAAAACACAAAAAAGGAAGAAAACACATCTCATGAAGAAGACCTATAGGTGAAACTACAAATATACACCAATCAGCCACAACATTATGACCACTGACAAGTGAAGTGAATAACACTGATCATATTGGTGTTGTTCTGCTGGAAAACCTTGGATTTTGACATCTGTGTTGATGAGACTTGAACACCCAAATAAACATTGTCCCAGAACAAGAACATTCCCTCAGGCTAATGGAAATCCCAAATGTCACTGGCCTACCCCCGCAGGAAAATGCACCCCACCACATGGAGACAACATCAACCAATCAGGAACATGTTGAGGAACATGACAATGGCCCAACATGTTGATTTGACCTCCATCCTTCCTACACCCCATTGTGATCAAGCATCAACAGGATGCAGTGGAACAAGTTTGATTGACAGAGGCCCCACTGCACAAGCCAGAGTACCCAAAGGATCCAGTGCCAATGTCCTGGTTCCAGACCCCATAGGACACCCTGAGAGGTCCTCTTGTACATTGCCAATGGTTCAGAGCATTTTTGAGCACATGCGGGGGACCAACACCATATTAGGCAGGTGGACATAATGTTATGCTTGACCGCACATGGATACAACCATCAATTTTATCATATTGAAAATAATTTTTTAACCAACTCTTTGTACTCATAACAACTGACAGATTACTGCATGTTCATGTGGGTGCTTTCACCTATATGTCTCCTTGTCATTTCAACAGTGGCGTTTCTGTTGACGTTGCTGAGAAGCCCTAAGCAGAAGCGTTCGGAGTTGGAAGGGTCGGTGAAGCCGTCAACGGTCAGAGATGGTTGCGAGGCGTGGAAGGTCTCTCCAACCCGCTGGTTTAGCTCATAGTAAGCTATAGAGCACCAGAAAGCTGGTTCACTGTAGGTGACCGGCTGAAGGTCTGAGGAGAAATCAAGAAGTAAATAAACATATTCTATCCCCGTGTTTCTGAAAAGCATTTAAAACTGTTTATATAATTTCCTACTGTTAGAACTACCATGGGTCTAAAATAAATTAAACTATCTTTCCCAAGCTATATACTGACTGGCAATAATACTGAAGACATCTGATAAAGAAAGCAAATAAAGCAATTTTACCGAGGCCATGACTGACAGGCGACAAGGTGCTTGGTGACATTTCTGCTGGTGAACCTGGTGGTGGAAAAAAAGAACATAAAATCTCGTAGAAAGATGATCAGATTGTGTAAACTGTGCTGCTTAATGTTACTGATTTACTGTTTATAGTTGACTGCAGCAAAGGCTTGTCAGTACAAAAACATAACGCGGTGCAATCAAAAAGTTCTGGAACAGAGTGTGTCATATGCAACATGTGCAAGCAGTAAATGGCACAAGTCAGGAGACTGTGTCACACTGTGCTTTTGTGATCAGTAGGAAGTGCACGTTTGCGATTTCTCCATGGACTGTGAACTGAAGCAGAGAGCAAACATTAAATTTTGTGTCAGCCAGGAGCCTAGGATGAGCCAAATTATATGTCAAAGATCATCTCTGGTGCTGAGAAGTGGGTCTGTAGCTACCATCAGGAGAAGAAACAACATTTCTACAGTGGAAGAGCCCTCAGTTTCCAAAACCAGACAATTCACATCAGCTGCAAAAAGACCTGAATTGTGATGCAATCCTATGTAGGTGCCCCATTGCACCCTGCGTCTGGTTACAGCATTGTGATCACGCACAGGTTTTTTTGGGCCACAACAACACAATCACTGCTCCCCACTTGTCCTACTTGCCAGACTTGACTCCCTGCAACTTTTCCTCTCCTCTCCAAAACGAAATTCAACTTGAAAGATCCCTGTTTTGACTCATTTAGGAGACCAAGCACTCACCACAAATGGTGCTTGACATGTTTACATGATGGAAGCGTCACAAGAGCTGGAGGTGCTGCATCGTTGCACAGGGAGAATTAAATCAAGTAGTTTTTGATTTTTATCGGCACAGTCTGTGAACTTTTCGATCACCCCTCGTAATTTTAAAATCTGATCTTCTGACCCTCATTCTCCAAAGGGTGAGCTACACAACGGCACTTACACTAGCAAAACCCTCAACTAGTCTACCTGATTCCATACTTTGATTCATCTGCTGGTCACTGGTTTCTCCATCTTCACTCATGTAGCCAGGTGGAGGAGTGTCTGAAAAACACAAACAATGAAAACAGAATGCATTTTAAACAAGTCACTCTTGCATACGACAAGACAGAGCTGAGGTTGTAGTGTATTCCTGCAAGTCAACAAAATGCATGTGCAACAGGATCCATTGTAGTAAACTCCAGCTTGGCTCGCAGGTGTGTATATTCAATCAGCAGCTACCATGTCACTGGGGAGAGGTCAGTTATAACATTTTATTAAAACAAATTTAGCTGGCTTGTTTAACTGCCACGCTAAGAAAATGTTTAATATAAAAAAAGAAAACTTCCTGCCCTGTATACTGACCTGGTATATAGTTATTAGGAGGGTCTATTCCTGCAGGGAAGTTGGTGTTCTCGGGAATGGAGTTTGTAAAGTCGTCTAGAGGTGGAAGCTCCGTCAGAATCTCTGTGTGGCGAGGGACCAACACCGGAGGCAGCACTGCAGAGAAAAGAAATGTCATTGACAAAGGCAAATGTGATTTGTTATACAAATCAAAATTGTGTAACAATTAGAATTTGTATACATGCACTTTTTTTCTAAGCAAGCATAACTCTCGTGTCAACATTCTGCTTCTAATCCACACATAAAAACACATCTACACTGGTCTCCACTGCACAAACTGGATGGAGAGACATTTTTATTCACTATGATTATAGACTTGTTAGAGGGCACCTTGAAGGCCACAGCCAGCAGTACTCAGATCAAACACTATCTCACAAAAAGACATGCAATTCTTAAGGGTCATTACCAGGTGTCTCCACTCTCTGGTAATGGTAGGGATTGACACACACTTCGTCCTTCTTGAGGTTGAACGCATACTGGCAGGTGTCAATTGCTCTCAGCTCGTGGTGGCTGTGAAGGTCAGGCCATCTCCACAAGCGGCAGTAGATGACATGAGGCAGGCCCTTACGATGAGACACCTGAAGACGTCCATCCAGCGACCTGAGAGAGTTGGGAGAGAGGATGATTTACAGCTCAATTATCTGCCCAGGTCTTGACAGCAGAGGAGAAAGTGTGAGCAGTTCCTACGGGTTTCTGTGCTTTTGTGAGTTAAGGGGATATCGAATTAGAAAGGCGAAAGAGAAAAAAATATGCTGCCCGGCTAACCCACACTTTACAAGAATCATCATCTCAGTTCCTACAGTCAGAATGATTTCTGAAACTACCGCTCTGACACTTCTACATCGCACAGAGCCGTACAATCTTTAAGATTACCGTGGCATTTCAATGGAAATCCCCATCGCTATTCAATATTACTATCACTAAATATGATAACACAATCAGTGAGCATATTGTTCCTCCTCCTACTGATTAATCCAAAAAAAAATACACCTCCATTATTTCCTGTATTAGATAAAGTACTACTACACTAAGGGCAGTGAGGAAGTGCTGATATAAGTAATGACTACATTTCAGACAGCATCAAAGTCTTTTGACTATTCTAATAAACAGAAATGGAATTACAAACCACTGTGCTCTGATACCATCGATTTCATATAAGTGACCATTACAGCAACATGTGGGCATCGGTTTTTACTGCATGTTTTGCAGGGATGAAGAGCTGTATAGCGACTTTTGACTCATTGTGTATTCGTGTGCATGTGAGTGTATTCACCTGCTGTGGTCAGGGTATCCGTACATGCCTGCAGACTCCCACTGCTCTATCGTGTGGCCTGAGCCTAGACCCCAGAGGTCTGAGCAATTGCTACAGACACACAATCACACACACACACACACAAGACATGCATTCACATGTACACACACACACACGCAAGACAAGTGCAAAAAGGAAAAAAATAAATAAAAGCAAACAGATGGTAAACATGAGGTGTTCCATTCCAAATTAGTAGGATGACATCACAAATATGTACAGTTGGTCTCTTAAGGCCCACGAAGGAGGGAAAAACATTAAGGTCCTCCTTCGGCTTTCCAATAAGAGACAAACCAGATGACAGATGACTGTGTGATAAATCCAAATCAGACAAATAGTGATGTGGTGCAATCGGGTAATGCCGGAAGGTCTGAACTGTGGTGGTCAGTTAAAACATTTAGATGAAAGCCACAAAGATAAATTTATCGTCTGAAACCAAATAAAACATTTTATAGATCTCAGAAAAAGAGGAGTGCAGGCAATTAACAGTCAATTCAGCTGATTGAGTTACTGTAAAATGTAATTGTTGCTCTGGAAAATGCAGCACTTGGCGACTTCATCCAAGCACTGAAACAACATAAACGTCTAATTGTTTTACTAGTTTATTGGCTTTCAGGTTAAATAAGAGCCTATCGGTAATATCTAAACAACACATGAATAAAACAAAACCATATTTCAGCTTCTAAGACATGAGAAGTGAGATGTGAAGGAACATGTCACAAAGGAAATATATGCAAATACACAACAATGACATGTGAACGAGGAAGTGAAGGAATTCAATAGACAGCACAATATATGTGAAGACATGACAACAGAAAAAGGAAAACACAGATGCCACACTGATGTGTACACAAAAGTGTGTGTTTGACTGAAGAAAGCCCAAGTTCTGAGTGATGCTAACTTGGAGAAGAGAGGCTTCTTTTGTCTGATCAGAACAAAGTAATTGCCAAGCCTGTCTATACAAGACTTTCTATCTTGACGCTTATCAGTCTCCTCGCGGAGTTCTTCAGCTACAAGCCCCTAAGTATACTATCTCCAGACATAGATAAGGTTCTTCCTCTCTCACTTAAAGGTCAAGAGTAGAATCACTACAGTGTCTGTCAGTGTTTGACTCTTGCTCTTTATCTACTTGCTCATAAATCACTGTGGGTGAAAGAAGCTAGAATTGTGATTTAAAGTGCTCCACTTGTGAGTTAAACTGTATAATTTGCAAAACGACACCCAAAGATGACACCTTTATCTCTTTCTGAGGTCGTCCAGATTTCCACCGCCACTGAAAATAAACTCCACCCCCTACCTACTATCTACAGATACAGTTGAGCTGTTGCACTCACTTCCTACCTCCACTCAAAGGAAATCTACACCTGCCATCACCTCGCAATCCTCCTGACAGCCCTCTGACATTTTACACGCCCCCTCCTCCCACCGTAACGCTACAAGGACCAGAGCCGGAGCAATTTATCTTACACTTTATCAGCCTTACTTCCTTGTGTTCAGAGGTAAGTGAGCGATGCATCAAAGGCCCCTAATGTGTAGTGATTTTAGCCAACTCATCATCAATCCAGAAAATTTACGGTACATCCATTTAAACTCATTAATTCCACCGTCTGTCCTGCCTGACTTAGTAAAAATCTGTATTTTTATTGTGATTAAACAACCTTTAATTGACCATGTTGAAATATTTGTGTACTCACTCCACAGATTGGTCCACATGTGACTCATCTTGGAGTAGAAAGATATAAAAGAGAGAACATAAAACATCCTTACTTCCTATAACCTCACAGACTGGGAGCAGGAGCATTGTTCGAGCAAATGTCTTACAAGAACCACCATGGCCTTATCAGTACCACTTCAGAAGCTACTATCTAGCCCACATTCCTCAGAGTGTAGAAACAGAGAGGGGCCTGGCATCGTACAAGTCTCACATGGTTCTACTCCTGCCCTCTTAATCCTTTTTTCTTCCCTTTTAGCTGCACTTCTTACATTTACAGAACCTCCCCTGTCGTCTCATCTACATCTAACCTCCTACCACTTCCTCAACAATAAAGCCAGTTGCAGATATACCGCTCAGCAGCATCCAACCGCATATATGTTGTAACATACATGCAACAGCTCCTTTTAGAAACCACTATATGTTAACCTTCAATTAGACACTTGAGCTTTCATGCAACCCCTAGCGCTGCCTTGCTACTGTATTTACATGACACCCACATATATTGGGAGCTATGAGTAGTACAAGCTACTTCACTGCGTTGCTCCACTGAACTGAGCTGACCCGGTTCAATTCTATAAAACTTTAATATTCAAGTAAATTGTATTATGCGGCACATCCATGCAAGGTGTACATCTACACAACATGCATTAAGACTGCAATTTGATTATATCTGTCTGGTGTCAGCCAGAAATCCGAACAGAGTGCATTACTGAGAAAGAATCCACCCATCAAGAGCATCATCATCATCATCATCTAATATTACTAGACACAGAATGTGAACCTCTCCACGATGAAGGAAAAGTAAACACACAGAGCACATTAGCGCCACATCTGCTAACCTAACATTTGCCACCTTACCGGCTTCTCACCGGTTTCACTAAGCAAAGGAAACGGGGTCAATACAATGCTGTAAATCCAAGTACAATGCCAGACTATCCAGCCAAGATGCATACCAGATTTACCCAGATCACACTGTAACGTCAGATGTAAATGAGATTTTTTTTTTTCAATCCCATCTGTCAAAAATTAACCCAAGGAGGCATGCAGGTGATCGGGAGTAGCACCCTTCAGTGACAGTCCTGAGTGCTGATTTGCAGCCAACATAGGCGTTAAGTGAAGCATAAGCAATATCAGTCCCTCTGCGGGGACTATTTATATTATTTATACTTTGTAATTAAAAGGAAACTAAGAGAGAGAGATGGAAAGAAGAGAAAGAGCTCATTGTATTGAATATTTGAGAAGGGAAGGTCATAAAATCTTCAAAGAGCAGCCTAGCTATCTCTTCTTTCTGCTGATTCTCAATGGATTGATTGACGTTAATCACATGCTTCTTGAAGGCCTCATCTGACTTTGCCACTTTGTCAAGATAATGTTTCACCTGATCTGGTGACTTGTGTACCTAATCATGCGACACATGGGACCATGCTGAGGCTACACTCAGAGACACATGACAGCAACTATTGGGACTGGGCGTCTACAGTACAAGCCGGCTTCAGAAACTTTTCAGTTCAACAAAAACTATTTGTACCGTCATGTCTGGGAAATGATGAAGATTTAATGTTCTGTTTTCAGGGAGTATGCAGAAATATAACAAATGAAAGTTGCTCCTTTGCAATATCTCTTTATAGTGATATATTCTTCACAATAACAACTTCACGCATCCTACTTTGCACTATGCTCACACTGTGCTTAATTAATATTTCATCTACTTCTTTGTCTTCCGTGCACAGTACAGTGTACACTACAGTACAGTGCACAACCTCTTCGGCATTCGTCATTTGTAAAACAGTTTGTGTGATGTGTGAAGTGGGAAGGTGTGCACGCCAAAGCCCAGGACAAACAGAATGCCACGTTTCTGGCACAAGTTCCTTTCGGCATTTTCCTTGAAAAAAATAAGGTGTTTATTACACTAAAGAACATCTAAACCACGGCGTGTAAACCAACGTAATAAGGAGAGGTCTGATGCAGATAAGTGAGATGAACTATTTGAATAAAAAAACAGAACCTGTGACAAACTTTTAAGTAGTTTAATTTAGCTTATTTTAATTAAAGTCTTCATGTGCTGGAGTAAAACACTGAAACGTGGTGCAGCTGCCAAAGACCACAAACCATCACCTCTACACACAGTGTGAATGCACAGTTGAGTTTTCTGCATATAGTTCAATGAATTCTAATGCAGCCAAACACAATACAAGTTTGGTCAGACATCTGTTTCCTCCAATCAGGTTTCACTTCTGTCGCCTCGCTAACCTATGGCACAACATAACGGGGAAGTGGGCCCACTGTTGCACAACAGAGACTTTTCTTTCGGCCAGCATGTGGGTGCTTATTACCTTTTTTCTTACTTTCATGTGTGCTGATGCACCTCACTGTGCTCATCTGAATTAGTGGTATTGCGGCACACCAGAGCAGCCTGACTGTGGATGTTTTTTTTGTGTGTGTGAAAGTGTTTTTGCGCTCAGACAATCAACTACTTGATTACTTTTGATAATTTGTTATCATTTGTAGAAGAACAACGTGGCAAAATTGCTCATTCCAGGTTCTCAAAGTACATTTGGTACTTGATAAACTTGCTATTTGTGCAAGTATACAGATGTACTTCTGTGTGTACTATGTCCAGAAACATGTGTACGAGTGGCTGTGTGTTTAACCTAAATATCATGACCCACATAGCTGTTGTGCAAGTTGTGTGTGCATGCACAATAGAGAGACAGAAATCCATAGAAAAGCAGCATCTGTGTGTGTCCTCATCTCACCTAGGTATGGTGACACACTTTGTGTTGCTGTTCTGCGTGCTGATGGCTTTCTCCAGCTCGTCCAGCTGCCCTGTCTTCTTGAGCTTCTTCACCAGGCTCTTCACAGCTTTTTCACACCACTTCTCCTCCTGTCCTCCTCCGTTCTGCTCCCCGACTCCTCCGATTCCTCCCCCGGCTCCTCCGCTCCCTGCCGGAGTCTTCTTCCATCCCAGGAGTCGTTTCACAACAGGGGGAGTGAAGGGAAGGATGGAGGACATGGTGGCTCGTGTATGTTTATGTGGACTTAAGAGTGTCCTGATGCCCCCTCTTAATCCGACTTAAAATGAAAAAGGGATGATGATACAGGGTCTGAATTCCTGCTGGAGTTAACCTATATAAACACAATCTAAGTATGTAGTTTTGGGTGATGTTTAATCAGAACTAAGGCATTGGTCTTAATGAGTCCTGAGGAATATCAGAAGCACAACATGCAGGAAGAGAGCAGTAAATCCACAGACACCTAAGAAACAAGGGAGAGAAAGCACATGTCAACAACTGAACATGAAAAGTCACACAGTTATGAAGATACAAAACGTGACCAACAATTCGGTGCTTAACATTTTCTTCTGAAACGATGACTTCAATTAGGCCCACACATACAGGATTTCTGCCAAGAGCCATGACTATGATTTCTATCAAAGCCTCCCGCTGTTGACTCTCCCACCATATACAGCGCCTTATGTACCGACCAGACTGGCAATTAAAGCACTACACACACCCTCTGCACAGTAGTGAAGCAATAAGTGATTCGATTTCATTTTCATCACCTGTCGTCCACACCAGTCTGTCTATACACTTTTGCTTTTGGAACATAAATAAGCTCTTCTTGCAAAACCACTCCAACTTGTTTAGGTCCTATAAACAGAGACTTGGTTTTCAGGTAGCAACATTTTTCGGGTGCGACATTTATCGGGCCATCTTACTGACAGTGGAAAAGAAATGCTTGTATACTGTACTGGAATTTAGAAAAATGATCAACAGCATAACTTGACTTGATAATCTCATATTTTGGGGGACATGATCTGAACAAAAATCACATTTTAAGCCAGTCAGCTGTAGTTTTGTCTAAATTTCTTACAACTTCAGTGATGGTTAAACTGAGAAAATGTATCTTTCACTTACAGAAAATTGCTTTTATTTGAGGCAAGAGTGACACTCATCATGAGATTTTCATATTACCTGAGATTTTACCATTTATACCACAGTCTTCGGTCACACATATAGTTGTAGTTTCTTTTCACTGTGTGGTCACACTTTAAAAAATCACACTTTAGAGTCATGCTCAAGCGGTGTTTTTACTAAAAAGGAGACAAACTTGTGTTTGAGGTGGCAAACCCGAGTCAATACCTACGCTAATCCTACAACCTAAACCAGTCTTCACCCTTTCACAGGAAAACAGGGCGACGTTAAACCCTATTCAGCATGGTCTTAGGACCTTGTAGGTGAAAACCCGCTGACCCATTCAAACCAGCTGCTAAGCTGAAAGGCTTCACGGACACTCCAGACCATCGGCCTGACAGTCACCTAAATTTTAATATGTGGAGTCTGACGGCCACAATATACACTAAAAAGGAGGGTGACGTGAGATCTGACTTAAAAATGCAACCTTATCCTGTCTTATTTATTAATTTAATCTAATTTATTATTTTTAAACTCAAAGGAGTAACCCCCATGGATACTTCTGGACATTTTTGTGGGTCAAACATGACAGTGCAATATGAGTATTTGTATTATTTTTTAAGTTCACCATGAGGAGATGCTACAACCAGTTTACAGTTTTTGTGTACAGTGACAATAAAGGCTATTCCTATTATGCCAAGATCCCTTTTCCAGTCTATTGATGGATGCACACATTCTCAGACAGAGCACAGACAGGACTCCGATTGAATTACTAAATGCAATTTTTTTTAAAAAAAAGCATTTTCGTGGACCCACTCTTCCCTGAACCTGAACTCCTTAATGCAGCCGTACCACTAATCAACGGGACTTAAATAAAACTGCTCTGGGATGCAGATTTCTCGACCCAGCTGCCCGGGAGGAAGGGATAACTGTCCTCAACATGTGCTACCCTGAAAGTCCAAGCTCCTTCTAAGAATTCATTTCACAGGCTTAACCCGTGAACTGCTTACTAAAAGTACAGTAATGAATGGCTTTTAGAAAGAAGTCCTGGGAATAATTAGCTGCAGGCTTGGTGCTTGTATTTGTTTGGTATTATGCATAAGTAGCTCTGATGCCAGGGTGGTTAAAATACTGATATTGAGCGTATTGTTTTGCAATCTCTTTTAATTATGATTACATTTGCTATTATGTGAGTCCTACTGCTAAACGTTGGTGCACAAAGGAGGGTCCTGGAACAACAAAATCCTCTGCTGTGGGGACTCCAGGGAACAAAAAGCTGTCGTCTGTGGAAGCCTTCAAAGTGAAGTCTCAGTGCAAGTTAAGCAGGCAGGAGCACAAAAAACGCGCTGATATGACCACAAAGCATGTCAACTCCAAACCCTCACACAGCTACAGGGGTTTAATGGGTAAAACGAGCGGCGTTATTCTGTCTGCAACGCTGGGAAACTGTGTGTTTGGGTGACTTCTTTCTCCGACACCATACCTCCACACAAACATACGCGGTCTGGAGAATAAGCTAACGCTACTAACGGCCAGCGGATGCCAGTAGACTTTGACAAGCCGCGAGAAAAGCGAGTTCGTATCGCTGCTGGGTGCCATTAGCGACGATATAAGAAGACGCAGTGAAAATATTCAGGTTTCTTTTGTCTTCAAATGACTGATAGTCTCCCCCCCTTCTCTCCTCCTCCTCTCCTCCAAAAAAGAGTACGAAAAAATCCGCTAGCAAGCTTGCTACTTTGTGTCACAGACAAATAAACAGGTCTGTTGTACGTTCGGTCGCTTCCAAAAATCAAATAACCCCCCTCACGGTTTAAAACACACTTACCCGACGTGGAGGTGAAATGGCGCTGAACAGTCGGTCAGGTGCCTGTCAGAAAAGCCTGCTTGTTCATTTTAAACGCATCCAGAGAGACTTTAAACTGTATTTTCCACCTCCGAGCCACCGGGATGATGGCCCCTCATTCAAAGCTCAACCAAACATGTATCGCCTCGCGCAAAACATAAACGTAGACGACGCCACGAAGCCCCGCCTCCTCTCTCTTCCCATTGGTTGAGTCCGGTATTCAGCCGATAACCTGTTGCCAGACGTGTCTTCTATTGGCTGGAGGTCGTGTCCGTCATACGTTGGTGCATACGAAGGTATGTCGGCGATGTTTATCAGTGGGTACCTTGATTGTCCTTTTAGAATTGCATAATACTGGAGCCCTTTCTTTCTCTCTGTCTCTCTCAGTTCAATTTCATTTTTTTTAAAATCAGTATGCTTTATTGGCATTGAGGAACTGGGCAAAGCACGAGAAATGAGATTAGAAACTGAAAAGATATATTTATCGAATTATTTTTTTTAGTTCAGTTTCCCTATTGTTATGAATGTGAGGTTAACAATATTAAAATACACACATACACTAATATGTTTATTTTTTAATTCATATATATATTTTTAAACATTGAATTAAAATATATCTATATTTACAAAACAAATAATATAATGGAAACTGAAAAAAATATATGTATGTAGTATAAATATATGCACGTATATATGCATATATAATATTGAATTGAAATATATCTATATTTATAACACACATAATATAATAGGAACTGAAAAGAATATATACAGTATATATATACTTCAGTGTGTTTGTGTCTATAGTATGCAGTTGTAAACAAAAAGTTGCGCACCCTTGTACAGACCAAGTTTTGATCTTTTAATGACTCCTATAACTCTAATTTTCCATGATGGAATCTTAGAAACACATGCATCTTTGTTACAAAAATAATCATGAACTTTAGTTACTGATTTATTATAGATAGATAGATAGATAGATAGATAGATAGATAGATAGATAGATAGATAGATAGATAGATAGATAGATAGATAGATAGATAGATAGATAGATAGATAGATAGATAGATAGATAGGTGTGTGTGTGTGTGTAGATGACCATAAAGTTGCAGGTGGGTCACCTCTAGCCAGCCATTTGGCTACATCATGCAAATAAGCACCTGCAGCACATGCATGCAAATCAAAAATCTCTCTCGGAGAAATCAATATACCTGAAATCAATCGTGTGTCAGCAGGTGTTGGGTGGTAGTGGGCGGGGCCAGTCCTGTGAAGGTGCTTCTCCTTATGTTGTGTTTAAAGAGCCGAGGAGGCGCATGCTCGGTGCACACAGGGTAACCTCACCTGGGATGTGTTGCTCAGTTGCGGCTGTGTGCACTCGGAGAGCTCCAGGTAGAGACTTCAAGGATGCACCGGGATGGACAGAGGCTGAAAGATGCGCTACAGACCTGCTATATCATAACCAGCTGACAACCAGGCCGGATGAAAACACTTGGAGAAGAAGTGGACACCTCGAGTCACTGGGTCTTTTATGTCAGCTGGCTTGAACAAACAAATTCGCTCACTTGTAAGTAACTTTATGCTTCCTTTTCCATCCAGTTCTTGTTTATTAACCTACTGCAGGTTACCAGGCAATATGTTCCATGTAGCTATTGAAAGAAAGAAAGAAAGCAATTGAGGAAGGATGACAAACAGATAAAGCACCCCTGAAGCCCAATTCAATACTCTATTCAAGCCAAGAGCAATGTAAGCGTTTATCAGAGGGATTTAGTGCACTTTATTGCATAGTACATGTTCCACAGTGTGTCTACAGGGGCTGTGTGCCTCCTGACAGGTAGGTACAGGATGATGCTCAGAGTGTGGAGACAAGAAGAGATAATAACCCCCTCTGGACCATCACCAAGGAGACAGAAACTCCAGAGGGTTGCCTGCACTGTTTGCCATAAAATCTCACAGGTAGACTCATTGGATCAGTGTTCCACAACTGGAACGGTAGTTTGAAATTTCCCCCCCGCTATTGCTATTACATGAAAAAGTCTTCTCATGTGTCATTTTGTGTTTGATTTGCACTACAGGCAATGGGAAAATGCTGCAAATGCAACGGGAGACTGCTGTGCATGTGCCTGCTCCCTTGCATGATGACCGGTCACCTTCTGATCTACATCATGGTGTCCATATTCATCACCATCTCCTACACTCCACCAAAAATAACTGTCCACTATGTTGCCCCTGGGGTTTCTGCTAATTCCTCAGCGTTGGCTTCTCACCCACTTGGCCCTTTCTGGAACCTCCGGTTGGAGGACAGCGCGCTGTGGAACCGGTTGCAGCACGCTTGGGACCGTCAGCACAATCCGATCCTGAGAGGAAACACGACTGGCGTAATGAGGAAGCCGAAAGTTAAGTTTTTATCAGAAGTCGAGGACGAATGCCTTTCTGACTGCATGTCACAGAAGTGCTTAGTCCCTCGTGGACATGATTTGAACGGCTTTCCAGAACAAATGAAAGCATTTATCAGGTCGATGCACTGCAGGGAGTACCCCCTACTTATCAACCAGCCTGGTATATGTAAGAAGAACAACAGTAGCTTTGGTGTGGACACTCCCATGCTCCTCATGGCCATCAAATCTCAAGTAGGGAACTTTGAAAACAGGCAGGCCATCCGTGAAACATGGGGGCGCAGTGGTCTGGTGAGAGGAGGATCAGATAAGAAATTCAGACTAGTACGCACTGTGTTCCTGCTGGGAAGGCAGGATTCAAGCACAGGTCCTCATCCAGACCTCAAAAACCTCCTGGAGCTTGAAAACCAGAAGTACGGGGATATCCTGCAGTGGGATTTCAGAGACACTTTCTTTAATCTGACCCTAAAGGACTTGCTGTTCTGGCACTGGTTCAAGCAACACTGCCCCACTGCTGTGTTTATCTTCAAAGGGGACGATGATGTCTTCGTTCGAACAGACGCCCTCCTGGATTACCTGCAGAAACAGTGGGAAGAGCACAACCTGTGGAAAGCTTATACGAATGACACCAACATTGACTTGTTCGTTGGGGATGTGATCAATAACGCGCAGCCAAACCGTGAGCCCTCCACTAAATACTACATCCCGGAGAGTTTCTACAAAGGCGTGTATCCACCCTACGCTGGCGGAGGAGGGGTGGTGTATTCAGGCTCGCTTGCATTACGTTTGAAAGAGGTGTCTGAGAGGGTTCGCCTTTTCCCCATTGACGATGTGTACCTCGGCATGTGCCTGCACAGACTCGGGCTCTCTCCGAGGCACCACCCGGGTTTCTTAACGTTTGATCTCCCACATTCAGACAGGGGCAATCCCTGCGCTTACAAATCTGTCGTGCTCGTTCACAGACGGAGTCCCAAGCAGATGCTGACGCTGTGGAAGCAGCTCCAGGGTCGGCATGCTCCATGCTGAGGCTCATTTGCCAACCAAATAGGAGTCACCGAGTGCCAGCTGAACTCCGCCACCACATTCATTTTTTTCTTTACAAAGTACACACTGTGACTGCAGCTTCATGACAGGCAGGCGGTACCCTGTTAAGGTCACATGTAATGCACCTTTCCTCTGATGTGTTACATAACTCAGAGGAGGAGACTGATCTACCTCAAAGGGTACTTTTATTGTGATGGCGTTACAAAATAAGGGCATGGACTTGGTGCTCTCTTATTCAATACAGGTTTGTATTTGCACCCAGTTAATGTAAAAGTTTTATTTTACTACCCAGAAGATATATAATAGCTTACATACACTGATCAGCCACAACATTATGACCACTGACAAGTGGAGTGAATAGCATTGATCTTATTGGTACTATGTGATGTTTTGATGGAAAACCTTGGATTTTAATATCCATCTTGATGAGACTTAGACACCCACATAAACATTGTCCCACAACAAGCACACTCTCTGGAAATCCCAAATGTCACTGGCCTACCCCCGAAGGAAAATGCACCCCACCACATGCAAAAAAAAACCATCAGGAACATGTTGAGGAACATGACAATGACCCAACATGTTGATCTGACCTCCAAACTTCCTACACCCCATTCTGATCAAGCATCAACAGGATGCAGTGGAACAAGTTGGATTGACAGAGGCTCCACTGCACAAGCCAGAGTACCCAAAGGATCCAGTGCCAATGTCCTGGTTCCAGACCCCATAGGACACCCTGAGAGGTTCTCTGGTCCATGTCAAATGGTTCAGACCATTTTTGAGCACATAAGGTGGGCCAACACAATATTAGGCAGGTGGTCATAATGTTATGCCTGATCAGTGTATGTGGGAATAGAATTCTTTAGAGGAATTAATTGCTGTTTTCCGTTGCTTTACTTTTCAAAATTTTTCTGTCAGATACGTCAACATTTAAACCTCAACTGATCCTAATGAAAGAGGTTTGTTTCATGTGCAGACTTCCTGTAATTTTACTAACAAATTACAGCCATTATTGACTATGATGGTGGTTTTCATTTCACAAGAGGCAATGTAATGTAAATTGTATTTTCTGATTTTGGAATTTTCTTGTGCTGACAATAAAAAATATATATATTAAAACATCGGTCCTACATTTATTATTTATTCTAAGCACATTTTTACAAAAATAAAACTGAATATGCTTAATATTTGAATATTTATTGAATGATTTTGTAGGCAAATGGCAAGCGACGACGCTTTTATTGCAGATAAGCACAATGCTATATGTTGCTGTCCTCAAGGATTGCTAAAACTGTATGGTGTTCTTGGTTAATAAATCATTTTGAAGCATTTTACTGAGGATCACATTTTGATTGTTTTCTTAATGGGGTTCTGTTTAAGTTGAACAATTCTCTGACCACAGGATCCCGAATATCTATGGAGTCGGAATGAAAGAATCCACAGTAATTCAAGTGTAGCATTTAACATGATGTCGGATGGTGTGTTTAATGCTACGCTGACATCTCGGGTACAGCGGAAGTGCACTGGTTCTTCTCGTCTCGTTTCATGATTGTATTATGGTCCATTCTTGTCTGTGCTCAATTATTGATCTCACTACTAATGGGCAGACAGTGGTTTCAGAGTAATGCAGCTGCAGGAGATCAGTCTATGAAGAATATGAGAAGAAGATTACTGAGCTGAAGAAGATGAATGAGAAAATAGAAAGATATGCATGTGTCTGCTCTAAACAATTTTATTTATTTAATTATCTTTTTTGCTGCAATTTCTTGTATATGGGAAAATTAAACTAGTAGTTTTCGAGAGGTAAGTGAGAGTTTATTGCAGTTTGGGTTGACTGATACTTTATTCTAGTGATGTGTTTGACTGACATCTACTGCTGAAGTCTTGCAAATGCAGGAGAATTCAAGAAAGTGCAGGAATGATAAAGTTGCTCCCCCTAGTGGAGATCTGTGGTAATGACCAGAAACTTCCTGAACACTCTGGACCTCCTCCAGTCAGAGTATAAAAGCTGGGACAGTCCCACTGAGAAAACACACACTTGAACAGAGTTTCATCTCCCATCAGGAGGACTCAGCAGTGAACTCAGTGAAGATGCTGTGCTCTCATGGATTCCTGTCGGCCCTCAGTCCATCCATGGACTTCCACTGGCCTGTACTCAGTCTGTGGCCACAGGTCCATCCTCTGTTCTACCAGCAGGATCTACTGGACACAAACCTACAGGAGCTGCTCAGCAATCTGGAGCTGATGGACGAACTTCAACATGACATCCTGGAGGAGACGGAGCCTTTCCAGAGCAGAGTGGCCGAGCAACCAGCGTCCCACCGGCTGGACAAAGAGGGAGAGCACTTTGCTGTGACTCTGGACGCTCCAGGCTTTTCCCCGGAGGAGCTGTCTGTCAGGCAGGTGGGCAGGAAGCTGAGGGTCAGTGGGAAGACAGAGGAGAAGCAGGAGGACGGGAACGGCTCCTCCTCTTACAGACTGCAGGAGTTCATCCAGGAGCTTGATGCTCCTGAAGGGCTGAACTCTGGAGCCGCCACCTGCTGCCTGTCTCCAGACGGGAAGCTGCACATCCAGGCAGCCAGAGCTCCAAGCGTCCAGGAGGCTGAGAGAGAGCCGACTGTCAGGAGGAGCTTGGAGGAGAAAACACAGCAGAGAGTGTGTTCACAGGCAGAAGACACACAGCAAAGACAGAACAAACCTGAAGACATGGACTGATACACACTGAATGATGCTGTCTCAGTGAGAAGAGTTCCACATTAATGAATGATGATGTGTGCTTTTGTATATTAGCATGTAAACCTGAACATGATAAATAAATGGATTAAACTCTAATTATAAGTTCCTGTTGTGTAGCCAGGTTCACTCTCATTGTACCAGGTTAGCTGATGATGGCCAGATGATGTTACCATGTCCAAAATCAAATGCTTTAAAGAGAACAGTTATTTATTGTGCCATCAATCATAGAAATAATTGCCAATTGAATATACATATATTGAATAGCAAAGTAACTTTTAAGTTCCATCTGAAATTGCACGATTTAAATTTGTGAGTAGGGAATGGACACACCTATTGTATGAATGTAATAATGAAGTCTATACCCATGAATGTGATAACTTTTCTGAATAACTGTTGATAATGTTTATAATAATGTCTAACAATGGTTCAATACTTCCAGATTATCATTGTTAAGGTATTATGATTTGTATCTTGTCTATCTGTTTTGTGTTTGTGTTTGTCTTTCTGTGTGGACCCCAGGAAGACTAGCTAGTCCCACTTTGTTGACAGCTAATGGGGATCCTTTCAAACATTATGCCATATAGCTCGCTGAGTTAAGGCAGTACCACATGGGCACAGATCGCCATCAGTGGTCGTGAGTTCGAGTCCAGCTCACGACCCTTTGCTGCATGTCTCTCTCCACTCTACCCTCTTTCACTATCAATAAAAACTTCAAAATCTCCCCCCCAAAAGAGCAATATTAAAAAAAAGAAATACAAAGTATTAATCAGAGTATAGAAAGTATAAAATGTCAATACATTGTGATGAAATATGTGAAGCATCCATAATAAAAAAAAATATATAAGCAAATAAAGATGACTCTGCTTGTCACAATTGATGTGTAAAAGCTGTAATGATTCTAAAATATTTTAATTAGCTGTTAGTGTTTTTAACTGCTTTGTAACTTACAGATATTTTTTCTTCTTATTCAGACAAAGGTTGCATTTGCCTCAACATTTCCATCAGCTGCACCAAAAAAAAATCATTTGAGCTGATAAAAAAAAGCAAACAATGCTTCTAAAATCCTGTTAGTGGACATGTAGAATGTACTGATTTAACATCTGAGGTGAGCGTGTTTCACTCACAGCAGAGCAACTTAAAAAGCCATGTCTTGTGTTAAACTCTGAAAATACATCATTTTGTGCAGAGAACTAATACATGTCATCAGTTTGCCTTGATGATTGTTATATTTTCATAAATATTTAAGTGTTTATTCAAAGAATTGAAGAGTTCTTTGTTCAATATAAATGTTAAAATCCTCACTTTGGATGTTTCACATATTTTAAGATATTTGAAATAATAGTCATCATAGTCAAACTAATATTCCTTTAAATATTTGTTAGTTATTTCACTAAAGCTTTTTGGGAAAAGCTGAAATGTTTCTTTATGTATTTTTTAAAAAATGTATTAATATTCATAAAGAAAGCGTGCTCTCTGTCCTTACATGTTCTTATGTCTGAAGATTTACTTGGACATATTTGTGGGAAAAAGAAGAATTTAAAGAAGTGAGTAAAACACAACAGGAACTAATAATTAGAGTTTAATCCATTTATTCATCATGTTCAGGTTTACATGTTAATATACAAAAGCACACGTCATCATTCATTAATGTAGAACTCTTCTCACTGAGACAGCATCCTTCAGTGTGTATCAGTCCATGTCTTCAGGTTTGTTCTGTCTTCTGCCTGTGAACACACTCTCTGCTGTGTTTTCTCCTCCAAGCTCCTCCTGACAGTCGGCTCTCTCTCAGCCTCCTGGACACTTGGAGCTCTGGCTGCCTGGATGTGCAGCTTCCCGTCTGGAGACAGGCAGCAGGTGACGGCTCCAGGGTTCAGCCCTTCAGGAGCATCAAGCTCCTGGATGAACTCCTGCAGTCTGTAAGAGGAGGAGCCGTTCCCGTCCTCCTGCTTCTCCTCTGTCTTCCCACTGACCCTCAGCTTCCTGCCCACCTGCCTGACAGACAGCTCCTCCGGGGAAAAGCCTGGAGCGTCCAGAGTCACAGCAAAGTGCTCTCCCTCTTTGTCCAGCCGGTGGGACGCTGGTTGCTCGGCCACTCTGCTCTGGAAAGGCTCCGTCTGCTCCAGGATGTAGTGTTGAAGTTCGTCCATCAGCTCCAGATTGCTGAGCAGCTCCTGTGGGTTTGTGTCCAGGAGATCCTGCTGGTAGATCAGAGGATGGACCTGTGGCCACAGACTGAGAACAGGCCAGTGGAAGTCCATGGATGGACTGAGGGCCGACAGGAATCCATGAGAGCACAGCATCTTCACTGAGTTCACTGCTGAGTCCTCCTGATGGGAGATGAAACTCTGTTCAAGTGTGTGTTCTCTCAGTGGGACTGTCCCAGCTTTTATACTCTACCTGGAGGAGCTCCAGAGTGTTCAGGAAGTTTCTGTTCATTACCACAGATCTCCACTAGGGGGAGCAACTTTATCATTCCTGCACTTTCCTGAATTCTCCTGCATTTGCAAGACTTCAACAGTAGATGTCAGTCAAACACATCACTAGAATAAAGTATCAGTCAACCCACACTGCAATAAACTCTCACTTACCTCATAAACTACTCTTGTTTAATTTGTCCATATACAAGAAAATGCAGCAAAAAATAACTAAACAAATAAAACTGTTCAGAGCAGACACATATATCCTTCTATTTTCTCATTAGTGTTCACCTTGAGGTCCAGAGTGTTCAGGAAGGTTCTGGTCATTACCACAGATCTCCACTGGGGGGAGCTGTTTTACCAAAATGTTGACATCATTCCTGCAGGTGAGAGTTGAGTTCATCCAGTTAAGAGGCGACAAACTTTAAAATATACAAATATGAAGCAATAAACAAATTTTAAAAACGCAAAATAGTAAATAAGCAAACTATCGTTGTCACACGTGTCTCAAAGAAAGACAGATAACATAAGGATTGATATAGCTTATCCATATAAAGGTTTATTTGCCCCTTTTACATTTCTAATATGCTGTATTCCTTCCCCTTCACTGACAAATCCAGAAACCATGAATACAAAATTTTAACTTATTTTGTTTTTTAGGATTATTAAATTTGTTATATTTTTAGGAAACAGGCTTTAATTTTCAGCCCTGTCACAGCTGCATATATAAAAAGAATTTGGGATAATACTACATATATATCAGTCCCTCCAGGAATTTTTGATGTTGTGATCGCAACAATTAATGCTAATTCAACCAGTCTCCGTGAATTCTGCGTGACCTTGCAATTTTGTCCAATCACCGTGACTTTTCCGCAATTTTGTCCCGCCTCCTGTGAGTCCCACCAATCACAGCAGTCCCCAGCATAAACGTAATGCACGTACGTCACCAAATTCACTTCCTTGTTTATGGTTTGAAGATGCAGACATGTGATAGTAATGTCTCTCACTTACCAACGAAAATTACTGCTAAAGACCTGCAAAACAATTCCCTGATGTTCTTTATGAAAGCGGAGATCAACTGTTTTGCTCCCCGTGCAATACTGAGGTGGAACACAAATGAGAATCATCGATTGACAAACACTTTTCTACCGCGAAACACATTAGGAGAATGGGTGAAACCAGCGGACCACAGACCAGACAAACCACCGTGACAGAAGCTGTTGCATCCAGATCTGTGTCCAGCACTGAAAGAATGAAGGTCAGTTAGATTAATTAACTGACGTGACGAGCTGTTAGTGTGTGTGTGAATACGTGTGTTGCACGATGTGAAATTAACTAAAAACTTAATTAAAAATTGCAACTTTTTTTTTTTTACTGTCTCCCGCAATTTCATCGCAACAAATACGCTTAAAACATCACAACTTACATCACAATTTTTTGTAAATTCAGACATTTTAGGCCGCAACAATCTGGAAAAACGCCTGAGAAATCCTGGAGGGACTGAATTATATATATATATATATATATATATATATATATATATATATATATGTGTGTGTGTGTGTGTTTATATGTTTCCTATGAGAGCGCAACACTTTCAAAGTTAGTTTGATCTTATTTTTCCTACCTGCGTATGGCCACTTGTATGTTTTGATTATGTTTTACTGTGTTAATCATCCCACTGTAATTTCCAGGTCTGTCCACTAGATGGCAGAATGGGCTTTACCTGCAACATCAGCCTCCGACTCTCTCGAACTTCTCTGCTTTTTTAGCACTTGGCCACTAGTTGTCGTCCTAGTTTAAGAAAAAAATCTAACTCATATTTTTTTCCCTTTTAATTTGCTTTTTGGATTTAAAAAAAAAAAATTACACTTCATATGTTACATTGTGACGCATACCGGTTTTAGCTTCTTACGATTAAAAATGAGCGACACAAGCATCTGATGCAATGACGCACGGACACAACTCAGTAAATCTACAACATAAGATCATTACATACATATAAAACCATGTTAGTGATGTTTAACCTGTTAGTACAGTGTCGATAATAGTATTTTTTTTAAAGTCAATTTTTTTTCTCAATGAATTCTTTGCAGGTCCTTCTAGCATCTTGTAGTAATGATGCAACGAAGCTGTGAATAATTTCTCGTCGGCTTGTTTAAACCTCTCATCTGCCCATATTTTATCTATTCATCCAGATAGTATACAACAAAGACCGATAGATGGAGGACTGTGCAGAGAAGTAGGGCAACATCAGCAAGGAGCCAAGTTTTCAACCCGCAGCCTTCTTTACAACATATTCCATCTCTCAAGAAAACAAGGACGGATGATGAAACCTGGACTGGCAAACACAGCGCTTTGCTGCTCGGGGATCTTGTGTCAAGGCTGGTGTCAATATTTTTGACACATAAAGAGAATATATGAGTTTTTTTTTCTTTTTCTGAGGGAGGAAAGATACTTTTTTTTGTCAGGCATTCACCTTTGGATGAACCCCCCAAAGTGGAGGCAGGATAGAAGTGAGGAGGAGGAGGAGGAGGAGGAGGAGGAGGAGGAGGAACGAAAGGTAACAGAAATAGAGGAAGGATGAGGAGGAGGATAAGGAGGAGAAAGCAAGGCTCAGCTCCAAGTAAATCATCTGCATTGTTCTCACAACACACACAACACAGACACACATCCTGATAGTGCGTCAAAGACACACACGCAAATTCACACTTCCTTGTTCCTGTCTTAGTTTGTCCCTCACGGAGATGGTTTTTAATGCGCCATAATCCCCCCTCTTTCCCTTGAACACATAAAAGAGATATCCTTCTATCTGTGTAAGTGCTTCTGACGGCCACCAGCTCGTCACAAACACACATGAACACACGCACACGCACACACACAGCTCATCAACATGCAGTTATTCCTTTGGCGCTGGATCGCAGGTTGTTAATTGGCTGCCGAGCAGAATGTGTGTGTGTGTGTGTGTGTGTGTTTGCGTCTGTACTGCAGAGCCGGGGTTGCTCAGAAATTCCCGTCACGTCCCGCAGCCTCGATTAAGACGTTGCTCCAGTTTTCGAACAGACAGACATGCGGGGGGGAGGGGGGGAGAGAGAGGTAGGGATGGGGGGGCGGTGGTGGGGAGGGAGAGGATGCAGCAGGGGGTGAGAGAAAGATGAGAGAACACCAGAGGAGAGGGGAAGAGAGAGAGAGAGAGGGAGAGGGAGGTTATGAGGCGGGACTCTGCAAAAAGGACCCAAAAAAAAAAAAGAGGAAGTGCGAGCGAGAGGGAAGTGGTGAAATGCTGCAGTGGTCTCGCCTGTAAGACCTGGAACTGATAACGCGCCGCTTCTCTCAGAGTTCAGGTATTTCGGGCATCTGCTGTCGAGCTCCAGCGGTGGAAAGTCCTGTCCTGATAACAGGCATCGGTGCACTTGGAGCGGGGGGGAAAAATCTGCCTCTGCTGTGATTAAAAAGTGACAAATGCGTGCATGAAACACATGGAAACGAGTCGACCAGGAGGAGACACGCCGAGTGGAGGCTTAAGACACCTGATGAAACATTCATCGGCGCGAATGCTTTCAGATTCTGATGACGGCTCTATCACAAGGAGATGAAACCTGGGATAGGGTGTCGGCAGGATTTCCCCCTCTC
The DNA here is from genome assembly GCA_024666655.1 of Dascyllus trimaculatus. Lineage (NCBI taxonomy): Eukaryota > Metazoa > Chordata > Actinopteri > Pomacentridae > Dascyllus > Dascyllus trimaculatus. The sequence goes on from CM045460.1 coordinate 24,875,379, forward strand.
TCTCTGTGTACCTTTCTAGAAACCCCCCACTGTGCTTTCAATTTTCAGTAAGTTCGGCAACTATGGTGCAACATCTTGTTCTAGTTGCAAGACAGAAGCGCTGAATTTCACCGCTCACTGACCCCGGGTCGACTCACACCGGCGGCATGTGATGGGTTTTTTTGTGAACATCAGCAGCCTTTATCTTTGTTTGGACAGAGGTGATGTCTTCATGTATTCTTGTCCAGAATAAACCCCTGTATTTCACTGATGCATGCCATTAATTGGCACAATATGGCCTCAAACACCTAGACATCACCTCTAGTAAGTTGTCTTTTTGCCTTGTATGCATACAGTGGCTCTTTTATATGGTTAAAGACGCATCATGAGCAAAAGAAGCAGCTGAGTATTTCCAGCCTTGAGCCTGAAGTGAAGTGATGACAGGTGTTTCATAAACCGGAAACTCATCCCCTTGCATTCTTCTTTGGAACTGGTTCGAGTGTGCATGGCTGAATTGCCACTGATGGTTAGTTTTACAGTGTTTGAGGAGAGCTGCAGGTGAGCTGGTGTGCCTGAGCCGCAATGAGTTGGGAGTGGTGCCCAGAGGAAAGTCTTACTGCTCAGAGTTTAGTCCTCTATAGCTCGGGAGACAAAAATGTGATTCTCATTCTTAGGCTTATTTTAGCTTTGATTTTGTCTGATATGTTTCTCATATTATACTGATCTGACCACTGAAAGGTGAAGTGAATAGCATTGATCATATTGGTACTATGTGCTGTTCTGCTGGAAAACCTTGGATTTTGACATCCGTGTTGATGAGACTTAGACACCCAAATAAACATTGTCCCACAACAAGCACACTCCCTCATGCAGATGGAAATCCCACATGTCACTGGATGAAAATGCACCCCACCACATGGAAACAACATCAACCAATCACGAACATGTTGAGGAACATGACAATGGACCAACATGTTGATTTCAAAGTCAAAGTCTTTTTATTGTCAATACTGCAATATGTACAGGACATAAACAGCATTGAAATTGCTGTACTCTTCAAACCCTCGGTGTGGACAGTAAACATCAGGTAAAAAACTTCCTACACCTCATTGTGATCAAGCATCAACAGGATGCAGTGGAACAAGTTGGATTGACAGAGGCCCCACTGTACAAGCCAGAGTACCCAAAGGATCCAGTGTCAATGTCCTGGTTCCAGACCCCATAGGACACCCTGAGAGGTCCTCTTGTCCATGTCCAATGGTTCAGAGCATTTTGGACCACATAAGGGGAACCAACACAATATTAGACAGGTGGTCATAATGTTATGCCTGATCGGTGTTTATAATAGATTTGACAAAATTTTACAACGACTTCTCAGTGGTTGTATTATATTTGTATAAAATAGAGCTCATATACAGCTCACTCACATGTAGCTCAGTTGAGAATTAACTGGAGTCATTAGTCAAAGTTGGGAATTATCTCCTTTAAATCTCAAGTATGACTCCTGTTGCTTCTCCTCCTTTCTCACTTATTTTAGGAGACAAATATGAGAAACACATCAGACAAAATCCCAACTACAACAAGGCTCAAATGAGAATCACAGTGTTGTCTCCCGGCAAGGACTTCACATATCTTCACTTTCTGGAGGAATCTGTGACTTCTTATCCGTTTTAAGGCAGGAAAGGATTATTTTTCACGCAAGAAAACAGGGGTTTTAGGGGTTAAATCAACGACTGGAGCGGGACTTTAATTCTCTTTGTGAGGTTTCGCCGCTACGTGCAACAGGTGTCAAGTGGCACAATGCAACAAGTTAGCGTTTACAGCCATTTGCAATTACAAAACGATGGAAAAACATGACTAATTATATTTAGTGGCTTTTAAATAATCGATGTGTTGAGTGGAGAAATATACTGCCTGTAAACAAAACAGAAAAAGCGAGAGAGGAGGGGAGGCATGTAAATATGAAAAAATAAGTCAGAAACAATGAAAAGTTTTTGCGTGACAGTAAAAAAAAACAGCAAGAAAACAACAAAAAAAGGACAGTCGGGAGGCAGCAGGGTGATAATTTGAAGGTTACAGATACTGAACTTGTGGTTGTGCCCTAATGAAGCCTTGAGAGACTGTTGGACGTTTCTAGGTCAGACGACACACAAACTGCGAATACTGTACACACAGATTTTTCTTTTTTACTACACATCTCCAGTTATGTAATCACACCAGAGAGAGTGAGATGACAGGAGGCTCTAATCAGACACCAGCAGGCTCTGACACGCTCCTCATAGGTGGCCATGTTGCTCTTTCCAAGCCTCGTTTTGGTGTCGACGGCTCACCATCTCAAATATTGTCATTCCAGCCACAAAAGGGCTTTAATTTTCTCGCGCCGCCGGAACGTGGCAGCAGACAACAGCTGCTCAGACGCTTGGTAACCGACACAAACAGCAGCCTCGCGGCGTTTGAGTGCACGAGGTCAAAGGCAGCTCGCAGTCCTGTAACCAAAGACATTAAAAGCGGCCATTTAAATAATTCCTTCTTAGCTAATTGGCCTCATTTGTCACCTTAAAGGTCAGAGAACAAGGTTAATTGAAGAACCTGCTTCCTTTGCTCTTTTGCGGGTGCATTTGTGTGACCTTCCTGTTGTCTGCGTTAAAAGTAAAAGCGACCTGTGAACTTCCCGTCTCTCCGCCGCCTCCCCCCCCCTCGCTGCCTGTCTGCGAAGCCTGCAGTCTGAGTGATCTCAAGGTGCTATCATGTTTGTTTGATGGAGGATAATTAAATGGGCAATAGAAACCAGCCGGCTCTCATCGCTATCGATTCGTTCGCACGCACACACATGCACGCGGCCGATACCCGAAAGCCCCGGGTCTCTAAGAGGAGACGTCCGATACTCCCACATCAGCTATCAACAAGCTTTCATGTTTAAATGGGCTTATTTAACCTAATCCATAGTAGTCCCCCTCCCCCGCCCCCATCCTCCAGCTGCAGTCCAGATCTATACAGAGTCCTTCCCTGAAAAGGGCTTTCATGATGTAAATCAAACAAATAATCCTGCACACAAGAAGAGAAAAACTCCCATCATAAGCATTCTTCACTCTCGAAATCCAGGAACGTCAAGAAAAGCCGACCCACAAAGAGGTGATCAAGACAGAAAGAGATGCTATTACAGTTAATTAGGATTATGCATCAGGAAACATGCATCTGAGAAAGTAATCTTTATGAATTAATGAATTAACACTTCCTGCATATTACAGTGAGAGACATTATAGCTTACTCATAGTAGTATTCACTGATGCTGATACTTTTGGGCTCATTTCTGCAGGTGTAGAGAGTCAGAACCAACTTTATTTGCCAAGTTTGTACACGTAAATAAGAAATCTGACTCTGACTTTGAATCTTAGCTCTCTGTGTACAGTAATCAGGAAAAAAGTACTAAAAATAGGGTAAAATTGAGGAGTAACGAAATAAATTAGAACAACAAAAACCAGAAAAGCACCCAGAGAGCGCAGACCTCCGCCAAACAGCTTCAGTCCACCCCAACACAATCTCCCAATGACACAGTATCCTTAAATTTAAAAAAAAAAAAATCCTGGATCCACACGGTGATCAAACAAACAAATAAACAAACAAACAAACGCCAGCAAAAACATAACCCCCTTGGCGGAGGTAATAAGAGCAATATAAACACCCATAAATAGCAGCATTTATAGCATATGTGATTTCAGACACAGCAGCCATTTCTTCCAGCTAATGCATTGGGATATCCACTTGTTTTCTTTAAAGAAATTTCTTTTAAATATGCTTTAAACAGAAAAAAATCACATTCTCTCCCATCATGTTTCCGTGGCAACTTCAGCTAAATGCATCTTAATTCTATGAGTTTGTTTGTTTTTTATTGCTCCTGAGACGTTTTTACTCACTGTGGTTTGAGGTTCTGCACCTCTATGGAAACAGCAAGATCATATTTTCCTAAAACTAAGAAAAATCAATGTGTACAACATTTCTCCAAGTACCCACAGGCGTTACCAATACTGTGGGGAAAACTGCTGACTCTGCCTGGAGTAGATATTCAACTGCTTACTTTTTAAATTTGTTTCTGCTCTGTACTAACACTGCCTGCAGTTCAGCTGAAAAAAGTCTGTGAGTTTTTATCACGTGACAGTGGGTTGCAGCTGAGTCACTCGTGACTTCATGGTTGCAACCAGGAGGACAGAATTATTAGTTTTTTACAGAATCTAATTAGAGCAAACGTTTTATTTTTGGTAAATTTTTAAATGATACGTGTCAGAATGGTATGACGTTGATTAAATATTACAATTTGAAGCTTATATTTGGTTAATTTTCTGGATGGAGCTACAAGTCATAGATGCGTTGTTGATTTTTTGGGGGGTTTTATTTCCATTTATTTACAATTTCAGACTCCAAAGAGTGTCAGTTTTGCATTTTTGCTGGTGGGTATGGGGGTTCAAAGGGGTTAAATATACACATATGCACATAATATCAAAATATCTACACATCTTGGCACCATTTAAATTTTAAAATATGCTTTTAGAACAGCAATCTAAATATCTTAATGTATGTTTTGTAACTAATATGACCTGTGTTGACATTTATAGGATACCAGTAATTTAATTTAAGTGTTTGGGAGGCACTACTGAGACAAAAAAAGGGGGGGAAAGTATAAATAAAGTATTTTATGTACATTATTTCCAAGAGTCTTTGAGCAGACATGCAAGCATTTTCATTTTATACAGACAGAAACAAAAATAAAGCGCCTGTTGTGTTTGCCTTTTGAAAGTGCATCATTTAATTTAACACGAGCGTCACTAACCACAACATGGCTCTTTGCTCCATGTGCGCCTTTGTTCTCCACATGCGTGCGCCTTTGTTCTCCGTAATGTGTTTTGTTTGTCCGTATCCGTATGACAATGATAAGCCCTGATGGATGATAGTGACCCAATAATTGTGACAAGGACACAACATTAACATTGAAGCAGGGACAATGGCGGTGCAGCTGCACGGCCACTGCATTATTCAGACAGGATGGATGACAAGAGAAGCCGGCGAAGGGGAGAAAATGGGGAGTGGGAACAAGAGGGGACAGGAAGGAAGGATGAGAGGAGGAAGGGAAAGACGGAGTGGGGCTACGTAAGGAGCAATTTATGGATGGAAATAGGGTGGTGAAGATGGGGAAGCACAGACAGATGTACAGTCCAGAGTGATGACTGTGATGGAGGAAGATAGATAGATAGGATTTAGGATGAACCAACAAAATGAAAGGTGATACTAATGTGTCTGCAGAGATTGTCAAGTATTGGGTTATTATCAGGGTGATTTGGGAGCCCTCTCCTTGAGCTTTTAACATATGTAGCAAACGTCATATATTCCAAGATCTTTAAATAGAAATATATGCATCCTGAAGGGGAATTCATAACATAAGTTGATTATTTAACATTCAGACCTTTATTTTTTACCTTATAAATCTGAACTTGTGATGATGCAAGTGAAAACAGAATCACATTTTTGCAAATCTATTACAAAAGGAAAAACTGCAGTTTCACATTGACATATACACCGATCAGGCATGACATTATGACCACCTGCCTAATATTGTGTTGGTCCCCCTTATGTGGTCTGAACCATTGGGCATCGACAAGAGGACCTCTCAGGGTGTCCTATGGGGTCTGGAACCAGGACGTTGCCACTGGATCCTTTGGGTACTCTGGTTTGTGCAGTGGGGCCTCTGTCAATCCAACATGTTCCACTGCATCCTGTTGATGCTTGATCCGAATGGAGTGTAGGAAGTTTGGAGGTCAAATCAACATGTTGGGCCATTGTCATGTTCCTTAACATGTTCCTGATTGGTTGATGTTTTTACCATGTGATGGGGTGCATTTTCCTGCAGGGGTAGGCCAGTGACATTTGGGATTTCCATTTACATTAAGGAGTGTATTTGTTGTGGGACAATGTTTATTTGGGTGTCTAAGCAAAACACCACAAAGTACCAATATGATCATTGTTATTCACTTCACCTGTCAGTGGTCAGAATGTTGTGGCTGATGGGTGTATATATTCAGACTCTTTACTCACTTGGTTGAAGCACCTTCGGCAGCGACTGCAGCCTCCAGTCTTCTTCAGGCATGACGTGACAAGCTGTGCACACCTGGATTTGTGGATTTTCTGCTGTTCTTCTCCGCAGATCCTCTTAAACCCTGTCAGCTTGGATAGAGGGTGACAAGGTGGACAGCCATTCTTAGGTCTCTCCAGAGATGATGATCGATTGGATTCAAGCCAGGGCTCTGGCTGGGCCACTTGAGGACAATGACAGAGTTCCCCCTAAACCACTGGAGTGTTGTCTTGGCTGTGTGCTCAGTGTCGTTAGCCATGTCCCAACTCAGAGGCTGCATCCTTGGAAGGATGGATGCAGCCTTTGCGTCCTTGGAAGGATGAGTCCTTCCAAGGACGCAAAGGCTGCATCTGAGCGTTTGTTAAGCGAGACGGTCTGACCTGTGATGTACTTCAATGGTTCACATCCCATAGTCCCACTCCTGTTGTCTAGCAACAGACTGCAGGATTTTTATCCTGAAGACAAGGATAAGAAGACGTTGTAATTTTACCGAACTTTTTTGACTGAAATCAATCCTGAAACTGTGATTTTGTTTTAAATATTTTTTAAAATATTTGAAGAACTTGAGGAGCTTGTACTGTACAGTTTTACTGGACTAAACTATCTGAAAAACAAGGGGTTCACGGCTTGTTTAAAGTTGTTAACATTGGTGCTAATATGAACTTAAAATATAAAATTGAAAATAAATGCAACCTGGGACACAGCTCCAGACCTACTGGGAGGTGAATCTCCAGTCCAGGCTGAGGTCCTGAGCCCACTAGAGCAGGTTTCCACTCAGAATACACTGCAAAAACACCCTGTCAAGGTCAAACATCTGGGATTTAAGGATTCTGGTACTTAAAACAAGAAAAGTTGACTGCCAGTGCAGTAGGTGAAGCTCACCTGATAAGATGTCCTGTCATTGTAGAACATAAAATAAGATTAGATCGATTTAAAAGAAGCCTACTGATAGACACATCCCTTGTATAAAATAGCACAAATAAAGACAAAAGTTGCAGAGCACATTTACTTTAAATAAGTCACATATCTTCCTTAAAAGATCTAGACAATATATTTATACTATACAATGCAGCTCTGCCCCATTCAACACCATACCATGATGCTGCCGCCACCATGCCTCACTGTGGTAATGGTCTTAGTTAGCGGACGAGCAGCGCCTGGTTTCCTTCAGACACGATGCTCAGCACTGAGGCCAAACAGTTCAATCTCAGTTTCACCCGTCACAAAATCTCGTTTCTCACAGTCCTTGAGGTGCTCTTTTATTTTTATTTTTGCAGACTCCGAGGTAGCTTTCATGTGTCTCTCGCCGAGGAGAGGCTTTGATCTCTGAGTGCTGCAGTGATGGTTGTCATTCTGGAAGTTTCTCCCATCTTCACACAGGATCTCGTTTTGCTCAGCCAGAGGGACTTTCAAGCTGTTGGTCACTTCTCTTCCTGAGCCTCCTCTCCCCTGATTGATCAGTTTGGCCGGGTAGCCGACTCCGCTTGGGAACCTCCAGTGCAGCATCATTTTTTTCATCCCTCCCCGGATCTATACCTCAACAGAATCCTGTCTGTGAGTTCTGCAGGCGGTTCATTTGACATAATGGCTTGATTTATGCTCTGATGCATTGTCAGGCAGGGAGACCTTACGCAGACGGATGTGTTCCTTTCCAAATCATGTCCGATCAATTGAATTTACCACAGGTGGACTCCAGGCCAGGTGTTAAGATGATCAAGACGAATGGGAGGCACCAAGTGTGGGGAAACACTGGAAATCTGTTTTCACCTTGTCATTATGGCACATTGGGTGTAGACTGATAAGCCGAAGAAATGGATTTAAATGATTTTGGCATAGGGATGCAACATGAAAAAGTAAAAAAACTAAATGGGGTCTGAATAATTTGTGAATGTATGTAATAAAATGGCGAAAAGAATTCTGTAAACAAGCTTAATGTACTTTTTGTAACTTGTCTGGAGTCTTTTTCGAGGCAATTTTCTACTCGCTTTAGTAAAAAAATGAATGTAAATTAAATGAAAAATGTTGTTTTTTACTCACTGGATATGAAAACTGTACATCATGAGTGAGTAAAATTAATCAAAAACAAAATCAGTCAAAAAGTGAGACTTGATATGACAGTAAGCGATGTCATAGGGGTGGCTGTGGCTCAGGTGGTAGAGTGGGTTGTTCACTGATTGCAAGGTTGGCGGTTCGATCCCCGGCCCCCCCGCATGCCGAAGTGTCCTTGGGCAAGACACTGAACCCCAAGTTGCTCCCAATGGCTGGCTAGCGCCTCGCATGGTAGCTAAGCCACCATTGGTGAGTGAATGGGTGAATGAGAAACACATTATAAAGCCTCTTGAGTACCACTAAGGTAGAAAAAGGCGCTATAGAAGTGCAGACCATTTATCATAAAACACTTTTTTAATGAAGACATTTGTTCTTATTTTGTACTTTTGTCCAATTTTCAGATTAGAAAGGAAGTTTTTGACAAACAGGCTACCATTGCAACTCCTTATTCCAACTTCATGTCTGAATAAAAGCGAGGCTACTACTGAAAACATGCTGAGGGGACACTTGGATAAATCCTTTCTTGGCCAGATTTCCTGACGTCTTTTAACAAGGAATGAGACAAACGGGGCCCTGAGGACTGGTTTATTGATCCTAAAGCGGTATCTGTTCAATCCATCTCTGCTGCGTCCTGAAAAATTTGGGCCGAATATAAGACGTCATGTTTGTGTTGCAGTCTAGACATCAGTTTCCTTTGCTTTTCCCACTGTTCAGACAGCCAAAGAGACCGTGTTTGGCTAATTCCTGAAAGAGAATCATAAGCAGCGCATCATAACTTGAATAATTAATCAAATCAAATCAAATTTACTTGGAAAATATTCGTAATGTGAGTCTTCGCGGCGCGGTGGAGCAGTTTTTATTGCCCGTGCAGGACCAGGTTTGACGACGTTCGGCCGCCGAGGTCAGGAGGTTCACCGTTGCAGCTCCCGCGTTCGGTCCTATCATGCTCTATTTTAAGTTTTGCTCAATGTTAAAATTTGTTCTGTCTTGCCTTTGGTGTCAGTGAGCCGATAAAATATGCATGGTTTGGACTTTTCACCTTTCCGATTTTTATTCCTTGTATAAATCAAAGGAAAATGGAGCCTTTTATGGTTGGAGCTCATCCATGTTTGATGTGCAGCCAGGAGGGAGACCTAGATAATAGAAGCTATCAGAGACATACAGCGCTCTCTCTCTCTCTCTCTCTCTCTCTCTGTGTGTGTGTGTGTGTGTGTGTGTGTGTGTACGAGTGTGTCCTCTTTCGGATTCTGTTTCATTCCCAGGCATTAATGGACTTGAATGTATTACGACATACACTTTCAGCTGAGTCCGACACTGAGCTGAATGGATTCACACAGACATCCACACACACACACACACATGTAAACGCGTGTTTTTCATGACTGCATTTAAAATATTTCACTGCGGTAAAATGCAACAACATGTGGCGGAATCAGCTGCTGCACCAAATCAGGTCAAGCAGTCAAAAATGAATAAAAATCCTTCCCCTCTGTTCAACACGGCCGCTAAAAAAAACACCAGAGCCGCGTCTGAATTGTGTGCTCTGAAAAGTGCTCGTCTTAAGCTTATACATCATTCATCCATCCCTTATCCATTCAGACAAATTCAGCCATTCAAAGCAATTCAAACAGTCATTGATTTTCCTGCCAGGGAGAGTGCAAAATAAGACGAGAGTACCTCTGGGGGTGGGGTGGGGGGGATCTCGCGGAGGGGGAAGAAGCACAGAGTGATCAAAGTGCAGTGAGGGATTCATCAGCGTTGGTGGGTGATGGCTAATCGTCCGGACCGTCCTTATAGAGGCTTCACTCATGTCTGTGTTTGTGCATTTTGTCGCGGCCCTCGGCAGCTCGGTCCGGCCAGGGGAGGAAATCAATAGTCATTTTAGAAACATGACTTAATAATGACTTATTACACACAGTAGTGAAGGGGAAACTGACCGACCACTTCTCTGAGATTTATGTCGTACGTCATGTTCATGTGTAATTATTTTGTATCAAGAAGAAAAATAAAAAGTGAAATGATAAAATGTTTTCTCGCTTCTCTTGCAGTATCTGCTTTAAGGTGGATGGGGATTTGTTAAGAGGAAGTTACAGGGTTTGGTTATGTTTGGAGCACATTGAGCACTGCCAAACTGAAACAAACAAACAAGGAGCCAGGGGATGGAAAAAGAGTGTAAATGTTGCCTGGAAAAAAAAAAGGTGAGTCTGCCAACGCAATAAAAACGAGAGGCCCCTGACTGAGTTTGGGGTGGGAGCTCAACGTTCAACTTTACTTCATTTTGAAACAGTTTGGTGACACCCTAACCCTCACCTCACCCTCACCCTTCAGGAACGTGCCTATCTAATGCAATTCAGAGTTGAACCAAATACAGGTTTGTGACTATGCTAGGAGCATAAGACAGTGCTTGTTTTTACATCCAGGCAATGTCCCCGTGGGCGGAGTCAAATGTTAGATTTAGCCAATGGCATGCTGACGTTGAGCCTTGAGCTCCCGCCCCGAACTGTTGGATTCAGCCAATAGCATGCCGACGTTGAGCAACGTTGAGCTCCTGCCCTGGACTGCACACTGCAGTCAGGGGCACTTGATAAAAACAGCATAAATAAATATAAAAACAGTGCATAAAATATAAAATACCATAAAAACTAAACTAATTCCACTGACCTCCACTACTTTCATATCTGGATGGCCCAAAAATTGTGCACATGAACCTGAAATCATCTGCATGTCAGGAGCTGCTTGAAGTTTTGAAGTTTTTATTTTTTTTGGGAGGGGGGGGGGGTCATTTTACAGACAGGAGGAGAGATAGGGTATTGAAGCAAGAGAGACATGCAGCAAAGGGTCTTGAGCGGTACTCGAACTCATGGCTGCTGCTGGCGACCTGCGGCCTCATGGTAACGCCTTAAATCAGCGAGCCATACGGCGGCCTGAGCTGCTTGAAGTTTAAGATGAAACACAGACCTCAGCCTCAGGTGATGGAGTACAACACTATTTAAACCTCATTTATTTCTCATTTTGCTATGTGCGAGTCACACTACTTGCAATTTATTAGACATATATGATGCATTGCACGCAAATTTAGTTAAATTAACAGCTGTGCAGGTGGCATCCAGGGAAACTGACACACAGGTACGCATTTTTTCAGAAAACCAAAACATTTCATATCACGTACTACAAAAAGTAGTCCTGTTTTTTTTGTTTTTTTTACATTATCAGGAAATTGAATTGTCTTCTTAAAAGCAGAGCATTACATTTTATGACGAAGAACTCCAAATGAAGTCCAATTTTTGAGCCACATCATCAAAACATTTCCTCATCCACTGATTGGATTTCAGTTAAAGTTTACACTGAACTGATTGAACATGTACAATGTATAGAAATGAACCTAATTACTCTCCAGTGCAGTTAATTGCTCTAATCTGTACTAAAATAAACTGAAATAATTCACTGTATTCATGGAGATCTTAATCGATCAACAGATTAACTACTTTTGACTGTAAAAAGTTCAGAAAAAACATTTAACTTTTAAGTTTTAATCGCACAAACCAAAACTATGAAAGACATTTGGCTCTGCTCTCCCCAGGACACTTTCAGTCTTACTATAAAAGGTTAATAAACAATATTCACTTAAGGAAGCTGCAGTGTTGTAGCGATTCTGAAGAGCAAAAACATCTGTAATGTAGCCTCCAGCTCACATATCTGTATGTTAACATGCGTGAAAAGAACGCATTCTTTGTATGCATGAACAGAGGATCCTGCCATCATACTGCACACCTAATTTGGATGTTATCGGTCCGTTAAATGACTATCATCACAGATAATTCGCATATATATTGCCTAGTAGGGACCTCTTCCACCTTCTTGCGGGCCTTAAGGCGTGTTATCATCCATTCTTATCGCAGGGAGCCAGAAAGTCACCCCAATAATGGAGGCAACCTCGTGTGAAGAAGCGCATGTTGGAGTCGGGATGCTGAAAATGCACAAAAAAGGGGTAAACATAGAGACAGGGTGTATTTTAACCCAAACTGTGATCCTTTTCCAAAACTAACCAAATAGTTTCCAGTCCCTAAAGCTAACCAAGAAGTTTTGTAGCTGAAATTTAACCGAACATCGACTGAAAATGCGAGTAAAATGACATTTAAGTCAAACAATAATACTAAAATAGTTGTCCGAGATGAGACTCAAACTCAAGTCTCCTCCATGTAACCCCCTTGTAGAAACCAATAAAGGCCAATAATGTAATAAGTTATTACGTTAATGGCCTTGCATTCAAAAAATCCTTTGACAATGTAATAACTGCAGCTGATAATGTAATAATACATAAACAGGACTGCATTTCTTGCAAATAAAAGATGTTGTTGCAGTTTTTGTGCAGTTTGTTCATCAAAATAGGTCTAGTGGATGGCATAGTCATCATATTCATTCATCAAGGATCCATCCCATGTAGCTCTCACTCTCCTTAATTATGGCTGGAAGAGCCAATTTGAGAATTATCTGTTGTACAAAATCTTTATTTAGAATATTGTTTAATGCTTAGATGTGTAAATTCATAATTTTACGTCAATGTCTGTGATGGATGTTGGATTGAATTTTTGTCTTCTTATTAAAACTTTTTCTCAAGGAAAAACGAGTCAGTCCTCACTTCAGACTGTAATTAGATAACTGGACTGGCTCTATAATGGCACTTTACTTTAGCAGTGAGGATCAAAGTGCTTAACTCAAGATACCAATCTCTCCACTAAGGTGTACTGGATAGCAGAAATTATAAAGCTAGCAGGGTTCAAGGCTCTTCTGCGGTACGAGGGCTTTGACAACGACACCAGTAAAGACTTCTGGTGTGATCTCTGTATCCCTGAGGTGCACCCAGTGGGATGGGGTGCTTCTAGTGGCAAGCCCCTCCAAAAAGCATGCAGCATAAGTACTCTAACTGGAAAGCTTTTCTTGTGAAGCGTCTCACCGGAGACGATCAATTGAAAAAAAAAAAAAAGCTGAAGAGTATGATGTACATTATTGGCTCAAAAACCTCATTACATTATTGGCAAGTTATTACATTACTGGCTTTATTACATTTAAAATGGCCAGAATTGTTACGTCTTTGGCTGTTATTACATCATTGGTTGCTACACCCCTCCATCAGCCCCCACAGCCTCCAAAATTTGGACCTTTGTTCCTCTTTGTCGGCACAAAATCAGCTCCACCGCCATTAAGTGAGGTGATTACGGAGCACCTTTACGTAGAGTGATAACAGCCTACTGAGCCTGCTAGAAGGTGAAGGACGTCCCTGTTGCTCCACATGTATGGGGATGATTATAATGGCCATTTAATAGGCCGATGACATCCATTGCTGTTTCGCCCGCACAGCTGCACATTATCCAACCACTATAACTGATTGAACTGTCTGATATGACTCTGGAAGGATAATATCAGCCTGCGACACACGTCACCCCTAGCCTTTACACATAAGGGTCAGAAATGTGCTGCATGATGGGTAATTTTACTGAGAAATATAAGATTAGTGACACTACTCGTTACGTTACATTCTAATACATCTGTGCGAGGCTAAGTTTGATTATTATCTCAATGAACGCAGCATCGCAAATTGTCAAAGCCATAGTCAGACACATACCTCTCCTCAAGAGGTTTAAAATAGTGCCTGTACAACTGTGGCTGTCACAGTTTGGTCAGATGATGTTACTCCAGTTGATAAGAAAAGAAATCCATCTGCAACATGTTATCCCCAACGCAAACGCGCACATTTTGTACTCGAGCGCCGAACACGCACAAAATGTATCCAAGCATGGCGAGGCTGATTATGGGGAATGTATGGCAAGCAGACGCTGTGGAGGATAATTCCCTTCCAGCTCTCAGCGGGTAATGTCAAAATAATTATCAGACGAGACAGCTCAGTGGGCAGGCAGCACCTCTTCATTATAGAGCAAGGTTGAGGGGGCTAACAACCTCCCGGTGTAGCAGTATGCATCATGCAAGGTTTGACATGAAACTCTTCCAAATCCCCCTTTTTCTGCCTTTATCTTTGGTTTTTTTTCGCTGCTATTTTTTTCCCTCTTACACGATCACTGCACGGATCATATTACGCCACGAACACAAAGCTCTCTCTCTCTCTCTCTCTGGGAATGTTCAAACCAAAGAGTGAATTTTGTTTGTTCAGTTCAGATTTTTACCATGAAGCATCCGTATGTGCCCAAAACGGTTGTCTGAAGATCCAATATTTTAGATAAAACTACCATTGTTTCCTTGGCGTCTTTGGGAGATGTGTATTTTCTTTATACTGGAACCAAAAAAATGAAGTGTAGGATAAGATGAGGTTGTAAAAACCCAACTTTAAACAATGAAAAATGATGTTCCCGACAAGCACAGACTCAGTCCCGTAAGGACAATTAAAGTATTTGCCCCCCTACAGAAATCTTCTATTTTTGCATATTTCTCACAACACTTAAATCTTCCAGATCATCTAACTAATATTTATATTTATTGAATATTATACAGAGATAACCCACAAAACACAAAATGCCATTTTAAAGTTACAGTTTATTGAAGAACCTCTGTGAAAAAGTAATTGCCCCCCATGAACCTAATAACTGGTTGGGCCACTCTTGGCAGCAACAACTGTCCTGATCAGTCTTTTACATCACCATGGAGTCATGCTGGTCCACTCTTCTGTGCAGAATAGTTTTAACTCAGTCACAGTAAATGGTTTTCCAGCATGAACTGCCCTTTTAAGGTGTTAAGCTTTTGTGACTCCTGGATTAGATATCAGCGCTCTTGGAGAAATTTTGGTCGTTGGTCCACTCCTGGGAAGGTTCACCACTATTCCATGTTTTCTCCGCTTGTGGATAATGTCTCTCACTGTGGTTCTGTGGAGTCCCAGAGCCTCAGCAATGGCTTTGTAACCCTCCAGACTGATAAATGGTAAAATGGTAAATGGTCTGCACTTACACAGCACTTTATTCTACCTTAGTGGTATCCAACATGCTTTACAATGTGTTTCACGTTCACCCATTCACACACACATTCATGCACCAGTGGCGACAGAGCGGCCATGCAAGGCACTAATCTGCCATTGGGAGCAACTTGGGGTTCGGTGTCTTGCCCAAAGACACTTCGGTGTCAGTGACTTTGTTTCTCATCTCTTCTTGAATCTCTTCAGAACGTGGCATCATGTGCTGCTTTTTGAGACCCTTTAGCTCCTTCACAATACCAGACAGGTTCTATTTAGTGATGTTTAGATTCAACAAGCCTGGCAGTGATTATATGTGTGGCTGGTGAGATTGAACCCAACTGACAAATGAATTTGGTCATTTGATAGATTGGTAGCTAAGGGGGCAATTACTTTTTCACATAGGGCAAGATGGGCAGCATTTTGTGTTGTCTTGTGTTATCATTGTCTTACATTAAAATTAGTTTGATTATCTGAAATATTTAAGTGTGATAAATATGCAAAAATAGAAGATTTATGTATGATGATTTATGTCTAAATGCCGTAGACTGCGACAAATTATCAATAATGACAACATATTTTTCCTTGCATCACGGAACATCCATTTCCATAAGTCATTGTGGTCCAATTTCATCACTTCCACAGAAATGCCTTTGTGTTCATTCGAGGGAATCATGAATGAACTTTGGGGGGGGGAAAAAAGCGAAGCCCAGCCAAGTCAATTTAAACCTGTGTGTGTCAGAGTGACAGACCTCATTAGACCAGAGAAATAGCTGCTGTCTGTGTTGCGAGGTATTGTAGTTGTTATTATTAATATATTACCTCCTCGTGTCTCAGGCTGACCGCACTTTCGTCTCACCTTGACTGACCTTCCGCAAACCTGAACACACACAAACACACACACACACACACACACCAACCGAAGGGACTTCACATTAGGGACATTTTTGCTCGTATGATTGACTGCTTTGAATAAAGGACCTTGGAAAAACATCTGGGCAAGTGACAAATACGTCCCCCTGGCTGCCTTTGTATGAAGGATATTGTGGGCGAGACAGCGAGAGTGAGGCCAATGTGTGTGTTGAATTATCTCCAGTGCTACACAAAGACCTGCCAGGCTGCCACCGCTGGCGAGGTGTGTGTGTGTGTGTGTGTAAAACGTGTGTCCTTGCCAGCCACTTGACATCACACAGCCCTCTCATGGCAGCCTTCTCGGATCAGTAGCAGAATGGATAAGGCTATTTACCAGCAGCTTATTTGGTCCGGGTCAGACCTCCAGTAACGGTTTAATGGGTGCTGATGGTGGCTGCTACACGGAAGGAGAGCGGCTTTATCTGTCCGTGTGCACCTTGGGCTCGCATCTGCTGCAAAAGTGATTCCAGAAATTACATTTTGACGGCGAGGACGGCCGGAACTGGATGCAAGAAAAAGGCTAATTCCAGGAGAGCAGCAGGGAAATAAGTGAGAATTCTGATTTATATCAATGATAGCATCATCTTCTTACACTCGCCATACTGGAGCTCTTTATAATACTGACAGGTGGTAAGTGACTCAGACTCCAGAGACACTGCTTTCATTCAACAGATAATATACCTCAGTGAGTGTCCTGTGTGAATACTGTGTAAACAGTTACGACTGTATCTGAATATTTTTTATTTGCTTGCGGGTGTAAAACTTGCACCGAATTCCCTTAACAGGTGATTTAAAAGTGAAAAAAGGTGCATTTTACAGGATGCATGAGAAATATTGGAATGAAAAGACTAATAGGTGGATGTGGGAGTAGTTGCTATTTCAATTCTAAGGATGAGTCCCTCTTAGAAAAAGCAATAAAAGTCTAAAACCACAGCTGAACCCTGTAATTTACCTTTGAGTTTTAGCATTTCTTAACCCTTGAACACTAGCGCCGGGTGATTTTCACCCATGCAATTGTGGTTACGTCATTTTCATTGAGAGTGAAGTATTTTATTGGGGTGTAATATAATGTATGTATACACAGCTGGCCCTACCCTATGCAAGATTTTATATGGCGCCACCTCCTCCATTGATGATTATGCTTACAAAAGAAATGGAATTGTTTTGTAGAATTATTAATTGGGCATTGCTTTACATTTAAATCAATGTAAGCTTTTCCATTTCAAGAGTTAATACTAATAACTAGTTTTAATATCATCATATTGAAGGTGAAATTTTTCCCGATTTTGTGGCGCCCCCTGGAGGCCACGGAGCCGTTAACATTTTCTATATTGCCTAATGGGTGAGCCGGCCCTGTATTTATGTATGTATGATATGTCTCTCCCACAGCTGTCAGTAATGCAGGGAGGCTGTGTCTTCACCAGAAAAGTTCCAGGCTCCATTATTGTTTTTTAAAGGAATTTTTCATGAATCATTCCATAAGTTTTCGCTAATTTTAGAGCCCTTTTCTAGGGTCTCCCCATGTTACCTTTTTTCATTTTATGAGACGTTGCATAGGGGATAATAACAGAAGAGTACAGCAACCCCTTGTCTATCATGGGAGTTTGGTTCGAAATCCGTGAAGTAGCAACCTTATATTTACTCTATTATTGATATATATACTTTTAAGGCTTTATAAACCCTTCCCCACACTGTTATTAACCTTTCTCACACTCTTATAAACTCTTCCAAGGCTCTTAAACCTTCCGTCAAGAGGAGCTTCTACAGCCGTGTCCGATAATGGAACTAGCGACGCAGCGATCAACTTGAAATGGCAACTTTGGAAAAACTTTGCCATATTTTAAACACACCCACACCGAGGACGTCCGACTGCCTACCGGGAAACTGATGATGATGCTACGGGTAACCCTACAGACTGTCATCTGACGGTTATTTCCAGTAAACACTCATCATGTGGGACCAAAGGTTCTGGCTGGCTTTCATCAACGACCAACGGACTCAAGGGGAAGCGGCCTTAGCTGTGTTTTCCATACATGCATCTACTCATCTGCTGTATGCTACGTACTTTACATACAATTTAAAAATCTGTGATACAGTGAGACCATGAAAAGTTAACCGCGATATGGCGAGCAACTACTGCACTTCAATTTGCCATGTATTGTTGTACTTCAATATATTTTGATGAGAAGTATTTTTTATCAGGTGTATTATATCGGGTAAAATATACCCAACATGGTGTTAATAATTGTTACGTTAGTGCTCTAGGATTAAAAATCAACATGCTTCAGAATAACAATGCCATTTTTAAAAACCATCTCCGACAATAATTTGCATAAAATGTAATTATCAGCACCCATACCTCAAACACCAAACATAGAAGCTGTACATGCACATGCAGTGGAAATATAAGGCAGAGAAATGCGTGCATAGACCCACAGACATTCTTCCATTCTTCCACCCATAGATTGGCAGACACCCACACAATCACACCTAAACTGACAGCTAAGGTTCCGCTGAAGGTCATTCATAATGATTAAAGAGGCATCTCCGCAATGATTTTCAAATGACCCTCGGGACGCCTCGACCACTGACACCTCTTCAGGAGAAAATTACTTTATTGTGCCCTGGGATACCTGACTTTTAGATTGACAAAGTGACAGTCTAGCAGACAGGAAAACAGTTTGCCTTTGCTTTTTTTTTTTTTTTTTTGACAGACTCGGATGAAAAATGCAAAGGCAAAACAGGAAGTGACAAACCAAATTTTCATGCAGATATGGTGGGTTTCCGGCCGTGTAGTAGCCCGGCAGGCTGAGCAGGTCAAAACAAAGAGAGGCAGATGGGCAGACAGGAAGATATGTGGAGACATGCATACGTACACAGAGGCAGCCGGACCAGCCAAAAGCTAGAAACCCACCCATCCATCCAAGAACAATCCCAGTCAGCAGCAGTGGGAATACGGCCCCAGTGCAATCCCAACACACACACACACACACACACCCTGCAGCTCTTTTCTCCAAGCCGCTGATACAGAGGTTTTGGTAATAGCCATGCTGATGGTGTGATGGCTAATTTCACCTTCATACACTTGCTGTGTGTGAGTGTAATAATCACCTTGAGCCATGCAGGCAGTGGATTCCCCCAGAGATCAGCCAGGTTTGATTTGACATAACGCACACTTTCCACACACACACGATGATGACGATTTATTGCCGATATTTACATATAAACTACTGTGGCGGTGTAAGAACAGAGCGTCACCTTCACGCTTTGCTCAAGGTTATCGCAAAAATCATACATAGTTGAGGATGGTTTTATGTAAAAGAGGTTAAGCAATTTAGTTTTTATTGTAAAATCATGGAGGGATTAAGCAATAAATATTCTGAACTGTGCCTTTACATTGTGGATTTTTAAGGATATTCTCACAAATGTCACATCCCACCATACATGAGGCATTATGTTAATTGTTGGAAGGGCTTCCACGCCATTGGCTGCTTTGTATGAAAGAGCGATCACACAATAACACGGGCTGCTGACATCAGCAGCTAATTCCACTGCATCTGACAGACGCATCATTACCGCGACTTGCATCATCAGGTTTTTAAAGCATCATACATTTTACAGAACCTCGCCGCTCATTATGGCCGTAACCCAGCGGTGAACTGCATTTTTACCAGATTCCGTTTTCAGCCGAGATGCACAATTGGCGGCGAGCCTCACCGAACAGCTCTTGCACAAAGACAGGAAGTGTGATTTTGGATTACTATCTTTACTTAGGCGGTAGTGGATGTTCTCCCTTGATCAAAAACTGTCTTTGTATTCATTCTTCCATCTGTCTTTACCTCCCCCCCCTCTTTCTGCAGTCTCCACCTAGACAAAGAGAGAAACTGGTAACCAGCTCCCTTGTTACCCTGACAGTTGGCATCCCAACCAATAAACCATGCCTAATTAGATTGCTGGGAAACATCTTTGAGCAATTACACTGTCTATCCAAAGTAGCTTATTATATAAAAACCAACAGGAGATATAAACACGGACGAAAACAGATTAAGAAACCCAACAAAACGCATCACAATGAGCCTGTAATTTTGTCTATTAACTGGCCAATATAACCAGCAATAAAATTAAGAAGCTACAATGCTCACAGGTGAATCTATAAAACATTTATTTACTAACTGCTTTTTAATTGCGCTGTACTAATATGGTCCATCCATCACTACTGAAATTAGGAAGATTACTGTTTATTTGTGATTTGCTGCTTCCCATGAACCAAATCACAACCCGCTTTGCCACACGCAGTCTCAGTGGGCCGCCTATCTTCTAATGCAGTGATTGTCAAGCCTGTGCAAATAGATAAAAGTGTAAACAATGCATCTGTAGCAGTTACCAGGATAATCATAAATGAAGTGCTGCGAACACATTGGAGAAATCTGCACAATCTGCAACCCATAGTTATTGTATTTCATAATAAAAGAACATTAAATAGGACTTCACTAGAATGGTTTTTAATTTGCGGACTTATAATTTTTACTTCCTGGATTTGTTGGGGCCCTGGTAACATACAGTAGTTCCATTATTCCCCAGTGCATTACATTATCGCTGAGGACATGTGACCCCTCCAGCTATAACACATAGCA
The DNA here is from genome assembly GCA_024666655.1 of Dascyllus trimaculatus. Classification (NCBI taxonomy): domain Eukaryota; kingdom Metazoa; phylum Chordata; class Actinopteri; family Pomacentridae; genus Dascyllus; species Dascyllus trimaculatus. The sequence goes on from CM045460.1 coordinate 24,896,029, forward strand.
CTTTGACTTAAAGGTCCCATACTGTGCTCCTTTTGGGCAAATAAATCAAAGTCTTACAGGTCCCCACAGGGTCTTCCAGTTTTTCAGCTTATGATATAGCAAAGTTGGTTCACTTCCCCTGGTTTTAGGGCAATTTTGCTCTGAAAACTAATGAGCTGCTGCTGGAATGGCAGAAGTAAACGTTTTCACATCTTTACAGCTTATATTTTACACCTTGAAGTTCATAATAGCAACAAAACGCAACAAAAAATGGATTTTCACAACATGGGACCTTGAAAGCTTCTGTCAACACAGCATGCTAACATGCTAATGTTTAGCAGATAATGTTTCCTATGTTGGCTTTGAATGTTAGAAGCTGCAGATGATGTGAATGTTGGGGGTTTTGTAGCTACGTGGTCATAAATGAAATTAAAATTTTGACCTTCTGGGGGTGCAAAATGAAAATTCATGGACAACATTTAATGGAAATCCACCTAAAAGTAGCTGACTGACAGTCCAACCTTACCATTCTGAGAGCTACACCATTAGCATAGCTGAAAAAGGCTATACACCGATCAAGCATAACATTATGACCACCTGCCTAATTTTGTATTGGTCCCCCTTCTGTGCTCAAAAACACTCTGAACCATTGGACATGGACAAGAGGACCTCTCAGGGTGTCCTATGGGGTCTGGAACCAGGATGTTGGCACTGGATCCTTTGGGTGCTCTGGCTTGTCCAGTGGGGCCTCTGTCAATCCAACTTGTTCCACTGCATCCTGTTGATGCTTGATCACAATGAAGTGTAGGAAGTTTGGAGGTCAACCAACATGTTGGACCATTGTCATGTTCCTCAACATTTTCCTGATTGTTTGATGTTAATGTGCAGATGGGGGTTTTAATTGATTGAGTGTGTTGTGTCATCCACCGGCAGTTATCAGACAATGCATCAAGAGTTGAATTCTTTTCCCAAGTTTTATTGCAAAAATATAGAATTTGAAAACACACTACAAAAACATCAACACAAACATAATACATGACAGTCTCAAAGACAAACCAATAGCACATCAATAGCTAAGTATTTTTACTGTGCTTTCAATGAATCACAAAACAGTTATTCAGTTGTTCAAAACCTTATGCGTGAGTTACTGATAATGTAGTTCACCGTCTTCGACCTGGGGAAATCCTAATAATCGCAAACATGTTTAGTAAGTTAACACTTTGAGTGAAAAGCTGCACCCTTTTCTCCCTCGGATCAGATAACCCAATGAATGTACCTATTTTCCACTTCCTGAGAAGTTAACTATACAGTTGCGAAGTGGGTGGGGCCATTGGTAAGAGAAGCGTGTTTCCCGCTGCAAATTAGCATCTTTTACTTTTAGCAAAACAGAAAAGAGTGTACTAACTCTTCAGTGTTTCAACCCACAGTAGCTTTTATGAAACAGTTTTCCCCCATAATGTCATTTGTCATATGGCACAAAATTCTACAATACCTACATGCTCCATTAGCTGTTGCTAAGATGAAGATGCCTGCAACCAGAAGTGAGTTGTACATTTGTCTCGGACTTTATTTGCACAGTTGCTCCTCGTCGGAGCGGATGAACTGAAAGACATTTCATTCCATCTAAGAACTGGAAACGCTGAACTCAGCTACTCAAAAATAGTAGCATGTTAGGACTTTTACTACCAAAACTCTTGGCCCTGATACAACCCCACCCACTTCTTTATTTGAGGTTTTCAAAGACACTCAAACCTGTATTTTCAGAGTGTTCACGTCTTAAATCCATTCAGATGTTAGTGCAACCTTTAAATGTTGTTATATTCCCATACATCTGAGTATGCAAACACGATTTTTGCTAATAATATCAGGTATTGCTTTTGTACATTTGCTAGAATTCAGTCAAACCTGGCATCTAATGGTTTATGCAGTGCTTTTACTATGGAACCAATTCCAACAAACCCTAGTGTCCATGAATACAAGAACCTCTGATAGAAATTTCCATGTATATTGATGTGTATAGATTAGATTACCTCGTCTGAAACTCCATTTCAAACAACAAATGTTGCTGATTCAGATGTTGCACCAAACGCAACTTATTTTGACACTGCAAATTTGGCTCATGCACAAACACTGCGTGTCCGACGGAGTTCCAGCCGACAGTCATTTTCAGAGCTTTCTTTCTTCCTGCTGAATAAGAATCGTCAAGATAACATCATGTCGTTGCAAAAAGAGCTGAGAGTAAATCATTTGAATTCATGAAGATTGTTTCTGCACAGCAACACCCATCAGCTAAACTGTATATTCAGTGTTGTTTGCAATGCCGACAAACCAATACCTGTTTTCACACGTTTGTACTTAACGGCGGTAATGCTAAAATGCCACAAACACTCTGGTCTGGTTGAAGTTTGTTGACATCAAGGGCTAGTGCTTGTTGACCTCTTGTAAAAAAAAAAAAGAAAGAAAAAAAAGAAAGTCATATCATTCACTCGCCGTCCTAAAAGATGCCTGTCGAACCTTGTGCATACGTTCTGAAGGTGTATCATTGTGCCATACACGAGAAAAATGGTGCTCTACATCAATGATGCTCATATAACTTTGATTTGTTTTTAAAAATATCACCAATGCTTTGTGCTTAATTGTCAGATTTTACACCATGGGAAGCATTGAGAATATGAAGTGATATAGTCAGCATCAGGGAACACAGCAATTATAGCAATTATATCGTAAATAATTAAGAAAACCTTTGACACTAAAAAGTCAGTCACCTATAGACATTTTAGTCAAACAAAAGGGCAACAGATTTCTCATAAAGTGCAAATTAAATTAGTTCCAACATACACATTGTCCGACATTCTTCTTATTGCCTGTAGACATCGTTGGCAAGAAGTAAATATATAGAAAGTTGGAGGAGGAGGGGGGCACTGATGGGGCATTTTGGCAGGGGAGGAAGTAACGGTGCTCAAAACATGAGAGGCACTTATAAGGGTGTACTCGTCACCAATTGTTCATGCCCCAGACATTGGTTTTGAAAAACTAAGCTGAAAAAGGGTGGTTGTTTAAAAAGCCAATAGGGATCAAAAAACACCGTGAAACTTCACCAAATGTTCGGAGTGTTCGTGCGACTGAGGAAAACTTCAATTGGAAAGTTGCTGGCTGGTTAAAAATTAAAGCAACCAACACTTTCGCTGTACATGCCTTATACTGTGCACCTTATTACAGATGCATCCCCCTGCTAAATTAAATATCTGCATAGCCACAATAGTCTACATTTGTATGTTACTTTACTGCCAGAAAGTTAGTTGCATTTTTGAAGATACAAATGCTTTATTAAAAAAATACCCTGTGGTTTAAAAAAAAATACCATTCAAAACCACAGATCTAAAGTTGCTAAATGGCTACTTCTCCCCACAATTAAAACTATAATATATTAATGTGCAAGCTAGAGCTGCACCTCCAAAGTGATAAAAGTAGACTATAGAGGCTGTGCAGACATTTACCTTGCAACCAAACTTTCACTCTGGTAGAACATTTCCACTTTTAGAAACTCATACCCATGTACGATATCAACTGTGATCATTGCCCACCTACATTCTATCATGAAACCGGTCAAGAACCGCCAACAGCAGGTGGAAAACCTTAAATATCAGAAGTGGAAGTTCCTACAAACGTCCACTATTGAATCATGTTGAACTTCAAGCATGGTGTGAGTGTTTAAAAGCGAAACGCGTTCTTTAAAAAATAGTGAAACACCTCTTTAAAACCTTACATTCTTCTTGTGTGCTTTTCTACTCTTTTCATACAGTCAGGTGATACCACCTGTTTTAAAAAAAACTATCTTTACAATCTCATTTCCAGCTTTACGCCCCAGCACTAGCAGTGCACCGACCAAGAAAAATACTAGCATGTCATCTGCAAAGAGGGTTAGATATAGTGTGAGAATTTCTGCGTATGTGAAACACAGCGGTGCAATGGGTCAAGTTTCAGCAATAAAGCACTGAGTAGCAATGTATAACATACCGAAGAGAAGTAAAGCAAGGGCTTGATCATTGACATCATTGTATACCTTTAAAACACACCAGAAGCCCGTACATCAGTCCCTGTGCATACTTCTCACATGGAGACAATTTCTCACTGTCTCATTTAGGGCCACAAAAAATATCTCTAGGTCTTGCACCAAAAACTTGAAATGAAACACAATCACCAACAACATAAGATGAATATTTGCTCTTTCTGCATACCCTTTTTCGGGACCCTTATATGGGGACAGATGTGCTGGTTGCCCCCACCTGACAGTGTCCCAGGTCTGTGTAGCAGAAAAATGCAGATTTAGAATATTTGTCACTATTTACTAATGTGTACTACTCTGAGATGCTTGATCAATACCAATTTGTCCACATGATGGTAGACAGAAGAACAATGCTCCCTGCTTTAAATATATAATACATTATATACATGAAAGACATGTAGGCAGAGCTGCTCAGTAGTCCAAGAAAGAGTATTATGATAAAACACAAACTGTCCACATAATTTTTGCTATTTTTTTTAAACAAGTATAAATAAATAAATGATTATCAAGTTGTATATTGCCTCCTTGTTTTCCAGCAGTCCCGTTAGATTGAGGTTTTTTGTGGTGTGGCTGACATGCGTGTGAGAGATACGCTGCGGCATGGTGAAGCTGAACAGACTGCTGAGGGTTTCATCTGCGGGTACCTGAAGGTTGTTGGTTCTAAGTGAAGGCTCCATGACGATCTGAGTGCACTCTTGACTGAAGGCTGCATTGGAATCCTTGTAGGGGTTCCATTAGAATCTGAGTGAAGGTTCCATAAGACTACCAGTAAACAGTCCCGTTAGAATCCGGGGGATCCTTTCCATGGGAATCGGAGTGGCAGTTCCATTATCGCATGGACAAAACGTTCCACCAGGCTTGACTGAACTTTCCGTGAATCTCCCCTAAATGGAATCTCCATTGGATTGATTGTTCCAGCTGAGTCCCACTGGAGGCGCATCTGATGTGACATTTTCATTGGCAATGCTTGACTGTTAAATTTAAATGTCCGATGCAGAACACACACGAACGTTTGTCAGAATACGGGTGAAACACGTAGAGGTTCCAGTTGAATCTATATAAATAGATGTACTAGACAGTGAAGTGAAGCGAGTGATCTGAATGTGTGATGCTGTTCGCTGTAACCTGCACCAAGGTTCTCTGCAATCCGAGTGTGTGAAGTGTCTGGTTTATGAAGCGATTTTCAATTAGAATCTGCATAGTTTTGGAGTAGAGTGAGCTCTCATCAAGATCTTAGTGGAGATTCATACAGATTTTCAGAGCAGAGATGACAGAGAGCCAGCTGAATCTCCTATACAATCTGTGGCTTCATTCAGAGGCTGGTTTTAAGGACCAGAATGGTTCTATATTCACATTCTAGCAGTGCTATACATTCAGCCAGAAGAACAGCTTTAGAGAGCATCCTAATGCCTAAAGCGTCGTATCTTGACACACTTTTATTGTTTTTGCTTTTCTTTTGTAGGCTCAATAAGACCCAATTTTAAAATTCTGCATCTTTAAACAAAGAAGGATGCATTATGCACTTTTGACCTACATTGCTTTGGAAGATAATTAAGTATACGAACATGACTCTGGACGTTCAGTGACCTGGATTGTAGCTGCAGTTTTGTGGCATGAAGACCTGCCAGAGGCCAGAAAACAAAAACCAAAGCACATCAACATGGCAAAGACTGACAATAATGATTGCTCTTGGTCCATTATGTGTTTACCCTGCCTGAGAATGGTGTTCTATTCAATGACTCCTGGCAGAACTGTACTTCTAGAGAAAGACTGCCAGAGAACAAGCCTGTTCAGATCCGCTGGGCTCAGCTCACCTGAGGCAGGTTGGAAAAGTTCAGCTCGAGCCTGTTGTATGAAACTCCCATGTTTGTGATACAGTCCAAAAAGTGATGGTTGCCTCTCAGGGCCAGATCTGTGGTCTATGTTTCATGTTTTTGATCTGGCACAATCCAAACAGTGCAAAGAATGTAAGAATCCCCCCCAAAAAATCACACAACTGGAATAATTAGAACGAAAAGCGTCACTTAAAAGTTCAGTTTTTAGCTCGCCGTCGCCATCCTTCCACGTGGCACCACTCAGTCCAGTTCAGTTTGGTTTCAGCGCTGCAATGTCAGATGTCCCCATTGACACCACAAGCAAACTCCACACACAAGAACCACCAAAATGTGGATCCTCCAGTTTAGATCCATAGAACACTGGGTTTCCTTGTCCACAGAAAGTGCTAAGCCGCTCTAGGTCCAACCGAGTCTTTTGATTACATACTAGGTCCATATATCGTGTGTGTGCATGTATGGATGCATGTGGGTGTGTGTGTGTTTGTGCCTGTACATATGCATCAGATGTTTACAGTAGAGTTAGTGTTGTTCATATGGACTCTCATCTCCTGAATACTAGTGATAATTTTTTTCTGATGTCCCGCCAAGTTCACTCCTACTCTTCGCAAATCCCTGAAAAACAGACAACAGGCCGCTATTTTTAAGGCATTCTGCCAACAAACAAGGAAATGTGTAATGCAAGTGATTAAAAGAACAAAATGCAATTGTCTTCCTGTTCACTTAGTTAACTAGCTTTTCAGTGCCGGTTTTGTGTTGACGTTAAGAGCACTGTTTTTCCTGCAATATATAATCTCGTCAAAGGTCTCAGCTCTTATATATACCCTGACTAAAGCAATTAAAAAGCTGTTACAATACTGTTCTGGTGGTTTCCGGATGGTCCCAGAGTTATGCATAAATGTCATACCAATTTTCTGTTGCTATATCTGTCTTTATAGAAGCCCACAGTTGTGTAGCTTTATAGAGCGCTTTCACAGGCTTGTAATAGATCCTGCACTCTCATTTTCCTTTGACCTTCACAACACTTAATTGCTTCTTTTACTAAAAAACTGTAATACTGGACTGCAGCGGAAGCAGAAATCTAAGACGCAAGGGTAAAGCTAAACCTGTCTACAGGGATAGATGTCTTAGCCCTCGTGTGTGTTTGCATGTGCGTACGTGGCCTTACTCTGACGTCATCTGAGCCACTGTTTCCAGTGAAGAGTAACCTCCCTCCATGAAGAGTTCAGTGTAGCGGCCCATCTTGATGGAGTCGAGCCACTCTCCGACGGTCTGGCTTCGAGTGCTGCTGTCTCCTTCTACGCTGGCGTGCTCAACTAACAGGTTGGAAACCCTGAAACGCAATGAAAGACTGATTATATATACACCGATCAAGCATAACATTATGAGCACCTGCCTAATGTTGTGTTGGTCCTTCTTATGTGGTCCAAAATGCTCTGAACCATTGGGCATGGACAAGAGGACCTCTCAGGGTGTCCTATGGGGTCTGGAACCAGGATGTTGGCACTGGATCCTTTGGGTGCTCTGGCTTGTGCAGTGGGTCCTCTGTCAATCCAACTTGTTCCACTGCATCCTGTTGATGCTTGATCACAATGGAGTGAAGGAAGTTTGGAGGTCAAATCAACATGTTGGGCCATTGTTCCTCATTGTTCCTCAACAGGTTCTTAATTGTTGGATGTTGTTGCCATATAGTGGGGTGTATTTTCCTGCAGGGGTAGGCCAGTGACATTTTGGATTTCTGTTTGCACGAGGGAGTGTTCTTGTTGTGGAACCAAGTTTAATGTGGGTGTCTCCGTCTCATCAACACGGATGTTAAAATCCAAGGTTTTCCATCAGAACACCACATAGAACCAATATGATCAATGTTATTCACTTCACCTGTCAGTGGTCAGGATGTTGTGGCTGATCGATGTATATTCTTCTATAAACTGACTGTTGGGATGTAGTTCAAGCAGATTACCATATATATTTAGCAGCTGGGTCCGCAAATGCGTTTTAAAGCAGAACTCAGCAGTCCTGACCGTTACCGGCGAGACTTCATCATGCTAGTTATGCACCATCACACAAAGCTGAAAACGCTGTCCTCTCCCTCTCCAAACTCTTTGTCATTCAGCTCACTCCTCCGGCTAACAAATAGAGCTCTGCCTGCCATCAAACTGAAATGTTCATGCTAGTTAACAGTATTCTCCACGCCGCGGCTAGAACAGGAGCGTGGTGTGGAAAAAGGACCGGCCTCGTCGGCTTCCCTTTAATCTACACGACTGTCATATGTCACCGCAGGGCTGTTAGATACGCTGTTGATTTATTAGGTGGTTTCCTGTTAGTGAGTGTCTCAGTAGGAAATAGAGAAGCGAACAAAAGATCTAACATTATCTCAGAAAATAAGGTAATAAGGTGTTGGAGTAAATGCTTGCTTCACAGCACTCATAGCTTTTACATGCCGATACACACTAATACACATAAACACACATATACTCTTGATTTTAACCAGACTGAGCCACTTTCATCTATGTCTCTGCTCTCACACAGCAGCCAGAGACTACATTCATCCCATTTTTAATTATTCTGCAGCTACACACAACTTCAACAAAGACTCTGTTTACATTTCATCTCAATGATGATGAGCCTATTAGCTTGGAGTGCCGGGTTTAATTCACTTAAGAACGAACGGGTAAATTAATACGCAGACGTTCTCGAGATTCAAAAGCAGTCACAAAGAATGAGCACAAGTGTAACCGGTTTATTTCACATCACATTGAGCAGTTTTGCCAAGTCTTACTAAGTTTTACTAGGAGCTGGTTTTGTAGCTTCACGACGTCTTATTTTGAAAAATGACCCATTAATTAGATTGTCATTTCTTGACTGATGTGATGGATACGACGCAGCCAGCTTCATTAAATGTCTGCTGCTCTTGTTGGATTCCATAATAGGGCAATCTGAGGTGTCATATAAGAACCAAAACACAGATGCATTCCTAAATTTCTAATTCCCCAAAGCTGACACACTCAGATCATGTAGATCACTCTAACTGTTGCTCCTTGACTGCCCTTATTTTCTACACAAGGCTCAAATGCTCTGACAGCACGGTCCTACCTGTGTGAAGAGTTGACCAGCTTTTTTAAAGAGCTGGGGTTGCGGATGAGCTTGTCTAGTAGACAAACAATCTCATCAAACTTGGGCCGGTTGCTGCGTTCTCGCTGCCAGCAGTCCATCATTAGGTGGTACAGGGCCTCGGGGCAGTCCATGGGACCCGGCAACCTATAGCTCTCCTCCACTGCTTTTATTACCTGCGGGCAGATTGAGGGATGGAGAAAGACAGGCGGAGGTTAGGTCTTTGAAAAAGCAATGCAGTGGTGCAACAGCTCAGGGCGATGAATTTGCTAATTGAGGAAAGTACCTGGAGGGTAATGCCCAACTTATACTGACATGACAAAGACCTTTAGCATTGCTGTTTACCAGCAGGGGAAAAGATGAACACATACACTTAATAAAAAGCACGCAACAGATGACAAGGAACAAATGCTAAAGCCTGCAACACAATACATAAAAGCACAAAAAAGAGAGAAGAAAACCACTAAACCGCTAGCTATCATCATAAAATCCAGACATCAATCGCTAGTATCAGATCAGCCTCGCCCTGTTGCACCTGGTCTTTGAGGAGAAGTCCAAACCCCCCATGTTTTATGTTTGCAGCCGACAGAAGCAGCTAATCGGGCTAAAAAGCTGAACCGTCCCTGCTTTTCAGACTGGAAAAAATGCAGCTTTGGCAGCCTAAAACATCCCATTTGATCTCACATTATATGTAATTGTGCTGAAATCGGTCGCGCAGTCACTGAATCTTGATTACTGCTTAAAAGCACGGTGATCGTTTAATCAGAGCTGACCCAGTTTGAGGTAATGCGACTCTCCTCCACCTGATTCGACGGTGAAATGAAAATCTGCTGCACGGACACACATAGGGGGGGACGCCACATGTCTCGGCGCTTGTCCCCGACACACTTCAGCAAGGCAATATCATTTCCAAATGAAGTTCTCCCGAGCCAGACCTGGAATCCTGATACTTGCTCCAGGGATGCACCTGCTCCCTGTTTGACCCCTCCACTCGCAACATCCGTGAAGTTTGCCAGCAAGGAAAAAAAAAAAAAGTAAAATCCCCCTGCAAGGATCAACAGACTCGCATAACATAAAAGCATTATTTGTTTATTTCACACGCCGCACAGCGCACTTAATCATTTCCGCGAGTAACAAGACGCAGCGCGGAATCACAGAAATGTTTTTAGGTGGGTGGGGATTGAGTTGGATGAATAATAAATAAGCCCCAGCTCCCTCCGTTAGACCCTGCAGTGGAAGCCAGGATGGAGTTTTCAGCCTAGTTCTGCCAGTGTAAGACACTGCAGGGAATTGATTTGTTGAGTTCATGACAGCCTTTACTTGTGTCAAATTCACACAAAAAGGCAGACATGATAGCACGCCAACACACACGCATACGTACGCTTGATGCTAAAGCATGAGAGAGAGAGAGAGAGAGAAACCACGGCATCAAATGATCGCTGCGTGCTGAGAGGGCGAAGAACTACACAAAGCTGACTGGCAGGGAGGAAAGATCAGAGGGAGAGGAGCGAGAGACCGAGGTGGGAGAAAGAAAGAGAAGGCGGACGAGGGGAAAAGAACGAACACAAGACAGAGACTGCAGTTTTGAGAGAGACGCACAAAAAAAAGAGAGAGGGGGACAAGAGAGAGGAGTGAGAAGGCGAGAGAAATGGGAAACAGAAGGAGAGAGCTTAGAGAAAGAGAGAGTGTGAGAGCCCTGCACTTTCTTGTGCAGATCAGAGAAAATCCAGCATAACGCTTTCAATTAAACATCAAACGTCTTCTCCTCTCCTCTCCTCTCATCCTCCTTCTCCTCTCCTCCTCCTCCCTTCGCTCTAGACTCGGAGACAGACAGCCTAATAACCAAAAGGAGGGAGGAGTCTGGAGCAGGGGGATGGAGAGGTCACTGGAGGGCCGGGCCTGCATATGCTGCCTGGGCTAGTGGGCGGGACGGTGGCAAGCGAGTGCATGTGTGTGGCGTCTGGATCGAAGGCTACACGTATCAGTATGACATTAATGCAGTTGCACAATTGTGCTAATAATGCTGCATGCATCACTCAGAAAGGTGCAGGGGTGGTTCTGGCACCTGATTTCGACGTGATGTACACTGATCAGCCACAACATTCCGACACTGACAGGTGAAGTGAATAACATTGATCATATTGGTACTATGTGCTGTTCTGATGGAAAACCTTGAATTTTAACATCCATGTTGATGAGACTTAGACACCCAAATAAACATTGTCCCACAACAAGCACACTCCCTCATGCTAATGAAATCCCAAATGTCACTGGCCTACCCTCACAGGAAAATGCACCCCACCACATGGAAAAACATCAACCAATCAGGAACATGTTGAGGAACATGACAATGGACCAACATGTTGATTTGACCTCCAAACTTCCTACAGCCCATTCTGATCAAGCATCAACAGGATGCAGTGGAACAAGTTTGATTGACAGAGGCCCCACTGGACAAGCCAGAGTACCCAAAGGATCCAGTGCCAACGTTCTGGTTCCAGACCCCATAGGACACCCTGAGAGGTCCTCTGGTCCATGTCCAATGGTTCAGAGCATTTTGGAGCACATAAGAGGAACCAACACAGCATTACGCAGGTCCTCATAATGTTATGCCTGATCAGTGTATTGATCATGATCAGTGCCTCCAAGAATTCCAGTGTGCCTAGACTGTCTGTTTGCGCACAAATGGCAAATAAGAATCTTGAATCTCAACTCTTGTATTATTTCGAGTCGAATTCTAGTCAACAAAAACCAAAAACACATGATTCTGGTAATCATCGGCCACACTGTAGTCTCATTTTTGCGTTCTGAATTCAACAGCATCGAAGCACTTTGAGGTCACAGCCATCGCCATCTTTGCGTATGGTTGCTATGGTTACATGTGCTATTCCAGTGTATGGGAAATTAGCTCCGTTTCCCCGTGATCTGCCGGATGACATTGCCTTGCCAAATGTGAGGAGCTTCTTAATTAACGGCACTGCAGCAGGTCAAACTGGGAGAGATTTGGGTTGGCAACGGACATTTTGATCAGGAAGTGCAGTGTGCGACTCCACAGGCGCTGCAGCTCGTTGGAAAAACTTCAATGTCATTGTTTGGTTTCGTCTCAGCTCTCATCTTGGAACAACGCTACAAGTTTTCTTTCAACGTGTCGTGAAACTTACGTCCTGATTGGACATCTCCCAGTAGGGCCTCTCGCCGTACGACATCACCTCCCACATGACGATGCCGTAACTCCACACGTCGCTGGCGGAGGTGAACTTCCTGTACGCGATCGCCTCTGGAGCCGTCCAGCGGATGGGAATCTTCCCGCCCTGTGGAACAAAAAAACCAAACATTTACACGATCATCCCCGCATGTCTGCAGATATAAAAGAAACCAAGTAATTCCAACCTTCCATCTGTTCTGCTTCATTTTACCTAAATAACTCTGATGTTTTTACAGTCCCACGCTGGTACAAATGACCTACCGGTGGATAAATACAGCTGGAGTCATTCAGGAATGTGATATTTTGTTATACAAAAGAGAGAAAACCAAGAAGAGACCTTAATTGAGGCACTTCATGTGGTCCAACCCACACTTAAGACTAATGAATACCAATTTGGGAACATTCATGATACCGAGTTTCACTTTCTTGTGCGGAGTCCCCGTCCTGACTGTCGGGGGGCCTGAGATTCATGCACTCATTTTCCCTCATCAGCTTTCATTGCGAAGATTAAAAAAAACCAAAAAAGTTCACAGGAAGACCGCTGAGTTCCACAGGAAAATGTGTTTTCAGCTGACGAGTAATGAAATTAGCTTGATGTGCTATTGATGAACACAGCAGCAGGACGTCTCGGGGTCTGATTATTCGAAGGGTGTGAATTATGCCATCCTCACCGCTCTGTCACGGAAGGAGAGTCAGACGGCGATAAAGTAAGAGATAGAGAGATAGAGAGATAGAGAGAGGTGAGTGACAGCATATTTGGCGCTGAGGCGGCGAGCCTCGGTGCTAATTGAGTGTTGCGGGGACCGAGCAGAGGACTAATTGGCCCTCCTCCTGCAGGAAGCAGCCGGTCTCTGGCTGACAGCACGCCACTCAGCCCGGGATGCACAGCTCAATTTAAAGCCTGCTGCTGTCGTGCAAGTGATTTTTTTTTTTGTGTTGAGTTTTTCCCCCCACTTAATCTGAAGTTTGATGCAGCAGAGCCACACAGATACACACCGGATTAAATATGAATGAAGACAACAGCGTGCCCTCTTTCTCTCAGCCACCGGAAAGTGGATTAATTGATAGCATTTTCTGGTTCCAGCTTTTAAATATGCAGACTTGATGCTTTTCTGTGTATTTTATGTCATTTTTAAATGAGCCCTGGACATCTGCTCAGACAAAACAAACAATTTTTAAGATGCTCTGTGGCAATGCTCATTAGCCGGAATCCTGTGCGGCTTCTTTACCCGTGTGGTGTATGCGGCCTCGGGGTCGTCTTCCAGGACTCGTGACAGACCAAAGTCAGACACTTTGCACACGAGGTTACTGTTGACCAGGATGTTGCGAGCTGCCAGATCGCGGTGGACGTAACCCATGTCGGAGAGGTATCTGCGTTCATCAACAGATGGGAGAAAATTGAACATAAACACAACGAATGAATGATATATTCAGTAGTTTAATGTGTGAGTTGTGATTGGTTGTGTGTACCTCATGCCAGAAGCGATGCCACGCAGCATCCCGACCAGCTGGATCACAGTGAACTGACCATCATTTTTCTGTAGAAGAGAAGAAACAAATAGGAAAACGCATCCTTAATGATCTATAACTAAACTACTGAGTACAGTGGAAGAACATACTTCATGGGAGATGAAAGAAAAGACAAGGAACGACATAAGATGACTAAAGTTTCAGTTATGCGGAACCCTCGCTGCAGTGCTTCTCCTTCGTGTCTGCATTGCCTTATAGCTTTACATAACATATGCACCACTTATGTAATACTGCTAATTATTCAGAATAAAATTGCAGTGGAACAATCCGGTTAAGTTGGCATTGTTTGTACTGTAGACTTCAAGATGCATTGATCAGAATGCAGAGGAAGTGTGTGACATCTGCACTGAGAAGCAGCCACTTAAAGGTTGCCCTGTAGCATGAAAGCCTCACAAACATCGAGCTAATTAAGCTATGGTGTGGCAACAAAGTCGATAACAAAGATAAGTCTGCGTGTCCTCTTTAGTTTCACCTCCGAGAGACTTTTCGAGTAGGCGCATTAATGCAGTTCACTCTCAATCACTTGTAATTCCTTGAAATATACAGCACTAATTTTCTTAATTTCTGCATAAATATGACCTTAAACATAATCAGAACTTCTGGCAAGCAATCAAAATCAACAACAAGATCACATTTAAACAAATTAAGATAAAAAATACTATATTTAGCCATTTATTTGCATGTGAACCTGTGTTTTCAGTATCTGGTGTCTCTAAATAATGTTTCTAGATGACTGTAAGGAAAAGGAATTTTAGTCCATTCTTCCCTGCAGCCTCAGCTCCGGGACGTTGGCGGGTTTCCTCACGTGAACTGCTTGTTTCAGGTTCTTCCACATTTCAGTTGGATTAAGGTCAGGACTTTGAGTTGGCCATTCCTAAACTGTATTCTTTAACCACTCTTTGGTCGAGCTCTTTGCGTGCTCAGGACTGTTGTCTCGCTGCGTGACCCACTTTCCCTTGAGGTTCATTTCACAGACAGATGTTTTGACATTTTCCTTTAGCATTTGCTGGTAGGATTCAGAATTCATTGTTCCGGGAATGACCAGCCGTCCTGGTCCAGATGAAGCAAACTAAGGCCAGAAGCATGATACTACCACCACCATGCTTTACAGATGGAACTAGAAAAGCACTCAGAGAGCTCATACCTCCGCCAAGGAGTTTCAGTCCACCCCCAACACAATCTCCCAATTCACATATTTTATGTGGAACGTTACAGATACAAATGTAATTACAGACATTTGGAATTTCCTACTGACAATGTGGCCTTCACCCCATCCAACCTAATGAACAGGTGCGGCGCGGCAGCTCCTAACAGCCTCCCAGCTTCTTAGACAACCGGAGATAAGAATGCCGGCCCAACCGTGCGTATGTCGCACGGAAAGAAAAAGAAGAAAAACTGCAAGGAAAGAAAACTCCGTCATTGTCGCTGTCTGTCGCGTGGAGACCCAAAAACTCATGTGGTCAAAGGGGGTTACCCCAAAAACAAGAGTGCCCTCTGGTAGCTTTTAGAGTAAACTGCATTTAATTGTCCACCCCGTTACACTTACATTTAAAAAAATTCCTGGATCCAGACAGTGATCCGGATCAGTCACAAAATATCATCATTTGTTCCTTGTCCCATTTCACACATTTCCTGAAAATTTCATCCAAATCCGTCCATGACTTTTCAAGTTATTTTGAACACAGACAAACAAACAAACACAAACAAACCAACGCCGGCCATCGCATAACCTCCTTGGAAGAGGTAATAATGATCTTCTTTCTCCAAGCATAGTGCTTGTCATTTTGGTCTCATCCATTCACAAAACAGTCATCCAATAGCCTTTATATGCTTGTCCACATGATCTTTACCAAAATATAGATAGGCAGAAATCATTTGCATTTGAGAAAAGTGGCCTTCTTACAATCCTCCTATGCATCCCTTTGTTCTTCAGTTTTCTCCTGATGGTAAACCCACGAACATCAACATTAGGAGTCTTCAGTTACTTAGAAGTTTCCCTGGGTTCCTCTGTGACAAGAGAAACTACTACATGCTTTGATCTTTGTTGGTCAACCACTTCTGGATCTGGTCTTAACAATCGTCTTGAATTACCCCCATTTGTACACAACCTCTCTTACTGCCTACTGGTATTCTGTAACCTTTTCCAGCCTGATGAGCGTCATTTTCTACTGTCCATCTCCTTTGTTCGAGCCATGATACACTCGCACAAGCATGTTGTGGAGATCAGACTTTTACTGAGCCCTGTTCTTTAACTAGTAGACCCTGACCTGCACCTCAGGTTGTTCCTCCAGCTTTGGAGACAGACCAAGATTAAGGATTCCTCTCATACTGCCCAGAGCTCAGTGCTGCCCTGCTGCCCTGAATCACACCATGTTTTCTGAAATCACCGTCTCCGGTAAAGACAAAGGTCTTCCCCGAGTGAGTCACCTTCTTGACTCCTCTCTTCCAGTCCTGAATTCAACTTTCTCCTTCTGCTACTCTTATAATCTGTATACCAAGATATAAATAATTTGGTTTTTTTTTAAATTCAAGAAAGAAATAATGAGAGGAAAAGAACCTTTTTTGCCATGGACAAAAGATTAACTCAGGTTTTTAATTTTTAAACTACTGAGATAATATTCTGCATCAATGCAAGCGGTAGGATTTGCATTGTAGCAAGGTTCAAAGATGAACGAAGCATGCCTAACTTCATTCTGCAGATCAGAATTTGCATCTTGACGCAGACCAACAATACAAAAAAGTCTTCTTCCACAGTCTTATCCTCATTTTAACCAAGTATACTAGTTCATCAAACCTATATTAACACCAGTTTATTGGTCAAAATGATGATCTTTCCCTTACTTTTTCCAGACTTCCACCAAGCTGAAGTCTTGAAAGACGTTGCTGTTGAATGGATTTTGCAAAAATCATCCAATATTAATGTTGTTTTTGGATGATAGGGTCTAAGTTCACTGTAAAAATAAGTGTATTTGAGCTGTAGTTGAAGTAAACTATGGCTTCGAATGACTCATTTAGTTTTGTGGATTCTATCAACCTGAAATGACGCTTGAAAGTGCAACAATAAGCTCTTCTGCTCCTTGCTTAGCATTTCATATCAGTTTTCTGTTGCAACTCAACAAACATTTCCTTCAAGTGGGATTAGAGAGCGACGAAAATGTTAAATCTAATGACAAAATCAGGTTTTGCATTTTACATTTGGGTTTAAGTTGATTTTCCCTGAAATTAAACTGCGGCAGTGCAAACTGTTCACTTGAGAGGAAGTAAATCTAACTTAAACCATAATTTGGATAAACCTAATCCAAATGCATGTCACCAAATGAAGCACATTCTCTTTTTTCAGTGTGTAATAACTATTTTGTAGTTATGCACACTGCTTTTCCCCTGCTATGGAAGACCTTGCAACTAGGATTCCTCGAAGTTGTTTCCCCGGTGGCAGCTCTCAGTTGTTAGTTTAAGCTTCAGCTCCTTCCAATCCGAATGTAAACTCTCCAGCCTCCCCCTCATCTGCTCTTCGTATTTCCACAGCAGACATGTCGCCACAGCAGAACACTCCTTTCCCCCCACCTCGTGGATTCAACCTCACTTCCCCTCACTACCACTTTTTCCATCCAGCCACAGCAGAACATCCCACTTACATGTGAAATGAGATGTTAAGCCCAAGATGTGAGTTATGAGCCTCATGGTGCATTGTCCGTGGCAGTGACAGCTAATCCAGGACCCAGTCCGGCCCCTGGTTTTCTCATGGCTGTGTCATTTATACCGGCCTCAGTACACCAGCCATCCATGTAATTACTTCACAGGGTTTTCTGCGCTGCTCCGCCTGCCGGTCCCTGTCTCCTCCGGCTTCCCCTTGGCCGTCCAGGTTTATCCCCCAAAGGCACACAGGACAGTCATGTCAGCAGCTTCCACCGACCACAGCCCCACAGCACATCTCCTCCTTCCTTTGTCTGTATTTTGTCTCGCAGCATCCTCCTTTTGCACACCGTCGGCACGAGAACATCATGTTCAGGAGTCATTTCTGATCTTTTCAGTCTGCACATCTTTCCTCCCCCCCTTTCCCAGTATTTTTTCGAAATGCACCTAAACCATCTTGCCATTATTGTGCTGAATAACACGACCTTATTTCTCTCATCTCCCCACCATTAACCATCCTCGGGAGGAATTTACTCATTTTTTTCATGCAGGATTTAGCCTTGTCCGCCACCTGAGCATTGGGCCATTGTTACCGGTGAATGGACTGTTAAGTGCTCTGGAGAGGGATCACCTGATTCAGAAAATCTGCCTGCCTGCCTCTTCATTACAGCCCAGCTTAGACTCTCAGTGAAGTCAAGTCTAGTCGACACAGGGCAGACATTATTCCGGGCCTGAGTGCTCAGATGACTTTCGTATTTCCTGGTTAAGTGATCCGTGTCGCGTTCAGGGCGAGTGGATATTTTGAAATGTGCAGAATTGTGTTTAAAATCTGCACCGTGCACACACACCCTACAGGTTATCCCATTAGTTATTATTGACTGAAGCTCATTTATTGAGAAATATCACTCACATAGCCTGAACACACATCTAAGTGACTGTTTTCCCCTCGAAAGATGTCATGAAAACACCCGACCACTGTCTCCGTTTTGTGCAGCCCAGCTAAGACTTCATACAAATATTCACGGCTATCACATAGTCGTCTCCAGTTAGTTTCTGCCTGAATGTGTAGAACGATGAGCTACTGAATTGGAATAATGATAGCCTTGGTGAGCTAATTCCCATTTCGCACTGATCCTCTCTGACCACACTGGTGTGTCTCTATTAAAAAAAAATGTATTTTTCTTTCCAGAAGATTAAATGTTCTTCCACCTCTGTGATAATTGTCCTCTCAATTTGGCATATCAGCAAGTAGTGCCTCTCCACCCATGTCTCTTTGCAGCATACTTCAGTCCAATGAGATGTTTGAGCACAACACTGATCTGTCCATTTGATAAAGCCAACAATGCCGTCTAAACACTTCCTTTCAAACTGATGCCTCTTGCACCCCTTTATCCCTTCCGGTCCTACCTTGAGGAAAGTGTCCAGTGACCCATTCTCCATGTATTCAGTGATGATCATCACTGGCTTGCCTGAGAAACAAAATACAAAGACACATTTTCTTACAAAAACAAGTGTATATCTGTGTATGAATTAGCAAATTAGATTTTTAAATCTGATGTAAACCATACAGAGGGTAAAAAGTGTGAACACCGATCCGAGATTGTCCAATGAATCTCAATTTCAACGAACATATAGGACAAGACTAGACTAAAGAAGAACAACTGATGGATATGGGTATTGACTTTAGAGCACTGATGAATCAGAAAGATAAAAATCAATAATAGAATCTATAGTTTCATGGTGGCCATTTAGGTCTCATCTTGTCAGACTAAGTTCGGCTTTGTTTTCATCACTCTCCTAGTATATTGTCATAGCTTTTACCACTGGCCTGTAGTGATGCATTTAAATGTGTTTCTTTTGTCTAAAAAGCCAAAGATATTAACATTCTAATGGTATGAAACAGCAGAAAGGCCAAATACTGGAGGAGAAGGAATTATTAAATGTTTGCCATTGTTGCTTGAAACACAACTTGAATGATTAATAGATAATAATCAATTATTCAACTAGTTGTTGCAGCTTTGGCTCATATAATCTTTCCAAAACTCTCTACTTGAGAAACGCACAAATTTCGATAGAAGACTGTAAAAAAAGAGACCATACAATTCTACACGTCTTTACAATTAACAAAAATGAAGCTAAGATCCTATTACGAAACTTTTTCAAACACTTCTGCATCAGCTATCTATTGGAAAACCCAACACACTGGGGATTTTCTCGCAAATATGACATTTGCTGACATAAACTGTGTGTGTGAGTCAGAAAAAAGGTCATTTTTAAAGTAGAACTCCGCTGAGCCTGATAAACGACTGGAACCTGACTGAAGGAGTACATCTGAGCCTGATGGATGACAGAAAACCCAGACAGAGGTACAAACCGAAGAAACCGGAGCAGAGTTTGAGAAGCAGAACTTGACACACTGAGCTTGCGATTGATAACTATCGACACAGGGTCGTCTCGGCTATCTGCATAGTTTACACTCTCAAATTAAATGCTTAATACGATGCGCTAAATCCGACGATGAGCACGTATGCCGATGACTCACTCTTGGTGACCACGCCCTCCAGACGGATGATGTTCGGGTGGTTAAACTGGCCCATGATTGATGCCTCCCACAGGAAGTCACGTCTCTGCTGCTCCGTGTAGCCGGCTTTCAAGGTCTTAATGGCAACCGGGATCTCTCTTTTCCCGGGCAGCCTCAGCGGTCCACTGCACACCTCACCGAACTCCCCTGAGGCAAAAAGACAGACCTTAAGAGTGGCCTCAACATTTCAGCCAACCTTGACCTGCAAAAATACTGTCAAATGGGAAATCAAGCCTGCATACACGACCCAAACCTTAACCTACACAATATACAAGTGTTGTTCTGTTAATTAATCTTACATGAACCCAATATTCAGCCCCTTATAATTTATTTCTTTCATGTCTGAGAGTGTTGGGATGCAGTATTTCACTGCAGCGTAGTTACAGCTCTGGTGAAGCCAACAAATGTTGCAAATCAACCTGTTTGTCGGCACAGCACACACCATTTATAGCCATGTGAGCTGTCATTTTCTAGCACAGCGTTTGGCTTAACTGCCTGTGTAAAAGCGCGCTTCTAAACAGGACGTTTATGCGATTATGAACGTGGCAGCTTTATGGCGGCTGGAGAAAATATAATGCATGACAGAAGAAGCAACGAGAAAATGGTTAAATTGCACACAGCACGGCTTGTTTTAGTGAAGTGCTGCTTTCAGAACATTGACTAAACAGCTTAAAATGAACAGTAATATAACCTGTAGTTCATTATTATGGCTAGTTTTCATGCTCAGAAGAAGAATCAGCGGATTTCCACACATCTTCGCCGGTTTGACTCACCAGCGCCGATGATCCTTTCAATGGAGATGAATGAAACGTCGATCTCTTGGGCAAACTCGTGCACTGCCTGGTTGGGATCTTCATAGGTGAGGGGGTCGATGTAGGTGCGCACCCCTGGGAACTTTACTGAGGAGACACACACATGGCATCATTAGCATTTAGATGTCATTTAGGACATATTAACACATAGCAGAGGCTTGTATCTAGCATGCAACATCCACATAAATAACAACCCAACAGCATGAGTGGTCACATTTTTGGTTCGCACATTGAAAAAGCCCATTTTATTGTGATGATCAGTGTTGGACGTGGGAAATTGACTGACTGGTTATGATAAAACAATGGAAGATATTTAGTTTGCATGTTTTTTCTGTATAGTTTCCATATTGCAGACACAGTTGCAAATCAATCAGACTCAAGTGCTTCTACAGAACATATGGAACATTGTGTTAAGCTTCGATGTGTAATCAGAACTATTTATAACCTTGTACTTGCCAATATAGCTGTCAACTTTGTCACTGCTATTACCGTGATGCGGCTACATCAGCTTATCATTTAAGTTCTCGCTGACACTACTTAAAAGAACTAAATACAATGATTCAGACATTTAATTACACTATAAAGACAGCAGCCTTTCAATCATGATTAATACATGAGCGCTAATTTTAAATATTTCCTTTGATGGCATGAATCAATATGACAGTATCCCACACATATTGGCTCGGTGGTGTGTTTTTTTTTTCTCCTGACTTTTCCGGAGCTGATGTACCCGTCACACTTGGCTGTGATGCCAACAGATGGATCGCGGGGTACAATGCCAGAAAATGCGGACAAATATATTAAAGCTGTCACAGCCTATAAATCGTCAAAGCTCGATGTGTTCTCTCTGTTAGCATGGCGGCCATGTGGCGGGCTTGTAGCTGTGCCATTTCAAAGAATAGCTCCTGGTACAAAACACTGTCGACTGTACTGGTTGTACACACAAATGCCGACGGAGATGTACCGACTCGCAGGGACGTGACCGCTGTTTGAACCCGCTACTGTACATGTAGGTTAAACTTTGGATGAACTTGCACACACACACACACATACAGTACACTTATACAGGATGAGTTTTTTAACTTACTGTGACCATTGTGAAAATGCATCTTTTCCTCTTCGGGATCCTGCTTCGCTTTGCTGTAGCCACACCGCCTAAAGAGGAGGAGGAGGAGTCCAAAACACATCAATGTGATGCCACAGCACATGTAGAAACAATGACTGAGCATCACTGGCATTGCAGAATTACACAAACTGATGAAGTGGGGAAGACAAATCAGTCTTTCAAGCCCTATACACCGATCGGGTATAACATTATGACCATCTGCATAATATTGTGTTGGTCCCCCTTATGTGGTCAAAAATGCTCTGAACCATTGGGCATGGACAAGAGGACCTCTCAGGGGTCTGGAACCAGGACGTTGGCACTGGATCCTTTGGGTACTCTGACTTGTGCAGTGGGGCCTCTGTCAATCAAACTTGTTCCACTGCATCCTGTTGATGCTTGATCACAATGGGGTGTAGGAAGTTTGGAGGTCAAATCAACATGTTGGGCCATTGTCATGTTCTTCAACATGTTCCTGATTGTTTGATGTTGTTTCCATGTGGTGGGGTGCATTTTCCCACCAATGACATTTGGGATTTCCATTTGCATGAGGGAGTGTGCTTGTTGTGGGACAATGTTTATTTGGGTGTTTAAGTCACATCAACATGGATGGCAAAATCCAAAGTTTCCACCATGTAGCACCAATATGATCAATGTTATTCACTTCACCTGTCGGTGGTCATGATGTCGTGGCTGATCGGTGTATTGAATTTCAACGCCAATCAGCCATTTTCACCGGTAACACACTTCTAAATCAGCGCAGATATAGAAACTGCCTTTACAGTTCACTTTAAGCTGAGAGCTGCAGTCACTGTGCAGCATTTGTTACACGTATTTCCAGTTTCTAGTACAAAATGTTGATCACAAAATGTCCAGAGCAGCAAACCCTGGTCAGCGTGGATCTAAGTGCAAAATAAGCTTTTCTTATTTCCTCAAAGAATCTGCTAACCCACATTTCAAGGGGGTTCAAAAATATTGCTGAAATCGCTGAAAACTACCAGCCTTCTAGACGGAAGCAGAGGGCTGCAGTTTTCACATAACATCTTTCCTTCCAAGAAAGCAGTCCTCAACAAACGAACTCTGACTTTTGGCGCGGGAGAGACACATCTATCACTTTTCAGTAACGGCAAGAATAAAGATTTTTATCAATTCGCTCAGTCGGGCTTCTGTCTGTGCTTGTATTATATCCTTTTTCCTGTTACGTCCAAGCGAGCCCTCTGTAACCTTGACGGCCTCCACATGTATTCATTTGTGTGCTCTGTGTGTCGCTCTGTGTGCGTTAGTGCTCAAAAAGCTTCCGCCCCGGCCAATATTTAGACAAATGGCATCAGAGATAATCGCAGATAACCCAGATTAAACAGGAGGATTGATTTTAAACGTGATCCCGTATGCAAACACAAACACAAACACAGCATAAAGCAAACACAGACACAGATTCACAAATTGCTGTATCTGTGAGGCGATTGATTTTCAAGCTGTTTCAGACGGGGGAGTTTTCCCTCATCTTTTAGTTCTTGAAGGTAAATAGAATACAACCGCACGTCCAAGTCTTTCCCCATCACGGCTCTCTGTAGGACAACCAGGCCTGGCTAGAGGGGGTTTGCAACGGGCAGCTGGATATTTTCAGAAAGCGGGGAGGGGGGGGAGGTTCATGTGTGTGTTTGCATGTGTGTGTGTATTCTGTGTCTGCCGGAGGGTGTTTAGTTTGCCGGATCCGTTGAGTCAAGGGGTTTGGGCACGCTCAGAGCCGGCTGGCCCTCCAACTTCATGTATGCATGTGTGTGTGTGTGTGTGTGTGCTGTTAACCCATGCATATCAGTGTGTACACATGTGTGCTGTGTGTGCCGGATGTCTATGCATGCATGCGTGGTCTGGAGAGTCATGCATGCAGAGGGTGAAGGGGGGGGTTGTGGTGCTCGTGCCCTAAATCCATCACTGGGAAATTTGGCTCCATCCATCCCCCCCCCACACACACACACACACACACACACACACACAAAACCCCGAGTGATCCTCATCCCTAAACCACCTCTGTGTCTTTCTGATTCGCTTCTTTAATCCCTGAACATCCCCAGTCCACCCGCTGTATGTTCAAAACGACGCTGTCTTTGTGGTTAAATTATTGAACAAGGATCAACTAAATTAATAAAATGTTGACCTCATAGTTAAACGGATGGAGAGTTCGATGAATAAAGAAGCAATAAAGTATTTGCCCCCCTACAGAAATTGTCTATTTTTGCATATTTCTCACACTTAAATGTTCCAGATCATCAAATTAATATATATATTTATTGAATATTAGACAGGGATAACCCAAAAAACACTAAATGCCATTTTTAAATTATGGTTTATTGAAGATTTATTGAAAACCTATATCATCCTTGTGATAAAGTAATGCCCCCCCGAAATCGAATAACTGCTTGGTCCTTTGGCAGCAATGTTTGAATGTTTGTTACAGCTTCTGATCAGTCTTTTACGTCACCATTGAGGAATTTTGGCCCACTTTTCTCTGAAGAATAGTTTTAATTTGGTCACATTAGATGGCTTTCCAGCGTGAACTACCCTTTTAAGGTCTTGCCACAACATCTAAACAGGATTCAAGTCCAGACTTTGCCACTCCAAAACCTTAATTTAGGTCTTTTTTAGCCACTCAGATGTGGATTTATGTGCTTTGGGTCTTTGTCTTGCTACATGAACCATCTGTGTTGAGCTTTAGGTCATGGACTGATGGGTGGATATTCTCCAGGAGGATTTTCTCTTCTCTGCAGAACAGTTTTAATCCGGCCACATTAGAAGGTTTACGAGCATGGACTGCCCTGTCAAGGCCTTCCACAACATCTCAATTGCCCCCAGCTCAATGCAAAAACCGCAGTTTGTGTTTTGTTGGTTTGTCTTTGTCTCATAGGGGCAAATACTTCTGCACGGCCCTGCATGTTGGATAAAAGATGAATGAACAGATCTGTGTAAAGGGGGATGGATGAATGAATTAAGAGACAGGAGGAGGACTGGGTCAGCAAAACACAAGATATTCCAAATAGTAAGAGAGGATCTTGAAAATACCCTCAGCTTTGTTACTAAATTCTGGTTTAGTTCAAGTATATCAACATATATAGCCTGCAATAAACTATTTGACAGGTTTTTTTTAGGGGGAAGATAGGGTTAAAGAAGACAAATCAGTTGAAGAAACTTCAACAGATTTCCTTTGTTTACTGTACAGTAAACTGTTACTGCACGTGACAAAAAGGTTTGAAGAAAACTGGTTGTACCAATTAAGACGAGGTTAAAATATGAGCCTGCAAACATAACAATAATGCAATGTATAGTACGCGGTGCATTAAGTGGCAAACGCTGGACTGAAACCGTGCAAGGCAGTGTCTCCAGACATGAGGAAAAATCTGCTGACATATGTTTTCTGTCCCTGCGGTTGTAACCTAAAAAGCGAGCCTTAATCCCGACCTATTACAAAACTCTAACCTCCAGCTATGTATCTAATCCCATAATGCTGCTCGACAAAATATCTGGGACAGAACGTGATGATTTGATATTTGTAATTTTTCTCCAAGAGGTCAGACAAGGATGAAGGGACGTCCTCCGAATAAGCCGGCACATGCATCCACATACAGAGGTGTGCCTTTTAAAAACAAATAGGCATTGAATTAAAGTGAAATCTCAAATTTTGAGCAGCATTTTCTGTCTACAGGCTGATTTTGTTCTCGTAAAGTGCAGTTTGTTGGGTTTTCCTTGATCGGTTCAACTCCTGAAACTCTCCAACCCAACCTGAACATGAGGATGAGTTTTGCTGCGACCATCATCAGCGTCATACAATCAGTATTAAATAGTTGTTCAATAAGTTCTATACTGATGGAGTTACTTTAACAATTCTAATAATAGTCATGGCACCTATAAAGCAACACATTCATAGTTTTGTATTACATCCTGCTTGCCTCCAGTGATGTATTCTCCTATTTTTACTTCCTGTCAGCACAGTTGGCAGCGTCTAACGCACTTTCAGATACCCTCTTCACCTGCGTTCCAACCGGAGAGAGACGTGTGTGGGCATACGCTACGCTTACACCTGCAAAACCTATCATTACAGAACTGCTTTCCCAGCTCGTGTTTGTTCTTCTTCGTGTGTGTGTATTTTCGCCTCACCGTCCGCTGAGCAGGAATCCGGCGACCACTGCCAGCAGGACCAGCGCCAGCGTGATGGCCACGGCGACAATCGAAGCCTGAGCACGCTCGCTGGTGGCGGTTACTGCCAAGGGGGGGAAAAACAGAAGCGGGATTAGACGCACAAAACCACACCTGGCATCCGCGTGTTGACACAGCCTCCGAGAGCAGGTGGGAGTCCTGCACGGGCTGAACTTTACTGCAGTCTGCCGGGGAGTACTCACAGTAAGGGCTGGTCTGGAATTCAAAGCGTCGGCTAAATGCGCCGTAGCCTGCTGAGGTCCTGGCTCGTACCTGTGGATGGATCACATCCAAATACAAAAAGAATCATATCTCCATATGTATTTCTGCATTTATACACTTACACGCTATGTTTTTAACCCATTTTTCACCTGGAAGATGTAGGCTGAGGAGGGTTTCAGGCCTTCCACCACCATCTCAGTGTCCTTGGATTTTATTATGGTGTAACTCGAGTCCTGCTCCTGTGGTGGAGCAAAGAAAGACGACGATCACTCACATGCTTTTCATACATTTTCCTTGCATCTTCAGTTGCATTCATGTTCACGCCTGTCCCCTCTGCGCATTTCCACAGCCGAGCTACCTGTGGTGCATGTGAGTGCGTGCGAGGATCGGTTTCCCAACTGTAACCACATCAGGTTTAAACACGGCACTAAATGCCCCTTCCATTAGCCCGAAACCCATTAGCTAACCACCGACCACAAGCCCTGCTCTCGCTCTCCCCGTGCACCTTTATTCTGACCTTCCCAGAAAAGGAGAGGATCAGAGGATGACAGGGACAGAAAAGAGGAAGGGCACAGGAACAATGATCTGAATAGAAGCATCAAATTGCTCTCTGTCCACCTTTAAAAAAAAGAAACCTGCTGGAGCTGTTCCATGAAAGAGTCATTCTGGGAGGAAGGTTTTCCTCAATGGACGAGGTTTAAAAAGGCCACTTCAAGGGAAACTGAATGTATATTCAGCTTTAACCTAAAGTTCTGAATAGACGGTGTGACATGAGGGTGTAATTTCTGGTTATATAAATGAGTACACTGTCTAACTTGAAAGCATCAATTTAATGGTGCAACATTTCTGTACTGAAACGTTGCACCAATTGATTGACGCTTGCAAGTTAGACAGTGTGGCGGAGTCCGTTGTTGCATCTGTTGGGTGTGCTCTTCCCTCTCCTTCTCACCTGCCTCACGAAATAGGTGTGCAAAGAGTTCTTTTGTGGTTACACAAATAAACCTGATGAGAAATGTTCATCTTTGAGGGCTAATTTGAACCACAGTCATCTTAACGTTTCTGTAAATTCAGAGTTCAGAACTGGAATAACAACAAAAAGCAAAGTGGTGCTGGATGTTTTTAGAGCTTTTTTTCCCCCAGCAGTTTTTCAAAGTTCACTTTCACCAGAGAGCTTCATAGACATCTAAGTGCATGTCCTGTGGCTCCGCTTTCATCAAAGGAAAGATGCTTCTATAAGATTAGACGAACGTGCATTCAGGTGAAGGTGACATTGGCGGCAAAGTCTGCATTTTCCAACTTTGTAAAGTCGTGTGTGTTTTTGGAAAAGTTGCGAAAGAAGAGAAATTTCCCAAGAGAACAACCGTCATCTTCACGATTCACCAAGGCCGCTGAATGTTCGTCAATACGTGCGTTACAGCGTATATGAGATAAACTGGCATTTAAAATCAATACTTTTGCGACAGGCTCAGCAACATCTGTATTACAAGAGTTTCAGGAAGGCGGCTCAAGGCCAGCGAAAAAAAGAGAACATCTTATATATATATATATAGTTGGATTTTTTTTCTTTACCTTTTCAAAATACTTGATCTCGTACTCGAGGATGATGCCGTTGGGCCGGTCGGGTTCGGCCCACGAAAGGGCGATGCTGCTCTTCCCGGTGTGACCTTTTCTCACCACGCTCACGGGGGACGGAGCTGCACAAAACACACACAGACAGCACAGTCTCAAGCACCGACACCAATTTCCCTTAGAGGAACACCATAATAGTAAAAACCCAGCAGTTTAATCTTGACGCAACCCAGCCCCTCTGTTTAATTTCCAGCGTTCAACCTTGTTAAAGTTAAATAAAACTGATAGAACAACCTAATAAACCCTGATTAAACACAAGAGAAATGGCGCCAATGTTGTAAGACGTCTCTCGCTCGGTGACACGTCATCCCTCGACGTTTACATGCGCTGAGCTAATTGTAGCGCTTGATGTGATTGTTGTACGCTATGAAATATTCAAGTGCACATGAAACCTCAAAGAGTGAAGAGATTGTGGAAAGAGGAGGGGCATTTCCGAATTAGAATTTCCACAATAATGCACATTTGTCAAGGTTATTTCTGCTAGAAACTAAAGGTAATTCCCCATGTTTATCTTCATTTCACTTCCCCAACAGTTTGAATTTCTCGCTCCTCTGAGTTACTTCGGTTCAGTTCATTCGCTCCTCAATCAACCAGGGAGATTATTTTCGGTTCCAAAGCAGCCCTGCTTCTAAAAACATGTTTGCAATCTGGCAACAAGGTGCACCTGCGTCTAATTAAACCGTCCCTTTATATCTTGCTATTTAGCAGATGCTACCAGAGGAGCCCACAAAGTCGACTCGATGACTCTTCACATCTGGCTTCGAGGGTCTAGCGCGCCGAATTTGGCAGCCTGCAAAAGGACACGACGCACACTGTAAAGCCTGCGACAAAGCAAACAACAACAGAAAACCTCAAAACACTGCTAGTTCTATATACACTGATCAGCCACAACATCATGATCACTAACAAGTGAAGTGAATAACATTGATCATATTGGTACTATGTGGTGTTCTGATGGAAAACCTTGGATTTTAACATCCGTGTTGATGAGACTTAGACACCCAAATAAACATTGTCCCACAACAAGCACACTCCCTCATGCTAATGGAAATCCCAAATGTCAAAATGCACCCCACCACATGGTAACGACATCAACCAATCAGGAACATGTTGAGGAACATGACAATGGTCCAACATGTTGATTTGACCTCCAAACTTCCTACACCCCATTGTGATCAAGCATCAACAGGATGCAGTGGAACAGGTTTGATTGACAGAGGCCCCACTGCACAAGCCAGAGTACCCAAAGGATCCAGTGCCAACGTCCTGGTTCCAGACCCCATAGGACACCCTGAGAGGTCCTCTTGTCCATGCCCAATGGTTCAGAGCATTTTTGAGCACATAAGGGGAACCAGTGCAATATTAGGCAGGTGGTCATCATGCTATGCTTGATCAGTCTTGATTGTTTCAGTTTCATGTTGAATTAAAGATATTTTCGCATTTTCTGTTGTGTTTGGCCATTTGAGAAACTTTCATCACAGGTTGTTCGGTACATTATTCTCTCCGTTTTGAAATGAGCTCAGTCGTGTGAGTTTGCATCAATCACGGAGCCATTCTGTTGTAACCCAAGATGTTGGTCCATCTCTCAGAGGGACAGTTGGAGAGTCTCTGACACATAAAGAGCTTTTAACCAGGCAAAATGCTCCCTCAGGCAACATCCTGATAGTGTATGAGTGTGTGTGTGTGTGTGTGTGTGTGTGTGTGTGTGTCTACTGCAAATGCTAAACACCGTTTAGGTTTCAATAGCCTCAGCAGAACTCCACAGGGAATAAATCATCGCTACAAACACAGTAACTGTATCCTGAGTGGATGGTTGCACAGAAGTGTTATCTGGAACATCTTAAAAGCCTGAAACCAGAGACCGAATCACACACACACACACACACACACACACACACACACACACATACACACACCCTCACACAAATGCTTAAATGGTATAAAGGGCCGAGGTTCAATGATGAGAGAGAGGGCTTATTTTCCCAGCAGCTTTATGGGTAACAATACACCGAAATCTAAGTTTAAATCCCCTCAAAATGGATGCAGTTCGCCATGCTATATTTAATCTAAGGTTCTGAATAGAGGAAGTCACATGAGGGTGTAAAGAGCCTGATATGCAAACTTATGATTTTTGGTTATAAAAATAAGTACAAAAACAGACTCCTGTGCAATGTCTAACTTGCAATCATCAACGTTGATGAAATGTTGATGATTGCAAGTTAGACAGTGTGCAGGAGTCCATTTTTGTACCTGCTCGATGTGCTCTTCCCTCTCCTACGCACCTGCCTAATGACGTACACTAATCAGACACAACATTATGACCACCTGTCTGATATTGTGTTGATCCCTCTTATGTGGTCCAAAATGCTCTGAACCATTGGACATGGACAAGAGGACCTCTCAGGGTGTCTTATGGGGTCTGGAACCAGGACGTTGGCACTGGATCCTTTGAGTACTCTGGCTTGTGGAATGGGACCTCTGTCAATCACAATGTTTATTTGGGTGTCCAAGTCTCACCAACATGGATGTTAAAATCCCAGGTTTTCCAGCAAAACAACACACAGTACCAATATAATCAATGTTATTCTATTGTCACTTCTTGTGGCTGATCGGCGTAAATAAACCTGATGAGAAATATCACATACTAAGTTTAAACTAGGGCTGCAGCCATCAGTTACTTTTCAACTGATCTGTTGACTTTGCTTCTAATGAATAAATCTCTTTCATCCTTTAATAAAACACTGATTCCAGAGCCTCTAAGCTCATGTCTACAAGCTGCATATTTCGTGTGATCCACTGTCAACACTTTTAATTCCTGAATTTTCTCTCGATTGACTAGTAAACTAATAAATGTAGCACCGGGTAGAAGTGTAAATATGCTGCAGCCGTCCATAAGAATCAACCAGCTAGTAAATGACATGTTGCAAAATGTACCATTTCATTCCCCTGGAAATCAGATGTAGTATTACTGTGTCGTTTCTGTGTTTTAGCCACAAGTCAAGGCAGACTTTTAAACAACAAATGTTGATCATACACAGACATGGTGATCAAACATTTCCAGACTTTCTCCTGCTTAGCCCTAACTCTTCCTTCCCCGTTTCTCCACCGAATGCAGAAAAGCAAAGACGCACAAACGTCCATATCCGCCCAAAGCTGTGCTAAGCGCCGAGAGCAAACAAGCGTTTTAAAATCAGCAATGGAGACGGAGCTGACGGAAATAAGAGTGGAACGGATGGGAAGGCAGTGGGTTGACAGAAACGGTGGAAAAAAAAAGAGGAGAGATGTTGAAAGAGTGTCGACAGGACCCCAGCAACACTTTTATTATAGCAACGGAGCAGACAGCTGAATTGCCGCTTTAAACACTTCCAGCGCGTGTTACATCCGCTAATGAGCACCTACAGCACGGCAACGCAGAGCACAAATGAACACAAACTCCTGGTGTTTTGCCATAATTTCAGTCGGCGAGGCCATTTTCTGTTTGCCATCAGGCTGATATTATGAGATCTTTTTTTTGTAGAGAGGGGTTAGAAAAAGCTATTCAGAGGATGAGTGCAGCCCTCCATTGTAACAACCCTGGCCTCAGATAAGAGCAACATTATCACAGCGCTGAACATAAGCCTCTCAGACCGCTATCTGTCTGTACCATCGCTAAAATCAATACAGACCTTCAACTATCTGGTTTATTATCCCATAACTACCCTCGGAGAATGACAGCAAGATAGATCGGGAGACAGAATGAAAGAGAGATAGGGGGACCGAGATGCCTTTATTAAGGTTGTAAAGCACCAAAGCGGCTCTCATCTCATTCGCTTGCAACTTAACTTTTAACCCGCCTGATCTCTTTATGCCACATTCAATTGACTTAATTGGCCGCCAAGAACTGATCTAAGGCCATCAATCAGTAATTATAAAAGTTCTAAAAACAAGAATACTTAGCGTTGTGTGACTTTTTGGTCGAAGGGTTTGAGGCATTTTGAGACCTTATAGCCTTCCGGCCCCTTAATAATAAGAGACTGCACCTGGGGCCCCTTGTCAACCAAGCGATGGGTACTGCTCAAGAAAAAGCTAAGATTTAGGCCCCTATAGACAATGTTGTATTGTGTTCATTGTGAATCATCTTGCAATCCCCTGTTAGCATAGCATTAGCCACTGTGAGAGTAGCCTATTTCCTGGTTTGTGGTGACGTCCTGTGTTTCTTGTTCAGTTTTTGCTGCTTGAGAGACACTTCTGAGACCACAGAGTCCTGAGACTTGAAGCAGTGCAATTAATTTATCAATAATTGGCCCACAAAAATAACAATAATCGGGAAGATGCCAAATGTCAGCCACCATAATGGCTCCCAACATTGCCGCAAACCCATCACAGCCACCTATGGCTGCGGCACCTGGCCTCCAACCTCCCCTGATCCCAATCTGTGGGCTTCACCAGTACAAATGTGATCTATGGAAACCCCAACACCCTGATTCTGTTTGGGCGACACAAAGGGCGCCTACACGTTATTAATCAGGTGGCTTTAATGACCCCCTGTCAACCAAGCGATGGGTATTGCTCAAGAAAAAGCTAAGATCCGGGTCACTGTAGACGAAGCTGTGTTGTGTTTTTTGTCAATCATCTTGCAACCCCCCACATTTATCCTTACAACCTCTTGGAGTTGAGGAACCAGTGCTTCTGTCTTTGAATGGAACCCTCCATTGGGACTACACAAGTGCAGTACATGTTATTTTGGGTGAATCCTCATAAGGATGTCATGAACCCTGTCAATAGCTGAATACATGAGCAGCACTAAAGGTAAGAGGCGTGAACTCTTGCAGTAATTCCTTGCAGATTAATTGTTTTAACTTCACTTAAACGATCTAAACGGCATTCTAATACAAAGAATGCTTAGTAATTGTTGACTTCTTGGCCAAGTGGTTTAAAAAATAACTTGTATGTTCAATGGACAAACCACTGGAAGGCAAATTTCTTATTAATTGTAAATTTATAGACGTCAGATGTGCAAAAAAGCAGCAAGAAAGATTATTTGTTGCTCCAGAGAGGGTGAAGGGAAGACATGCATGATCTTGAACCACCCTGATCACGGCTTTACGTGCCCAACAAGCTTCTTTCCTACAATGTCTCTTCTTGAATCCCCTGATCAACCAAATGTCTTGTACATCTTCTCTGAAATTCAGATTCCTTTTAGTTCCAGTGCAACCCCTCTGCTATTATACACCAGTCAGCTACAGCATTAAACTGACAGGTGAAGTCAAGAACACTAAACACCTCTTTAAATGCAATGTTCTGCTACTTTGACAAGCACCACCCATCGAAACTAAGGATCTACCATTTAGTTTTTATTTTTTTAGGGCTGACACTGATGCAATCAAGAAATTGGTAATCAAGGAAGACCGATAACCAATATTTGGAACCAATATACATTAAATGGAAAGTTTTAACAGCATGTGATGCGTAACTGGACTTCTTCATTAATAAGGGTGATTATAACTGAGTATGTAAAATAGAAGCAGGAGTGATTAAATTAGGATCAGTTCTTCTCTATTTTCTTAATATTTCACTGTTCTATCACTTATATTTTGTACTAAGGTCCAGATCTTAAAGCTTTATTATTTATTTTTTCCAGATTCCGCTTTAAGATGATCTGTGGCTGCCTTGTAACTTACCCCCTAGCAGTTAGCGTAGCCTTAGCCACTGTGAGAGGAGCTAATCTCCTGGTTTGTGTTTTTTGTTCAGTTTTTGCTGCCTGGGAGACATTTCTGAAACCACAGAGTGACGACAGACAGAGAGACCTGAAGTAAAGCATTGAAGCATTTAATTTACTAATAATCAGCCCAAAAAAAGAAACGATAATTGGAAAAATGCCAAATATTGCCCACGATAATTGCTAAAAACATTGCCTCCAACCTCCCCTGATCTCAGTCTTTGGGCTCCACCGGTACAAACTTGATCTATCGAATACCCCACACCCTGATTTGGTTTTGACAGCACAAACGGCGCCTACACATTATTAATCAGGTGGTCTTAATGTTGTGCCTGAATCCAAACACTTGGCCACGGGGCTGCGCACTTATTTTCAAACCACCCGCGAGGTAATGCATCACGATTGACTTGATTAATAGCCTGCAACAGCGAAGACAATGTATGGGAGCGTTTAGCGAGCGGTTACCATGCAGCGCACCTACACTGTGAACAACATGAACAACAAATAACCCTAAAAAAAAGCATGTATTAAAGCTATGCCGCCAGGATGCGTATATAATGACACTGAATGTTGCGTGATTATCAACCATTAAAAGACAATTAGATTAAAAGCTTCCCTTTTTTCATGATTTTCATGAAAGACAGTTTCTCCTTGTACCAAATGAACAACATAGTCAGTACCGCCACTCAAGCGCCTGAACAAATATCTAAAATATACACACCCAGGAAGGGAACTGGATGGCAGGAGCAGTTCTGTAGTCAATTTGAAGATTTATTTTTCTTTTAAAAATTAATTTCTTCTGCTTAATAGCGGTTGCTGGCTGGCAACCTTATCGGAATTATGTATTGGTGCGAAAGGCAACATCAAAGCAGCGGAAAATACATGACTTGCCTTTTTAAAACCACTAAGCTGCACCGGAGCTCTTAGTGCTGTTCATGTCCAGCCTCTGATTCTTTCCTTTTCCTTACACCTTCTTGCCGTGTCATCTCCTCTCTCCTTATCATAACCTCCCCGTCATTTCTCCTGCACAGTTTGTCACTTCGGCCTCGACCCTGTTGTTCTGTCCTTCTCTTTCCCCCCTCTTTCACCTCTGCTGATCTCCTCCTTACGAGCACCAACACTTTATTATTCATCGGGGCTTCACAGGGACACTGTGAAATCACCTATTTCACGGATCCCTTATCGCGTGTGACACTTCCTACACATCAAACGGCAGATCCTCTGACTCCTTCTCTGTCTGTCTGTGACTTCCTGTCGCCCCCATCTCTCTGCAGTTTTGCCTCGGTATCTTGTTGTTGCCTTTTTTATTTATCCCCCGCAAAAGCAGAAGCTCAGTCTCACACTCCAGCAAAACACAAAAGGCAAAGCGGAGCTGTTTACACAGTGCTGATCAAGGTCTTCACTGGGTAATTACATCTGTGACACAAAGGCGAGGACGGATCAGAGCGCGTTAAACTGCTCATTACAATTACCGCTTCGGGATTATTGTTAAAATGATTGTTCTGATTACTTCGCCTAGTCACTTCACGCTAAGATCTCCAGTAGTTGATGTGCGTTGATTTTAAGTGTCACATTACGCAAACAGCAGTTCGTTCAAACCGCATCAAAGACCTGGAGGCTCTATTCACAAAACATCCTGAGGCTAGAAGTTACTCTTAACCGACTGAGCTGGGAGGAAGCTTCTGAAAATATGGGTCGTGTCGCTAACTTTACAGCTCCCGAGTTCTTCTTCTAAGAGTGATTTATAAGGCATTTAGTGCAAAAAGAAGCTCGGAGTCAGAGAATTTGAAGGTAGGTCAGGGGACTCCAAGCCACTAAGACCTGTTAAGAGTCGGCCATGGCTGCTGCTGCTAATACACACTGTAGAGTCGGTGTTTTAGACAATGATAGCAAACAGTAACGAAGATGAGGGTAGCTCCAGCACCATCAGGACTGGATTCAAGGGATGCAGTCACCTCGCCAACTGGAAAAATGCAATAACTAATCAAACTAAAATGCACTATTTTACCACCATGGTAAAATAGATGGTAGTAGATAAATAAAGCTTGTTTCTGGACCAACACTGGACTTCTTTCCAAGGTAAAACTAATCTATCTACACCGATCAGCCATAACATTCTGACCACTGACAGGTGAAGTGAATAACATTGATCATATTGGTACTATGTGCTGTTCTGCTGGAAAACCTTGGATTTTAATATCCCTCTTGATCATACTTAGAATAAATAAACATTGTCCCACAACAATCACACTCCCTCATGTAAATGGAAATCCCAATGTGACTGGCCTACTCCTGCAGGAAAATGCACCCCACCACATGGAAACAACATCAACAAATCAGGAACATGTTGAGGAACATGACAATGACCCAACATGTTGATTTGACCTCCAAACTTCCTACACCCCATTGTGATCAAGCATCAACAGGATGCAGTGGAACAAGTTGGATTGACAGAGGCCCCACTGCACAAGGCAGAGTACCCAAAGGATCCAGTGCCAACGTCCTGGTTCCAGACCCCATAGGACACCCTGAGAGGTCCTCTTGTCCATGCCCAATGGCTCAGAGCATTTTTGACCAGATAAGGGGGACCAGGACAATATCAGGCAGGTGGTCATAATGTTATGCCTGATTGGTGTATATGTCTCCAGTAATGTGTACTGGAGGTCCTCAGTTTACGATGATCTCGTGTTGCGACGTTTCATGGTTTTATGGTTACGACTCCCATAAATTAGTTCATACTTTTCTGACACAAGCGGTTTGGTTCGTACATAAAATGATAATCACAGTGAGTGCACAGCACGTAGTTGTTGGTGCGCTGTCATGGGAGGAACACTGAGTCACGCGGTGTAACAGCGAAGAAGAAAGTGTCACTGAGTTTGTATAATTTAGGTATAAAACCCGACTTACACCAAAAATCTGCTTATGACGTGTCGTAGGAACGGATCTCGTTCGTAAACCGAGGACCACCTGTATTAAAGGCAAATATGTAACAGACTGATCACCTTTTCTTTGCTGTAGTTTTTTACAAAAAGTTGCTCTCAGCAGCTTTATTTTAATAGGTCTTAAGAGGAAACTCGTTGAAACTTTTACTGCCGTTCAGGAGGATTTTAATGGTAAAATCAGATCCTCTGTGAACACAACCTTTCAGCCTTCAGTCCTCTTAATAAGAAGAGGTTGCTGTGTGGAACTCATTGTCGACAAGTTGATGAATAAAGTGATGAAGAATTACTGCACAAGAGCTAAAAGCTAAGACTGAAGACGGTGTCCTATTGTGTTTTTCCCTCTTTCTTATCCTGTTAATCATCTCGCAACTCCTAACATTTACCCTTACAACCCCTTGGAGGGCTTCTTGCTCTCAAGTTGGGAACCACTAGAGAGAAAAGTTTTCTCTTCTCTATGCGAGTGCAGTTTTTTTTTTTTTTTTTTTTTTAAAAGGTCTACAGTTACAAATTTGGGTGAATTCTCATCATCATGTCACAAACCCTGTCAGTATCTGAACTGATCAGTAACACCACAGGTTTTGCTGTATTTATAGGGTGTAAAACTGCATTTAGAGCTTACTGTAACTATACCAACATGGATCATTTGAGATGTGAGCAAGCTGGCACAGATTTTATATAGTTCTCATATTTAGAGCAATTAACTATCGCTACTGTGCTAATACTTCTATTTCAAAACCTGTCTGTTGTGACAAAACCTGTCACATGTTTGTTCTGTGACAAACATGTTAAAAATATTCTGTTTTCCATATTTGTTCTGACGTTCAGCTTCATCAGAGACACACTGGCAGAGCATCGCAATCAGAAATCATTGACATTCCTAGAAATCTGTCTGTAATTTCCAAGCATTCTTGTCTGTTTTGCTTTACTTGTTTCTAAATGCAGGACAAACTCTGCATTTCTTTTTCTCTTCCTGAAGGTACAGTATTGTAGAGTGTTGATAAAACATGAACGTCACATGTACTCACAGCCTGGCTTTTGCTTCTGAATATTTTAACAGTCACCACTTCATTGTCACCACTCTGACTGTGCACTTTCTGCTCACTGACACCACACTGCAACAAACACACCCTCACCTACAGCGGCCCGAGCCACATCCACGCCAAAGAGCAGCACCCTTTATCTTGTGCGACTCCGCCAGCCAGCCATGTGTAATCTGACGTAATCCCTAATCTCCGCTTGGTCCAGTGACTGGCTAACTTTAATCCAGCTACAACTCCAATAAACTGAATTTGAGTTGCGTGGTCTGACTGTAATCCACTCAGCCTGCTGACAGCCTCAGTGACAACACAGTTAGAGGACTGTCAGTCGTTCTTCTGCTGCGACCATCTGCCTCCCTCCTCTCTCCTCAACACTTACTCCACCTGACCCTTTACTCCTACTACTACTCCTACCGCCACTATTGCTGCCCGGTATTCTTTGACTGCCAGTGAACCATCTGTTCGGCAAAAAAACGCAACAAACGCAGTCCTTCAACGCTGCTTTTGTCTCTCGTCTTCCCCCCCAGATGGAAGCCAAGGGGAGGAGAGCATTAATCTCGTTTTGCTCCTCATTTCATTACGCTGTGTGCTACCCATTTCATTACAAGCGAATGGAATAAACTACAAAAGCACATACCTCCCGTAAACATGAAAATGGGCTCCCGGAGCAGACGCGAAACTCTCATCTTCATTTAAAAGGGGAAGCTAACAAAGCGTCCCATATTTACAGCTATGTGAAGCAGCCAGGCTCCGTCCTTGTCCGATATGAGCGAGGCCTTTTATGTTTGGCCACTTTAGTGCTGCTCATTTACTGCCTTGCTTAAGCACACTTTATAGTTGCAAAGATTCCCTAAGCTGCTCAGGCATCACAGATACTAAGACACTTCAAGAGAAAAATGTTATGCACCAGCTCAAGTGGTCTTCTCTGTTCAGAGTTTATCAAATATAGCACTTGGCAGCCTAAAATTAACACGCAAACTTGCATGTCATCAGCGTGATTCATCGCCGTCGATAGGCATGCAGGAGAGCACCTGCTACCACACAAGACCGCCCATACGCACAACAGCCTGCGAATCGCGAGCTTTCATTACAGCCACGGGTTCCTGCAAAACCCTGTTGAGGAAATGCATTGCCTAATTGAGGGGACCAAGCTGCTTTTTCAATGACATGTCTGAATGCAAAAGCACAAACAACAACAACAACAACAACAAGGAGGGAGGGAAAAGGGAGGCTTGCCACTGTGCGATGTTCTCTCATTCACTGCAGGGAGGGTGCATAAGCGAAAATTAATACAGCGACAGATTTGTTGGACAAATACTGTGGTAATTTGATCATCTGGCGTCTTTGTTATCGAACCCAGACGTTTGTGCCTGGATTCCAGTGAGCAGGTTGGAGGGGGAGAAAGAAATCATTCGAAAATTATTTCTCTGTTGGGAAATTCAGGATAAGTTTGGGAAAATACATTAACAGATATCTTCTATTTCTGCATATTACTCACACTTAAGTGTTCAAGATCATCAAACTGATATATATGTATTTATTGAATATTAGACAGAGATAACCCACAAAACACAAAATGCTGTTTTTAATTTATGGTTTGTTGAAGAATTATTGAAAACCTATTTCACCCCTGTTAAAAAAGTAATTCCCCCATCACCATGGAGGAATTCTGGTCCACTCTTCTCTGCAGAATAGGTCTTGCCACAGCATCTCAATTGGATTCAAGTCCAGACTTTGACTCGGCCACTCCAAAACCTTTGTTTTGTTCTTTTTGAGCCACTCAGAGGTGGACTTGCCCAAAGCACACAGCTTTGGGTCTTTGTCTTGCTGCATAAAACATTTGTGTTGAGCTTTAGGTCGTGAACTGATGGTGGAGATTCTCCAGGAGGATTTCCTGATAGAGAGCAGAATTCATGCCTCCATTAGTTTTGACGAGTCGTCCAGGTCCTCAAACCATCACACCACCACCACCATGTTTCACTGTTAATATGATGTTCTTCTTGTGGAATGCAGTATTAGCTTTACACCAGATGTAACAGGACCCATGTCTTCCAAAAAGTTCCATCTTTGACTCATCAGTCCACAGGATGTTATCCAAAAGTCTTGGGCTCATCTAGATATGTTTTTGCAAATGCCGGACAAACCTTTATGTTCTTTTTGGTCAGTAGTGGTTTGTACTTTGCAGCTCTCCCATGATGCCATTTTCTCCCAGTTTCTTCCTTATTGTGGAATCATGTAGATGAACCTTAACTGAGGCCTGCAGATCTTTTGATGTTCATCTGGGTTCTTTTGTGACTCCTGGATTAGATGTCAAAGTGCTCTTGGAGAAATGTTGGTCGTTGGTCCACTCCTTGGAAGGTTCTCCACTGTTCCATGTTCCTCCATTTGTGGATAATGTCTCTCACTGTGGTTCTCTGGAGTCCCAGAGCCTCAGCAATGGATTTGTAACCCTCCAGACTCCAGATAAATATCAAAGACTTTGTTTCTCATCGGTTCTTGAATCTCTTTAGAACGTGGCATCATGTGCTGCTTTTTGAGACCCTTTAGCTACTTCACAACACCAGACAGGTTCTATTTAGTGATGTTTAGATTCAACAAGCCTGGCAGTAATCATATGTGAGTGTAGCTGGTGAGATTGAACTTAATTGCCAAATGAATCTGGTCATTTGGTAAATTAGTAGCTGAGGGGGCAACTGTTTTTTCACATAGGGCAAGGAGGGGCTGGACAGCATTTTTCTTTCAATAAATGAATTCATCATTTAAAAACTGCGTTTTGTGTTTTCTTGGATTATCTTTGTCTTACAATAAAACTTGTCTGATGATCTGAAACATTTAAGTGTGCAAAAATAAAAGATTTCTATAGGAAGGCAAATACTTTTGCATGGCACTGCATGGAGAAGCTGTGTTGTGACTGGAGCTGTCATGGGGAGAGTATTGACGGAAGACCTGGGTGCAACGTACCTGCCTGATTGGTTGTCACATTTAATGACACATACTGCTTGGCGTGGTCTTTAGCCAGTTCTGACACCCCGTTGACAGCCTCCAGAAGGAAGCTGTAGTTGGTGTGTGACTGCAGGTCGGCCACCATCACCGACGTGTTTGACAGGCCGACGCGCCGCGGCAGAAAACGCACATTTGGGCCGCACTCCTCCAAGCCCCTTCCGTCCGGCAAAACCCGCCTGCACAAGATGTTGTAGCGAACGTCCTTCCTGCCGCCCGTCTCCATGGGAATGGACCACTCCAGGAAGACGCTGGTCTCGTTGACATTGGAAATGGCATTACGTGGAGCAGAGGGAGGACCTGAGAGAGGAAAAGAAACAGTAACTGCGTACAATAGCATCTTAAAAAAAAGAGAAAAGATGGAGATGTGAAGTCATGTGCAAGTAGAAAAATGCTAGATGCTCACGTGTGCAGGCCATATTAGGAGGGTCAGAGTCAATCTTATAGTATCCATCTTCACAGCTGCAAGCGGTGGCCCCCGTCTGCCGGGCCACGCTGTGAGGTGGACATTTACTGCAGGCCAAAGACTCCAGCAGCGAGCGGTAAAACCCCACTTTGCAGACTGAAAAGACGGGGAGGGGAGAGGACGCCATGGGGTGTTTGGGGTCGGATCAAGGCGAGATGAGACGATGAGAGTAGACGTACAAATAGGAGAAGGGAAGGAGGTCATGGGGAGGAAGGTAAAAAAAAAAATAAAAATAAAAAGTGGGAGAGAGGAGAAAAGAAAAAGCAGGACAGTATGGTTATTTCTTTTGAACAGAAAAGGAGGTCAACATCACAGCGGTAGAAAAATTTCCCTCGGTGCTCGTGGTTGTTTTGGAAGCCCCTCAACGGAGACGCACAATAAATTAAAAGAAACATTTGTCACATCTGTATTTTGTTTCTTTTGAAGCCTGATTTCGTCTCACGTCCCTCTGGGGATTATTTCTTCAAGCCAACCTGCACGAGCCTCTTCCTAATCAAAAAGCTTCCTCTCTGCTCATCAGTGGGCTTTCCCCTCTTTCCGCAGCTCTTTAGCTCGGTGATTTAAAAGCCGGCTCCTGATTAAGACTTCGCACTTGCATCTGCTTCGCAATATTGGCCCCATATGTGCGGCGTATACAGTACAAACAAAAACACAGCAGAAGAAGAAGAAGAAGAAGAAGAAGAAGCAGCACAGAAACAGGCAGAATGTCTCTCTTCCTCCCACACAAACACTCAGTCAGACGGCTGATCTAAGTGGGGCAGGTAGACAGGAGGGCGATGCACTTGGAATGTTAACACGCAAGAATACATCAACAATCTCTGTTGCCATGGCTGCACCCCCCCCCGCCCTCCCCAAGCCAACCCATCACTGACTTATCACGGCATCATTTTCCTCCTGATTGTGCCGCGGCAGCCTCACGGATAAACAGCAAAGTTCCGCAGAGAGCTGTGGAGTCGCTGAGGTTAATCCGCTAAATTTTAGGAGCTGTTGTTTCTTAGCTATTACGAAAACTTCAGGTAGGAGGACAGCAGGGTAAAGACTCAGAATGGAGATAAGATTGGGGGGGGGAGCAAAGTTTACGAGCGCAAAGGAGAAAGGAGGAGACAAAGGAGGAGCCGCCGGATGATTTGTGCGTGCGCTTCAGTCGCTCCGGCGCTCGGTGGCTCTGATTCACCTTGACGGAACCTTGGTCTGTTGTCATGGAACATTAGGCCTGAAAAATTCTCCCTCTGCCCCGGATCACTCCCGAGCCTCACCTCTGCTTCACACGCACACAGCAGCAGGCCTCCGAGAAAAAAAAAAAAAAAGAAAAGGAGGATGCCGCACGAAACCATAATCCAGACGCTGCTTTCGGAGGCGTTCATGAAGCTGGCCTAGTTCTGAATGAGCAGATGCGTGTGATGACATACAGTAACATGAGCCTTTGGGGTTTTGTTGTAGTCTGATTTGGTAAGATTCACATTTTTTGTTGAGTTAATTTAAAAAAAAAAACAAGTCTCCAGCTGTTGTATTGCTGCTTACTTGCTCACTAAATGTATATTTCGTATTGGATTTCAATTCAATTCTCATTCTCTCACTGCAGCCTGTGATTTAAAACCCTATCAACCTTTACACGTGGGTTTCGGCGTTCGGGGCAGGAGGACCTCATTCGCTGTCAGCCTCACACACATGCACACACACACACATTTATGGTTGCATATAGATTTATTGCTATTGTCTGGTCTCTGGCTCTCCTTGACTTCATCCTCCAACACCCCCCCTCAAGGCCAAATCAATAAAAAATGGGGTGGCAGCTCGTTTCACGTGTGCAGACGAACAGGCGCAGAGGGAAGCAGCGGTGTAGGAGAGTCGATGTATGGATGAGCAAAAACTACAACAAAGAATCATAATAAATTCAGCGATAAATGCCGGTACAGCTCTGATTATTTAGTTATTTATGTTTAGTTTTTTTATTTTTGGTAAGCTCTCGTCGCCCGGTGTGCCGGTGCTCCACTCCCCAAAGATCATCTGCCACTCAAACAGTATGGTGTGGCCACAGTGTGGTGCTCTGACGGCTCCCTGCGTGGACTTCCTGTTGAACAAGTTCTTACTTTTTCTTTATTTGTCTGTTGGCCCAGCTGCCCCCCTCCCCCGAAAATAACTACTTAGCTTCCCTATTTACTCCTCGCACAATGGGAGTATATGAGATAGTGTCTAATCCAGGAGTTGCAGCACTGACAGCAAACACATCAACGTCACTTTGACATTTACTGTAAATGCACTCTAAGTCTGCTTTTGTTGGCCGCGAACGTAAAATAACATCCACATCCCAGTCGGTCGGACGCAGACATTTGCATACACAGATAGACATTCGCTGATAATGCGGTGTCAAAGATAAGCTGATGCGCTCTGATTAAATTAAAATAACGCATGAACATCCCCCTTCCCCCTGGAAGTTGCAAATGATTATGAGGATGATATAAACATTTGCAATTAAAATGTGCAAATTGGTGTGAAGGGGGGAAAAAAGGAATCAATCGCATGTCACTTTAATAAAAGTTCATTCCAGCTAACTAATAAGCACAGACAGAGTGGATGTTGAGGTATTTATTATCATTAATTCCAGCTCATTTCCATTGAGGGGTAAATAGGTTTTCCATGCTCCGCGGGAAAATGAACGCGTGTGACGTTCGACATGACACGGCGGCACGAGTGCAAATGATTACGTAGTTATATCATGCAGCAATTACACTGTCTTCACTTAATTACGTGCTGAAGGATTAGGGGGGTGAAAGGGGGCGCGGAGGTCAGAGCAGCAAGTTGGAGGCTGAGACTGGGATGAAGCGATTTAAATATCAGAGCATGAATGTACGAATTTGAAACCAAACCACAGCTGAAGGGCAACTTTAGGAGCAAAAACATTGAAAGTTGCCCGATTGTCAGCTAAATATGGGACAAAAGGATGTGTTCATTTGAAATGATGGACTCAAAAAGTGCGGTGATTTGAAATCAGACACTTTACAGTTATTTGGTGCATAAAAAAATGGCTGTTTTGATGATTTAGTGCAGTGGTTCTCAACTGGTAGGTCGCAGAAGCATGAATCCCCCCCCCCCCAAAAAAAATAGTGGTATAAAGTCTTTTATTTTGAAGGAAGTGTTTCTTATGACACAGTTTGCTTTCAATAGCAGGATATTTAGTGGTGGTGACAGCAGCAGTTGCCCACATTAACCTCTAGATTTGGCCCTGCCAGCTTAATGGGTTAATTGATGCTAAAATGTGTTAAAAAAAAAAGGAACCAAAATGTGCTCAAAATCTGTCAAAATGGGCCAAAATATGCCCAAAACTTGGCAAAAGTGTCCACATATACTAAATTGAGCAAAAAATAAGCCAAAATTTTCCAAAGTTTTATCAAAATGCGTTGAGACGACACCCAAGTAAACCTTAATTTGTTAACAGGAACAGCAAACTTCAAAAATTTGGGTCACGACCGTTATTAATAGAGACATAGTGGGTCCTGAGGCTGGACCAGTTGAGAACCACTGATATTTTAGAACAAAAATGTAAGCAACTAAATGCTAAAATAAAAAAAAAGTCTCTTATCTTGTTGGATGGTAAATGATAAATGGTCTGCACTT
This sequence comes from Dascyllus trimaculatus, assembly GCA_024666655.1. NCBI lineage: Eukaryota > Metazoa > Chordata > Actinopteri > Pomacentridae > Dascyllus > Dascyllus trimaculatus. The sequence continues at coordinate 24,940,683 of CM045460.1, forward strand.
TTTATAGTGCCTTTTTCTACCTTAGCGGTATCCATGTTTTTCACATTCACACATTTACAATGGCAACAGGGCAGCAATGCAAGGCGCTAATCTGCCATTGGGAGCAAGTTGGGGTTCATGGTCTTGCCCAAGGACACTTTGGCATGCGGAGGGGTCTGGGATCGAACCGCCAACCTTGCAATCAGCGGACAACACGCTCTACCACCTGAGCCACAGCCGCCCTGTTTATGTTTCACAATAAAATGTTTCCAGACGAGCTCTTCCATCCCAAATTCTCTCTTAAAGGCACACACTCGCTCAGAAATCCATATATCTCTACCAGAATACACACAAATGCAGAGAACCTCTTCCTGTCATGAGATTAGTTATGGCCGTGGCTGGCAGATTGCAATGGATCACTCCTCATTGTGAATGCAACCTGAATAGAGGGTGTTGGTGGTATTAATGTGTGTGTGTGTGCGCGGGTGTTGCCCTTGGGCGAGCTGTCTTTCTGATGCCACGCGGCTCTTAATGCACAGCACAAAGGGTAATAGGTAATTAATATGCAATACACACTAACGCGCCTGCATGCGTCTGTGTGTGTGCGTGCGGGGTTAATACGTAATTAATATGCATCGCACACTGGCGTCCCAGGCAATTAAGGATCCAGCGGTGTCCGTTGATGCTTCTTAACGAACGTCCTCTTTAATTGGAAACATCTCACAGTAAACATGTTGATTTATATGACTGGCCGCCGTTTGGTGGGATTAGAGAGAGAGTGAGCGATTAAGGCGGAGGGAGGAAGACGCACTGAGATGGAGGAGGGGGGGAAGGGCGAATGAAACAGAAGTTAAAGTTAAGGACCACATACCGTTTATCAACATTGGATTTAAATTCATTTATATGGGGCGAGCGCAGTATGGATCCGAACAGTCAAGAGTATCAAGTCTAGGCGTCTTTGTATGATCACACTGTGTGTTAGTGGCTCATCACTTATCTACCTAATAGCATGAAAGCAGCATTATAGTGGAGCTGGTTGAAGTGGAGCCAATTGAAACCATTTGAACCAGGCCGTGAGTAAAATAAATAACATTCTGACCACACGGCAACTGTCCACTGTAGAGCAGTGGTTCTCAACTGGTGGGTCGGGACCCAAAAGTGGGTCGCGAAGCCACTTTTTGAGGGTCGCAGAAGCAAAAAGTAGTGGTATAAAGTCTTTTATTTTAAAAGACGTGTTTCTTATGACACAGGTTGCTTTCAATAGCAGGATATTTAGTGGTGATGACAGCAGTAGTTGCTCACTATTAACCTCTAGATTTGGCCCTGCCAGCTTATTGGGTTAATTGATGCTAAAATGTGTTAAAAAAGGAACCAAAATGTGCTCAAAATCTGTCGAAATGAGCCAAAATATGCCCCAAAACTTGGCAAAAGTGTCCAAATATGCCAAAATGAGCAATTTTTTCCCAGGCTGTATCAAAATGTGTTAAGACTACATCTAAATAAACATTAATTTGTTACCACGAACAGCAAACTTCAACAATTTGGGTTGCAACCGTTATTAATAGAGACATAGTGGGTCCTGAGGCTGGACCAGTTGAGAACCACTGCTGTAGAGTAAAAAGTCCAGCATGCATTATGACATTTAGTGCAGCAATAAATACACACTGCTCCACGCTTTCACTGCACGTGACGTCCATCTTTCCCGTCACTCCTCCGACTGCACACGGAGTCGGCAGGATTGGCATTAAAGTAAACTCTGCCAGAAGAAACACAACCAAATGACAAGGCTGAGTTTCAATGCAAAGCCTATTTTGTTAGCAGATACTATTGTGGACTAATAAACCAGTGGAGGAAACACAGTAAATATCCTGTTCCTGTGTTTGTCCCACAGCAACCAACTGGTCTAAGAAACACAAACACGACTGGCGTGAGTCTGCGCGTGCACGTCCGAGCCTTTCGTACCTTCGTGTATTGTCGTCTTGCTGTGTTTGCGTGTGTGTGTTCGAGCCGACGCGTGCTCATATTTTCTGTGTGAACACAAACAAAGAGCAGATGATAATACCATAATAATATACAATCAAGTCAATGGGCCCTTCCTGTCTGCGGGATGACAGGAGGAGGTCATTGTTCGGCTCCCATTTATTCTCACAATCGGGGCACCGGCTGGAACCAGGAGGGTCAGGAGGGTCAGAGCAGTTTTCCAACAAAAACCAATTTATTGGTCCAGTGAAAGTCGAGAAGGGGAGGATTAAGCATTAGAAATGATAAATCAAACGTCAAGTTGTGCTGACCAGATGTACCGGGGCGATAAGTCAACCAGCCGTGACACCAGACTATATATTGTATTACCATTTCAGCATTTAGTTGACAGCTATTTACTTACAAAATCCGTCAATGGAGGAACAACCGCAAAATAAAACTGCATTCATGCGCAAATTATGTGTTAGAGGGTCAGGATCTTAGTGGTTTTATGATCCTCCTGAGACACGTGGTCTTCGCTGAAGGTGGAGGGTCACTTATACATGAGAAATATGATGATTGTGCATGAAATTATTGGGGAATCTAATAACATTTCTTTGGTCCAATTAGGGAATGTGTTGGTTCTACTGTTTATTCATTAAATGCATGCATGTATGTTGCTGTTTGTGCTTCAGCTCTGCTCTTAGGACTAAAGCTGGTTTTCATTCAGAAGTCAGGAGATACACGCAATAAGGTCATTCATAGAATTATACAAGTTTTGGTTTGCAATTAGTTTTTCCAGTTTTCTTTCTTTAAAAAAAATAAAATTAAAATTAAAAAAATAAAAATAAAATTTAGTCATTTTACAAAAAATGTTCTTTTTTCAATTTTACTTTTTTAGATGTATATTTTTAAAATGCACGAAAAATACATATAAAATTACAAAAATAAACAAAAATTCTATTAAAAACTTGCAACTCAATAACCATTAAATTTCTTATGAAAAGCTATTTAAAATATACATATTATACAAAAATGGTAATATAAAAATGTATTCACAAATACATAACAGTAAATATATTTTAAAAATGAAATTACATACAATGAGTGATAATTACCAGAACAAAGTATTGGTTGTATGATTTTATTTTCAGTGAGAGACGTCTAGTATAATTCTAAAGGTTTTCACAGGAATATTCTTGAATGAATGTTTCCGTCAGTGTAGAATATGTATAAGTAATAAAAATTTTTTAAAAATGTTAAAGTATAGTTTTGCCATTTTATATGTATATGTTCCTTTTTTATGGCTGTATATATCCAAATTCTCTTTTTCTTTGAAAAAAAAAAAATGTAATTTTACAAAAAAAATCCTTCTTTAATATTCTTAAAATGCACAAAAATATAAATAAAACTACAAATAATACTAATATAAACAAATAAACTAAAGTGAAATAAACTGAAATTCTATTAAAAACCTTTCAGTCAACAACTATAAAGTTACTTATGAAAAAATATTTTAAAAATATATTACATAAAAATGGTAAATAAATAAGTCCAGTATTTAAAAAAAAAAATTAAAACGTGTAACTTAATAACTATACAATTTTTTTGAAATAAATATTTAAAAATATATAATATATTTTATAAAATGGTAATATAAAAGTACATTCACCAATTTCATAAATTCAAGTTTAAGAGTAAATATATTTTGAAAATTAGTTACAGTGATAATTACCAGAAAAAGAAGTATTGGTTGTGTGATTTTACATTGATTTCTTTTTTTAAAAGAGCGATATCTAGAATCATTTCATACATTTTCACAGCAAAATTCTTGAATGAATGTGTTTTCATCAGTGCACAAAATCTATAAGCAATGGTAATCTGTTAAAATACCGTTTTTGTCATTGTATATGTTTTTTTTTTCATTTTTTGTATATCCAAATTCTCCCAAAAGCCAGTCCAGTTTTCATTTTTCTTTCTAAAAAGTATAAATCTGTAATTTTATTTTTTAAAAAGTTCCTTTTTTAAAATCTTCTTCTACTTTTTAAATATTTTTTAAAACACATAAAAATAAAATTCTAAAATTCTATTAAAACTTGTAACTTCATGACCATAACATTTTTTTTTATAAATAAATACTTAAAAATATATAATAATATATTATATTAAAAAGGAACATAAAAATAAATTGATAAATTTTATAAATTCAAGTTTAACACTAAATATGTTTTTAAAACCAGATTAATGAGGTTTTCACAGCAAAAATCTTAAATAAAGGTGTTTCCATCAGTGTCTCATTATCTATACACAATGGTAATCTGTTAAAATACAGTTTTTATCATTAGATATGTTTATTTTGATTTTCATATATCCAAGTTACCCCAAAAAGAAGTCCATGAATGTCCAAATTTTACCTTGTATGTATAAAGGCATATAAAAACTCAGCTTTTCTGCAAAACACCAAAGCTGGCTAAAAATACGTGGACACCCTCGGTGTAATCTCATGATGTGTTCGAAGTGCAGATTGGTTGCAGCTTCGCTTGTTTTCAAACTTCTGAGACTCAAGTGCAAGGTAGGGAAAAAGCATGTCAACAACAACATGTTACTGCCGGGTTTACTTTGTAAACCGTATCACACGGGGAAACTCATCACCTGACCTAAATGCATGGGAAGTGTCTGTAACTACCAGTCCAACCAGTCCTGAGCCACCGCTGGCTGGGACTCTGGAGACGACCAGGCTTTCATGGAAAGAAGCTGGCTCTGCTGAATGAAGCATTTTATTAATATTTCACCAACTGCAGGAATGTGTGTGTGTGTGTGCGTGAGCTCTTGCAGTTGTATCTTTGTGAGGACATTGTGGCTTTTACGTATTTCTCCAAAGAAGCGTTGGTTTCAGGTTTGATGTTTGAGTTAGGTGCAACTATTAAAACGTTCCGGCAATAATTAAGGTTGTGCATCTTGTTATGTTCGGGGCAACGCGATGCACCGTGTCAATTAAGGTCCTCGCAAGTATAGGAACGCACACGTGGATGTGTATGCATGCTATAACAGGGGGAAGGGTAAAAGGGAGGAAGCACTTCTGGGAAAGTCAGTTTACCCAACAAGCACTCAGGAAGCACTTTAGTTGTCATGACAGCATCACCACGTTGAGATGATGGGGGTGACGGAGGGGGGTTGGGGAGGAAGATGGAGGAGGAGGAGGAGGAGAGAACAGGATGAGGGAGAGTTCAGTGAAAGAAGCCATCAGGAGTTTCCAATTGAACCACGTCTAAAAAAGATGAATGGCGTCTCTTTCCCTGATAAATCCAGTCAATTCATATTTCAGGAGATGATGGCTTCCTGCCACTTGCAGATTTTTGTGCTATCATTCACCGAGCCGAGGGATGACAGAGCTCCTATTTCTGTGAGGGGGGGTAACCGAGCAGTCTTTAACTCAGAGATGAAGATTTTAAAAGGCAAAGACACGGGCGAAAAAGCGTTCTGCTTGTACCGTCGCCTGGTGGGTTTTGTCAGAAACACAGATTCTTCAATAAATATTGAGTCTGAACATTTAGAACTGTTTCAATACTCATTTCTCGGTATCGATAGCAGCTGCGCTCTCTGGCTCTTTTCACTGCAGAGCCCATAGAAAGCTCTTCTCACTCACGTCGCTGCATTTTCTCATTTTCAGTCCCATTCACTCTGCTTAATAGCTTTTTATTTAATATTTTCCAGTCACTGAAATTTAAAAGATGCATAAGATTGTGTTCCTTTTTCTTTTAACTTGCACTTTATTGCCATTTAGATTTAAGGACTCTTGACAGCAAGGGTTATGAGGGGGGTAGAGGCTTCAAATACTGAGACTGCAACGTTTAGTTTTTACCTTTGAATGCATTGCGATACTGATGCTTTTGCAGAAGTCCAACCATAAGGAGTGTTTTGATTCATGTAAAAATGCTCCTCAAGCTGTCGTGTTGTCATATGCGGCCATTTTTTTCCCTCTGTTATGTCACAAATTGTAATTAATACGGATATTTTTCAAGGTGCTGTATTAAAACGAGTAATTCTAGCATTTGACAACACTGTCGCTGCGTGTTTCAGGCCCAGTGAGTTCTAATGAAAACACCATTGCTTCACTGACACTGATTTTAATTCGAATATGATAGATAACAATTAAATCAATTGAAAACAATGAATCCAAAAAGTCTGATTATTTTTTTACTTGGACTAGAAAGGATGAAATATTGTGTTGGCTACTTGGAAAAGGCCTGAAATATGAAATAACTGAAAAATATATGATGGTGCTCCTTTTAGGATGTAGCTAAATGTTGTAAGCAATATCTGGTGAGAACAGCGCAATATAATGGAGATGTAATGTTGATTTCTTTTACCAATATCTTGTAAAAATCCAATGTTAAACGATTAATATAAAGTAAATAAAACTAGAATTACTACCTCGCATGCATCCAACAACCAGTTTACATCCATTCTGGTCCAGATTTGACCTTCTGGGAAGAAAAGGTCATTCGTGTCCTATTTTACATTCATGTGGAATTTGGTCATAATTAGCATCTGAGGTCTTGAATTATTCATACTTGAGGTCGGAGTGATCTTGACCTTTTGACTGCCAAAATGGAAGCAGCTCATCCTCCAGTCCAACATCTGTGCCAAATTTGAAGAGGTGCTCAAGAAATATGGCTTTCCTGAGATTGGGACGGACCAGTGCACAGATTGGTCGATCCAAACCCATAATGGTAAATGTTCTCCACCTCTAAAGCATTTTTCTACCAGAGCGATAACCAGCGTGCTTTACAGTGCACAAAAGTTGCCTTCCGAGGTTTTCACCTGCCATCGGGAGCAACTTTGGGTTTAGCGTCTCAAACTGGGATCGAACCGCCTCCCAAGCCACCCAAACTAACCACAATAACTAAAACACCTGCAGCGAGGTAGTGTTAGAACTCCAATCCTTATCTGCACGTGATGGCAATCCTATTGAAACAACACATGCTGCCGTGATCACGTGTGCAGCTGTAACACCCTTGTCACCACATCATCAACCGCGAGTTCCACACTGCAAAGCGTGAGCCGCCATGCCCAGAATTCCCCAGAGAAGGAAGGCAGAAAGCTTCCTCACATTGCTACGCCAGCGAAGACAGTTCCTGATGGCAGCGCCGCCGCTGTGACCAGATCGAGTTTGACATGTGCTGCCGTGACGTCTGACAGGCAGGCAAACATGGAGGAACATCAGGGGAGCCCCGGCACTGGAACAAAGTATCGTCAGGGGAGAATCCGGCTCTACCCATGACACACTTAGACGACGATCTCTAACAAAATGCTCCGCCGTTTTATCATTCTTCCAGCGAGAGCTGGCTCCTCATTCCGAGTAATTCTTCTAATTGACGACACCGAAAGTCGTTTTCATTTGTATTCCTTATCCGCTGCCTTTTCTCCCTTCCCCCAACTTCGCTGCCCACATTGTACCTCCAAAGTCTTTTGAATTCAGAGCAGCCTGAATCCCAACATCACAAAGCTGTCGATGCCAGGATTCCACTCCGCACTCTTTCTTCATCTTCAAAACACTTCATTCAGCTCTTATCCCGTCATTCCAGCATCATTCCGGTCAGCCCTTATTCAATCTGAATCTTGCAATACCCATTTAAACCCATATCCCATCACTCCCGTATGTAATTCAGCTCCGCTGTCATCATTACAACGGTTCAATCAGCTCATGTGCCATTAGTCCGTCACTCATGGAACTCTTATCCCAGCCAACATTCCCATTCAACCTTCAGTCTATCATTTCAGCTATTCATTTAGCCAATATTTTATGAAGAAATGGTCTTTCATTCCAAAAATCCAATTATTCAAACAGTGTTTTCGGCCTTTATTCACCATTTCAACATGCCAGTGAAGCCATTGTCCTGACTTTGGTTGCCTGAACGTGAATATCGCAGCTGTTATTGTGTCTTTGAAGTATCCAGTTTAGAACTAAAAGCAAGCTTATCTTCAGCAGGTTTCTTTATATATTGATTGTTTTTTCCATTGATCAAGTAATAACACGAGGATTCAGTGCCTTTCCCTGTTTTGTAGCTTATAGAACGTCTTTAGGTTTGGGGTTGTTCAGACTAACTGAGTCATCTGAAAGTCACCTTGGGCTCGACCAAACTCTGATGGACATTTTTTCATTATTTTCTGACATTCTGTGACTAAATTACACCAGACAAGCTGGATTCACTCTTAACTACTGACCGAATCCAGTTGGTACCAACAACTTGACTGAGACGACTGTTTCAAAAGATATAAATAACCAAGTTTTTCATGCTCCGTCTAACAGTAAATGCCACATCCTGCCAATATTGTCCTCAGAAACCGGGATACTAGTCGTCCAATTCTGCTCCTATTCAGTTAACCCATCATTCATTCATTCTTCCAGCGCTCCATTCAGCCATTATTCCTACATTCAGCCTGAGTCACATCTGCAAGACACCCCCCTTCCCACTTATCTCTCTCTTCATCCATCTGCCCACTTCTATGCTGCGTTATCCTTCCTCCATCGCCATCACCCCTGAAACAACACTCATCCATCTCTCTGTCTCCCTGGCCTCACGCCCCGTGGTGTGAAATCTTCAATTTATCTCGTGTCCCCTTGTTTTGCCTTCACTTCTCCTCTCGGTGCTCCTCCGATCGGTCCATCCATCCATCCATTCACCCGTAGATGTACTTCCCCCTCTCCTCCTCCCCTTCAGTCATGCCGGGGCTGACAGCGCTGCAGGCTAGCACCAATTATCCGAGCTGTAAAGTCGTACGTGCATCTACGCATCTCGCACGATCACGTTCGAAAGCTTTAGCTGTCCTCCGACGCTGGATTAGTTCGGGTATAGCAAGGACGATATCGCCCGCACGCCTTGGACATTTGACCTTTTTCATGCTGACACACTTTTTATTTGGCAAATATTAAGATGGATAACTATTTTAAGGCTGGTAGCTGTGCTGTTTCCATGCCAACTCACGTAGGGTCTCGCAGTTAAGGTCATGGATTTTCTTGAAAAAAAAAAACATGCTAGAACTTCTACCCTAACCACGGAACCTTTCAAAATCCCACAGCTCTACTCCAAACACTTTCTGAGTTATGAATTTTTGAAGGTCATCCCTCGGTGTTAAATTTGATCACTTTAACGATTCTTTTAAAGCATCTTTAAAGCCTCACCAGTTGATCATTTCTCACAGGATTCAGTTGATTTTTTTACTCAACATCCCAAAAAACCTAAAGAAAAAGTTGGAACTTCTCTCCCGGAAATTAAAATAATAAAAATCTATCATTTATCATCAAAACGAACAATCTTTCATTTTTAAAAATTCGTATCTCCACTAATGTTCACTCAATTCCAACCAAATGTTCGTTGTAGGTAGAAGCGACTCAGTTTTGTCGTATCTAAATGTCATTTTGGGGGCTACATCAATTAGTTTCGGAGCTGGAAAATCCATTTTTTAGGACATTTTAACAGGATTTTATTTTTCAGGAAGGATTATTTTGATTTCTTTGAAGCTTCTTAAAGGGAATATCTTGATATCCATTGAAAACATCTTAAAAAATTAAAGTTGTTATATTACTCCATTATTTTAACGTTTTACGAAAATGACATATTTTTCGTAGTTTTCAGCAGCTTTAAAATCACATTTGGTGGCTTTAACTGTCAGGTAAGTACTTGTATTATGTTGAATTCAAGGTTTACATGACTTTATGGTCACTGTTGAGCTATTTTGTCATTAGCTCAGGAAATAAACAATTCAAGTTCCAGCTTGGGGCGATTTGGTTGATTCATCTTGTTCCATGTGTCTGGACGAGGAAACATTTCGTAGGTTCATCAACTTGTAGCATTTCAAAAAAATCCTTGACCTACAACTGGGAGGCCCCAGATGAGTTGGCTTGGAATGGCTCAAATGGGTAAATGACCAAAACAAACAGAACAATTAGTAGTAGCAAAAATCCAACACTGCATTCTCCGGGATGGCAGGAGTGTATTGATGAATAAATTATAGTTTAGTATGAAACTTTACTTGAATTAAGTTCCCTAATTGGCCATATTTCTTACTCAAAAAACTGCATTCTGCTAAAATGAAAAAACTCGCAAGTCAAAATCCATTAAAACATGGGCAACACATTCATAATTTACAGAACCATTAAACCCAGTAACACTGAAGTTCCACGGTGTTCTTGTTTGAAAAAAAGGAAACTTTACTGAAGTTGTCGCTGGATAAAAGCAACCAGAGAACCTAGTATTTACACTCCACATTGTGGCCAGTTGATCGCTCCATACACTGTAAGCAGAGAAGTCACAGTAATGTCAATTAAAGCCCAAATTCAACATGCATACATGTTTTGCTCCTCTTTCAAGGCTTTTCTGCAGCTGATGGACGACAACTGGTGCAAAGCCACAACGTTCTGGGTGGAGCTTGTGCTGAAGAATTTATTATTTGCAAGCACAAAAGTATGTGGACATAAACAAACATCCGATGAGGATTGTTTGGCTCACGGCGCGTACTAAACTGAGGAAATACTCCGGGATGAAGAGACGTTACAACCCGTCACACAGGCATTTTTCAACTGCCCCTCCATGTGGAAACGGCTCACATTATTCTGGTGTTTTATTCCTGAATGTTTCCCATAAATAGAGATGTACTTCTGAGAGTGTGAGGGTGAAACAGGCAAGCCGTGCGACGTGTTGATGGAGAAGGACTGGGCAGATCTTTAAAAGGGGTAAAAGAAAGGGAAGCGAAGTGAGAGGCACCGGCGGGTGTAAAAGGCAGGAGAGTGCTAATGTAGACGGCAGCGGTGGAGAAAGAGGGAGGATGGAGGAACGATAAAGGACGGAGACAGACAAAGGGGGAGAGAAACAAGAGCGAGAAAGAATGGTAATGAACAACTAAGGTGGAGAGAAAAGGACGGGCAGTGAGGGAGTGAAATGGAAAAAGATGTGAGAATGAGATAAATCAAGAGGAGAGAGGAAGGAAAAGACAAAAAAGAGCTGTCCATAATGAGTTCTGTCCTACATTCACAAAGGCTACATTAAATCATGCTCTACTAGGCAGCACACACATCCACTGCAGCCACATTCACACATTTCCTCTCATATACACACACACTGCACTCTGACCTCCAACCCACTATTTTAACAAAATAAATTCTGCATCTCTACCAGTTTCAAAAACCCTCAAAAAGGGGTGTAAATTAAGTCACCACTCGACACTGGAGGTTCTGAAAAACCAGCTCCAGCTCCAAAACTTCCCCCCGAAAACGGGCACCGAATACGCCCGGCCGCTCCCTAAATGCCTCAAAACGCATCACATTCCAACTTGAGCGACTGAAACGCACATGAAAAGGGTGTTTACCAAGACGCTGAACACATATGGTTCCAAAGCTGCCAGCGAGGAAACCCTGCCACACGTCCCTCTGTAGACACTTTCAAAGGCTGTCAGTTAAACCGACTCATCTGCATATGAAACTGTGCAGCAAATAAATCTCCTCGTCTGGCTTCGCTAATTGTGAGGAGTTTGTCCCGCTCGCTTTATTTTTTTTTCTACACATGAACCACAATTTAGAAAAAAAAAAAAACAGATAAATGATATTGTTGTTGCGAGAACCCCCCCGGAGATGTTTCCGATAAAAATTTGCATTTCGCTTTATCTTCCTGGAGCTCATTAAAATGAAAGTCAGGTAAACCTTACAACTGAGACAGGCCATGAGGGGTCAGCCTCCTGCAAGACACAGCAAGGTCACATTTTATTACAGTGTCATTAAAATAACAACCCTTTGTAAATACGGGTGCCATCTTTAGCTTTTTCTTCTCAACTCAGTAAGACAAGACTCACTTGTATATATTTTCCATTCATGTCTGAAGAAACACAAACAGTATTGTTCTTCTATTCTTCCTCTGTAGGGTCGCGGGGGCGCTGGAGTCTATCCCAGTCGCACTCACTAAACACCTACGGACAATTTAGAATTATCAATTAACCTCATGTTTTGTGGGAGGAAGCTGGAGAACCCGGTGAAAACCCACACTGAGCAGGGAGAACATGCAAACTCCACACAGAAAGATCCCAGGCGTCCTAACCGGGATGCGAACCAGGGATCTTCTAGCTGTGAGGCGACGCTGCTAACCACCGAGCCACCGTGCAGCCCCTTTTGGTGTATTTTATAATGAACTGACCTTTTATTTAAGAAAAAACTCCAGTAGTACTTGTTTTTGTTGGATTTTGGTAGATCATAATGGTTCTAATTTTTAGCATTTTTATTTGTTTTGAATATTTTCTTCACTTTTACAAATTGATAGCTTTTTGCACTTATTTTTGCTGCTGCGTGACTGAACTCAGGTCGACTCAGGATCTTTTTAAACATACGATATCAATAAATTTGATTTGATAATCACACAAGTGCACATGCATAGTATGTTTTTCTCTTGTATTAGCATGCTAGCAAGCTAATATTACCTTATTAGTAGTATACACAAAGTACAGCTGGCTCTAAATAAAATATTAAAGGATCACAAAAGTAATTATCCTGAAGGAACCAAAAGTATTTTAATATTTTATCTAAATAGAACAAACTCATCCAGAACTTTTAAGATGCAATACTGCCCGCATGCAAGAACATGTATTATTTACCATTAGCACTATCACGCCCAATGACTAAAGCCCAGGTAAAAGTTAGAACTACGAAAGAGCTGCACTTTTCCAATAATGTGCAAAAACGCAAGCCCTACACATGCAGAAGCGCTTACATGGCACAAAAAGTAACATGCCAGCACTGCTTCTTAATGAATCGCTGCACCTCTAGAGTAGTTCTGAATATTCTCTCAGCTGACCCAACTGGTCAAACCAAATGAGTTAAATGGCAGAAGTCTGTAAAGCGTAATTAGCCGTGCTTAATTAGGTGGCAGGCTAATGAGTGGTAATCACAGCACTGTTCAGAAGTTCTTTTCATCTTCAGCACGTACGTTTCATTTCTGTTCACGGCGTGGTGCCTCCATGTACAAAAGATTTTCCTTTGGTCAACTTCTCATACAAACGGAGTGAAATGAGCCCTTCGTTATGTTATCACCACTCTGCATTATTATGTTGAGCATTAGCTAGAAAGTAGAACATGGATTTTTTTTTAGCCTCATCAGCCGTGAATCTGTAACAGCAGTCTGGCTGACTGTACAGTCTGCAGCTGTATGACTCCAGGCAGGCCAGTGGCCCACTGACAGCGATTTCCTAATGACATCCCCACAGAGATTCTGTGTCTGATGAAGTGAAGCTACTGAGTGGAGGAATCACGCTTCAAAACAGCAACTATGTCATGATCACAGCTTAGGCAGGTTCTAAAAGAGGGCAAATTACAGTTAGTGATGAAGCCAATGAAAAGAAAATAATGTGATGCTCCACACGTGCAAATCAGACAAGCTAAATAATCAAGTACATCTTGATGATCTCAGTTCAGACACTTGATCAGTGTTTTTTCCTCTCAACTCAGCGAGAAAAGACTCACGTGTACTTTTTTTATTCATTTCTTATGAAACACAAGCGGTATAAATTTTCTGTGTGGTTCCAAATTAAGTCTTTTTGACCAATTAGGTGAAAATATGCAATTATTTTAATATAACTATTTACACTGATCAGCCACAACATTATGATCACTACCAGGTGAAGTGAATAACATTGATCTTATTGGTACTATGTGGTGTTCTGATGGAAAACCTTGGATTTTAACATCCTTCTTGATCAGACTTAGACACACAAATAAACATTGGCCCACAACAAACACACTCCCTCATGCAAATGGAAATCCCAAATGTCACTGGCCTACCCCTACAGGAAAATGCACCCCACCACATGGCAAAGACATCAACCAATCAGGGACATGTTGAGGAACATGACAATGGTCCAACATGTTGATCTGACCTCAAAACTTCCTACAACCCATTGTGATGAAGCATCAACAGGATACAGTGGAACAAGTTTGATGGACAGAGGCCCCACTGAACAAGCCAGAGTACCCAAAGGATCCAGTGCCAACATCCTGGTTCCAGACCCCATAGGACACCCTGAGAGGTCCTCTTGTCCATGCCCAATGGTTCACAGCATTTTGGACCACATGAGGAGGACCAACACAATATTAGGCAGGTGGTCATAATGTTGTGGTTGATCAGTGTAGACTTATATGGAGTATTTCAATGCACTGCTCACTTGAAAACTTGAAAAGTAGAAAAAATCCTGCTTTTAATCGGCAACTATGTCATGATCACAGCTGAAATAGGTTTGAAAAGAGGACAAATACACTTAAAACCCTCTGGAGATAAATTCAATGGGAAAAAAAATAATGTGATATCCCATATGCACACGTGTAAATCAGAAAAGCTAAATAATCAAGTACAAATTGATGATCTCAGTTCAGACACTTGATCAGTAGGATGCTGCGCGAAGATTAAAAGAAACACTCAAGAGCTGCCACGTATCGCCACACAGTTTCGTGCCTGAGCAGTGAGCCTTCTTACTGAAATTCTCTCCATGCCATTCAAAAGCTGCACCCGGGTGCATAAGCAGAGTCTGGTGTGCGAGTTGGAAAATTGAGTAATTTGAAGACGGCACAGAGGAAGATTGGAGAGGACGGAAAGGAGAGAGAAACACAAGAGGCCCTGGGTGCCCGTGGAAATGGCAGTTAAGGTCGGGCGGTGGGAATGTTTGGGCGCGAGTCGGAGCAGAACGGCGGCTTTATGAGAGCGGCAAAGTGCTGCGGGGCCTCGGGGGAATACCCACCACTAAAGCTAAGAAGAAACGCAGACTCACACGGTGAGAAACACTCTCAGCGACAGAATAAACAGATCCACGCACACACACTCCAACACCAAAAATAAACATGGATATGAAAATACACAGAGGACGGAGATAGCAACCAAAGGGAAACACACGTGAACCCACAAACCTAAAAGGGCTGTTTCAGAAGCTGGAACTTTTGCTTCACACATCAATAGAAATGAACATTTTAGGAGGATGTCTGTGTGGATTCTCAGTCATCCAGGTCACGAAAATCGTAGAAGCTTCAGTAGAAATCAACTGGACTTCTCTTGTAGGTTCTTAAAGACGGTCTTCTGATGAATCTACAAGAGAAGTCCAGTTGATTTCTACTGAAGCTGCTACGATTACCAAGACCTGGATCAACTGGACTTCTCTTGTGGATTCTTAAAGACATTTTTCCTCAAGAACATCTTTAAGAACCTACAAGAGAAGTCCAGTTGATTTCTACTGAAGCTCCTACAATTTAGGCGCAACTTCACAACAAACCTTCCCTTCTCACCTTGACAAGATCTGTTGATTTCCTCAAATCCCGGTTGGCAGACACACTTCCCGATGGGCACCAGCCACTCTCCCTCCGTGCTGCAGTGCATCCGCGGAGGCTCGTACAGAGGCAGGGAGTTGTTGACGCAGCGACCCACGACCTCCACCAGCTGCGAGGCCTCCGAGCCCGGGATGGTGTCGGGAAACTCGGCCAAGCTCTTCACCAAGAACGGGCAGCGCTTGTAGAAAACTCGCACCGACACTAAAGCAATGCAGGCCCCTAAATCCTGAAACGCCAAGTAGAAGCCTTTCCTGGTCAGAGGACCTAAATCACGGACTTCAGTGTTGAGCTTCATGACACGGTCCCCCAGGTCCAACTCGGTGAAGCTCTCGTCGGCCGCTATGGTGTCGATCTTGATGTATCTGCTCTCCTTCATCGCCCTGTCTTCCTCTTCTGTGATCCCGACGCCGTCTCTCATCTCTCCGTCCTCCATTTCGTCCTCGTCCCCGTCCGTCTCGTAGTAGTACATGTTAAAGGTCTCCTTGCAGGTTCCGACCCCGCCGGGCAGGCTGTTGCAGTCCCTCAGGGTGAACTTGAGCTCAATGAACACCCGCTGGGCGCCCTCGGTCAGGATCCAGTTGGTGTGGAGCCAGTTGTTCTGGTTCTGCTCCATCACGCGGCACACTTGGTAGGTGTGGATGGGGGCGTAGTCCTCGTCTACTTCTCCGATCTCTTCCCACTGAGGCAGAGAAAAGAAGGAAGTTAATGGATGGAGATGGAAAATGAGGGGAAACAAGCATTGAGTTCCTGTAGTTAACTTAAGTAGAAATGCATTACGACATACACAGATCAGCCACAACATTCTGACCACTGACCAGGTGAAGTGAATAACATTGATCATATTAGTACGACTATTGGTGTTGATCAGACTTAGACACCCAAATAAACATTTTCCCACAACAAGAACACTACCTCATGCAAATGGAAATCCCAAATGTCACTGGCCTACCCCTGCAGGAAAATGCACCCCACCACATGGAAACAACATCGAACAATCAGGAACATGTTGAGGAACATGACAATGTCCAACATGTTGATTTGACCTCCAAACTTCCTACACCCCATTGTGATCAAGCATCAACAAGATGCAGTGGAACAAGTTTGATGGACAGAGGCCCCACTGCACAAGCCAGAGTACCCAAAGGATCCACTGCCAACATCCTGGTTCCAGACCCCATAGGACACCCTGAAAGGTCCTCTTGTCAATGCCCAATGGTTCAGAGCATTTTTGAGCACATAAGGGGAACCAACACAATATTAGGCAGGTGGTCATAATGTTATGCCTGAGCATACTTGATAAGTTAGGGAAGCACAAATAAAAGTACTTGTGAGCAAGAAAATGACTATTATTGGTTGTTAATACTGATGCATCTACATTTAAGTAGCATTTGACTATTGTAGCTGCAAGTGGACCTACTTTTACCTACATGGTATATAGTTTGCTGTCAAGTGAGCCCACACCCAGGTATCCGTTCCTCCAAACTGTCACAAGGCAAATCCAATTATGATAAATAATGTAGTAGGAAACCAGAAACAACTAATGTATAAATTAGTGTTCATATCTGGATATTTTTTGACTTATTAGGCCTTAAATAAATGAAACCATTAAAGTTTCTTTGCAGAAACTTGTCAATAGGCCCCAACCAGACAGTGCATATAAAAGGTGTAGTTTCTCACTTTGTATTGTATGAGCAAATTATAGGTTAAATTATTGGAAAATTATTATAAATACCTAACAAATGTATCTGCTATATATTGGAGCATATACATAACACTGCATCCCTCTGTATTTTAGTAAGGAGAGGAATTAAGCGGATTAAAATGGACAATATTTGTGTAACTGGACTTTGTTTACTTACTTTCCACCACTGTTGACGATGGCGTCATTAGTACCAAGAATGAAAAACTGGGTGCAAATGTTTGGTCAGATTCACATTTCAATCAGAGCTGTGGCAGTTTCAGACTTCTACTTGAAGTATGTACGGCCGCTTAGACTAAGAACATTGGCTCACTTTGTCAAAGGGGTGTTTCTGTAGAAAAGCATCCTATATTTCTAAGTAAAAAGTATACTTTCGGTTTCGGTGTCAAAACTGTCGGCATTATCTGAAAAAGTCTACTGATACTCGTACAGAGAACCATGAAGATGCAGCAAGAATGAGCCAGAGCTTTTTCAAAAGGCTTAACAGTGGTGAGGAAATTATAAAGGTGTGTGTATGCATATGTGTGTGTGTGTGTCTACGTATAGATAACAGAATAATCCTCCTCCCTTCCACCTCATTTCCTCCGACTGCAGACAGAAAAGCAGGAGATAGCATTATAGGGTGTATATACATTTACAGTAAATGAGGGGTTGAGTTCCTGTCAGGAAAAAGTAACATACACTTGTGTGTTCATCTGTGTGTGAGCTGCATAGCCATACCTCTAGAAAGTGTGAGAATCCATTCCTGCCTATGTGTGCATATATGTAAATTACTCCGTCAGTGTTCAAGCATGCATGTGTGTGTGTGTGTGTGTGTGCGAGCGTCTGCATCCACGCCTGTGTGTGTCAGACAGCAGCATTAATTCCCTCTGCAGCTCTCCTGGGACATGGCTATTATCTGCATCACTAGCACTCTCCCATGGCTAATACAGGCGCTTCATCATGTCACCGTAATATGGCCAGAGGGACCAGACTATGATCTGGTGTTATAGCTTAATAGCCCATATTAATCAATCCTAGCTGTAGCCGTTGTATACAACCTTCTGTCATTGTCTTCTATCGCTCTCCTTCCTCGGTCTTGTTCTCCATCTGTCTTTTTTCATTCCTCACTGCTTTAGCCTGCCTCTTTTGTTTCCCCCCCCCACTAATAATTAATCACTTTCTGCGCAATTTGTGAATGAATGTAATCACGTTTAAGTGTTTTTAGGTAGATTATGTGGCGTTTAAGTAACAAATTCACTTTTCGTCCTTCAGCGTGAGGACGTTTTCACCATCCGAACTTCTTGAAAATGCTGTTTGAGGGTTTAGACTCCGTCCTTGAGTTAAAGCCAGACTTACATTTAAGGTCAAGGCTAGCATTAAGTGTATTACGTTAACAAGTAAAGACACACAAACATATCTCCGTGCGTGTGTGCCGACTCCCTATCTCTCCCAGACTTCAGCCCAGTCAGTCCCAGTGCAGACATTAAGCCTCTTACTGGTTAGATCACACAGATCCACCAGCCTGCTCTGAGCTTTACACAGCTTAACACACACACTCACACACATAGACTCACACACACGCACACACAGTCATTATTGGTAGCCCAGCAGGGGAACTGAACAGATGACCTTCTCTCATTTTGCCCAGAGCCAAATGGATCCAGTATGGACGTGTGGTTTTGTGCCATTGTTGCAACTGGAAGTCCTCCCACTCTGCAGCTCAACTGTATTAATGCCGTTAGATTATAATGTAAATGGAACATGATACTTTGCACGAGCTAATTCTTTAAACTGTGTCATCAAACGGTTACTTAACATAATCTGGTTGACAAGCAAACGCTCTAAAATGAGCAACAAAAGGCTTCAGATTAAAGTTAGCATCAAACCTTTCCTTCCAGTGAAACGACATCCTGCATCCTTGATGTGACAGATTTCCTTTAAAGTATGTCAAGTGGATAATGACATTTATGGATAATAGACTCTTCGATCTAACAGGTCAAAGGGAGGTAGAATGACATCGTTAGGAGGACTTTTAGTTACATCCCCCTTGTGCAACGCGCTTTGATCACTGTGAAGAACACTGTGCTCGGTATCAGGAGGTTAGGGTCCTCAGACGTCAACGCAAAGCTCAGTGCACGGAGCGACTACACTGCAGGGTCAGGACCACCCATGCTGATAATGTGGGGTGCTGTAGACGAAAAAAAAATAGCACGCGCTAATTAGTGTGTCCTTTAAAAGCTAATCACTAACTGTGGGCTCATCTAATGGTGGCTTTCAACGCGCCTCTCTCCATGAATGTATAAAGCAAGTCAATCTTCATCTGTTGGAAGAAATGTGACGTTATAATCTTCCGCCTCAGCATTCGCACCACCTCGTCTTAAAGGGTCAAATCACTCAAATTCCAGGAGAGACACATTTTTTTTCCCCTCAACTTACTCCTAGTGGTATATCGTGCCATGTAAGCACTCTTACATTCACCAGGTGATGTTCTTCAGAGCTCGATATACTCAGGAAATGTGTCGTAGGTAGTATTTATTTGAAACACTACATCTGGGTAGATAGTTCCTTTAGAACCTGGCGACAAACACTGAATTATCCCAACAAAGCTGTGTTTTTAGCATAGTTTTTTTAAAATATTATTTTCTGGGGGGGACATTTTTGAAGTTTTATTGAAAGACAGAGTGAATTGGGGAGAGACATGCAGCAAAGGGTCGTGAGCTGGACTCGAACTCACGACCGCTGCTGGCGACCTGCGCCCATGTGGTGACACCTTAACTCAGTGAGCTACACGGCGGCACTTTAGTGTTGTTTTTATCAAGTTTAGAATATTGCACTTCCTTATCAATCAATGAATCAGACTTGCAAAAACAAACATGCAACACAAAGTGCCTCAGCATCTTTAGAAATAGAAAATAGAAATATGCAAACATGCAATAAAACAGTCCAAACAACCCCCAACCCCATAGTCAAGTTATCAATAAAGGACTCTAAAACACAAGGGATCTGAGGAAAATGCTATCCTACTTAACACGTGCAATGAGGAAACAACAGATGAGACAAAATTAATTAAAATAAGGTAAAAATAGGCGAGATAAATAACTAAAATATCTATTAATATTATATATCTACTATTAAAATAGATATGGAGATAGGAAATAAATAATATACATACAAACAGAATAAGAAATGATGAAAATGAAGTAATAAACTATATTAGATAGATTAAAATAAGTAAACAGGTAAATAAATAGAGAAATCAATAAACAACATTAGTTCCCAACTAAAAAAGTAGCTCTTGAGTTTGCTTTTAAAATATCAGCACTGTCTGCTGTTCCAGATATGTGGGCCGCAACAACAAAATGTTTTTGTTATGGCTTTAGGTTAAATTAAAAATCCAGAATCAGAAGACCTGAGGGTTTTAGAGGGTTCAAAGACCATTAAAAACTTTAATAAACTAATAAAAGGATCTTAAGGTTGATTCTAAAAGCCACAGGTAACCAGTGCAGAGACTTT
This sequence comes from Dascyllus trimaculatus, assembly GCA_024666655.1. Lineage (NCBI taxonomy): Eukaryota > Metazoa > Chordata > Actinopteri > Pomacentridae > Dascyllus > Dascyllus trimaculatus. The sequence goes on from CM045460.1 coordinate 24,961,169, forward strand.
AAAATTGGTAGCAGTTGTAGAGGATGTATAGTTTTGCTTAGGGAGACCAAATGTGAGAGCATTACAGTAGTTGATTCAGCATGTAATAAAAGCATCTATTAATGTCTTTGTATTGGCTTTAGAGAGGACTGTTCGTAGTCTGGCAATATTTTTTAAGCCATCTTGGTCATTTTTTTAATGCCGGGCTCAAAACTGATTGTCGAGTCCAAGATACCCCCTAGATTTTTAACTTGTTGGCTCCTGGTTGGGCTCTAAGACGTCCTTTGCCATCCATGATTTGAAGCCTAAAATACAGTTAAAAAGGGCATCAATTGGCCTGAATTCACATTTAGGGGGCAGATATCTCATTGATTTGTCATACAAAACCAAAAAAAATCTGTCTTTTATGCGCTGTGGGTGAACTGACGCTTCAATATGAACAATCCCAAAGCCAACAGTCTGAGAGTTTCCGGTTCTAGCGGCGGTAAACTGTCCCAGCGCTCAGTCTAAAGAGGCTGTATCGCCTGCCTGCTACTTCCTAACCTTTTCCACTTTGCTCCCAACACAGAACTCTCCCCGGGAGGCTCTGTAGCTCCTCATTAGCGTTTGCTTTTGTTGACCGTTATGTGTGTGGGCGTGTTGCCCGTGTGTCACATCCGTCAGCGGACCCCCCGTGGCTCCACTGAGTGCCCTCCCGGCTCTAAGTCTATAAAGCTGTCTCTAACTTATTATTACCACCCATTACCGCTGACCATCGTGACACTGTAATAGAACTGTGCCTTTAGCTCCTTAATCATTCAAGCACCCTTTCTTCTATTTCCACCTCCATCTCTACCTTTTTACTCTAATGTCTGTCATCTCTTTCTTCTGCTTTTTTTATTTCACCCATGTCTGTCATCATTTTTTATTCCTTTTATGTCCACTCTTCCTGCTTTAATGATCGAAATCTCAACCCAGAAACACTGACACTTCCTTTCTCCTGCCACTTTTTCCAATTGTAGCCTCCGACTTCTCGTTTTCTACCTCACCCTCGTCCTCTCCTCTGTCCTGCTAACCCAACCTTGTTCTTCCTCCTTCCTAAGGCGCCAAAAGAAGATCATCTAAACGGGGCACATGAGCTGAAGCAAAAGCAAATCCGTGAGCAAACACTTCTTGAACTGTTCAAACAGCCGCTCCCTTTTTCCTCAGCAGGGACAGTTTAAGGCCCCGACACGCCGAGCCAGCTGTCGGGTGTCATTGGGCCGTCATTTAGCATCTGTGCCCGACCATTTCCCAGAGTTTCTGCGTGTTCAGCACCATTGATGCTAGACCGCCCTTATATTTGGTCAATTGAGCACACCGAACCATCCAAGAGAGCTTTTTAACCGACTTGCTCAGCCAAGTGGATCACTGATTACGTCAATTTAGTGGGGTTTCACTTTTTTTTCTCATCTTGTACAGGCAAAAGATTGTTGGCAAAGTAGGGCGATAAGATCCGGCAGGTAGCACGACAGGTGTTGAATGTGAATGGCTGACGGTGAACGGAGTTGTTGGAATGCTCCGGTTACATTTTGAAGCACGTTATCTTCTACAAAGCACTGAATCGTGACCTCCATAATTCAGAGTTTCGAGGCAGTGAAGTCTGCATTATTGTAAAATGAAACACCAGTGAGCAAAGATACCAGCTGTATCATTTTGTGCCATGAGGACAGCTACCAGAGGGAAAACTCTAAAGGGTATAACCAATTTGGGATGTAATGATTAGACCTGATGGTTTGTGACTAATGCCAGGTACACCATAAATACAGTGCCGTGCAAAAGTATTTGCCCCCTAAAGAAATCTTCTATTACTTAAATTTTCCAGATCATCACATTAATATTTATATTTGTTGAATATTAGACAGAGACAACCCACAAAACACTGTTTATTGAAGAAGTATTGAAATCCCTTTATCACCCCTATGAAAAAGTAATTGCCCCCCTGGACCTAATAACTGCTTGGGTGACCCTTGGCAGCAACAACTGTAGTTAAATGTGTGTTACAGCTTGTGATCAGTCTTTTATATCACCATGGACGAATGTTAGTCCACTCTTCTCCACAGAATAGTTTTAATTTAGTCCCATTAGATGGTTTTTGATCAATCATGAGCTGCTCTTTTAAGGTCTTACCACAGCATCTCCATTGGATTCAAGTCCGGACTTTGACTCAGCCACTCCAAAACCTTCATTTTGTTCTTTTTTTTGCCATTCAGAGGTGGACTTACTTGTGTGCTTTGGGTCATTTTCTTGCTGCATAATCCATTTGTGGTCCTCAAACCATCACACTACCACCACCATGTTTCACCGTTGGCACCATGTTCTTCTTATGGAATGCAGCATTAGCTTTACGCCAGATGTAACGGGACCCGTGTTTCCAAAAGTAATGTGGAAGCTGTCATTTCTATGTAGACCACAACTGGAAACTTAAATTTATAGAAAATGATCACATTAGAAAGTCAAATACCATTTTTTTAGCACACCAAAGCCTCACTGTGCCGTTGCTTTTCATCAGACATATTCTCAGTTCATATTCTGGTCGTGCATCGAGCCGATTTAAACAGACTCACAGAAGTGTGAAAAATGGTGAGCTGGTTTGGTTTGTTTGCGTCAAATCACGGGGTTTTCAGAGCGCGATGCAACGTCACCTGTCAGCTAGTCTTCGCTATTTTTCTTCACAACCCAAGAATTACAGCAAAGCAGAAGCTCACATCAGTGCTTCTTCGTCACCAACGGGTTCCTTGGGTTTGTCTGGTTTTACAGGGTCTTTACAGGCGGAGCAACTGTTGCCTGCTGACGGTCAGATGAAGACAGAGCTCAGAGGTTATTGGATTTATCAGATTGATGGTGCAGTAGTGGAGACAGACGGATTTGGCAGCAAAATTAATCCATATTTTGAGATCTGTCTCTTTTAGGCTGCCGTCTTTGCTGACTTTTCTTAATTTAGTCTTTTCCATTCGCTATGCAGCACATCAAAGTACCCACCTCATCTACAGCCAATCACTCCTCCATATGCAATGGGAATAGGAAGTAATGGAGGCATTAGACAACAAAGAGTTGACAGCATGTTTGTTTTCCTCATCTTCACCTTCTTTTTTGTCCTTTTTGGGCAACACTGCACTAATAATAATGCCAAGAATGTAGACTTGCACTGAGCAATTAAAAGTAGCATTTTTAAATATCAGCTCTGCATCTTCTAACGTGCAACAAACGGACGGTTTCAAGTCACTTTTTTTGAACCTAGGTGTTTTTTCTTCCTAATTATCTTGTTTTTACACGTCAGCAGAACGACTTTATTTTCTGCTCTCCTGCTATCATCAGGCCCAGTGAGAAAATAAAGCCAATTCTGCCTGTGAGATTCTCCAATTCATCACCATCTTCCCGACTTTCCGTTTGCCCTCATTATTTTTCGGCGGTGATTTTTGATCCTCGAGGTCAAAACAGGAGGAGGCCGTGGACTCGTATTCTCGAGGTCACAGGAATCCTGGTTTCCTTCCAGTTCTCTCTCGCACACTTTGTCCATCTCAGTCTGTCGCTGTCTGGCAGTCTGCGGCCCTCCGTCTTACTCTGATTCTCTCTCCTCGCTGCACGGTTAACCTGCTAGAAGGTCTCGAGCGCAAAATAATAATAATAATAACATTTTTGGTCCTTCCTAACTATGATTGATGGTATTTTCAAGCAAGACTTGCAAATTAGATTTAAAAAAAGGAACTTATTGAGGCCTACTTTCAGTTTATACTGTGACTGCATAAAAAGAAAGAACGCTTATAATGAACAGAACAACTAGGGATGCACAATCTGATGATCTCAGATATCTGACCTGCTTGTTGCATCATTAAGGGAATTATATGTAAGTGTTTTAAACTAAGCAACAATAGAAAAGCAGCTTGTAATGTTTTTATTCTAATATGATCCATTCAGTCTAACATTTATTGTTCCAACAGGCGTCTTTACAACAGAATGGACATCATAAACTAGCGCTATGTTGGAAATGATGACGGGCATGTTGAGAGTAGGGTCACAAACCAGCAATCGCAGGCCAGTAACGAGTGTGTCCATCATTTTCATTGCCACATATCTGTGACGCACTAATGAGGTCGTTGATGCTGCTTGTGGAATGTTGTTCCACTCTTCCTGTGCATTGTTGGACACGTCCACAAACGCAAGACTTGTGGATAATAATGTGTCTGGTTACAGCTGCAGCCACCTACATGCCACATTCAGCATGCCGACAACCTGTTCCCTTCTTTCTCTGGTCATCTGTGGCACTGTGGTGTTGAATAAAGCTGCATTTTATTCAAGGTTACTCCTTTTATAGGAACCGGTCAAAGGAGTGTCTGGTGTGGATTGACTCGGTAGTCAAGTATTTCTCACCAGTTAAATAGCTCGAAAGTTTTGTGAAAAACTGGCTAAACTGAACCCTTTTCTAAGTGTAACAATTAAAGTGAGTTTTTTAGCTTTTGCATGGCACTTTCATATTGTTATGCATTTCAAAAGTTCAGTCTCTGCTTGTAATCTAGCCTGGCTTTGTGTTTGCAACCCACGCAACACACTCCCAATCGTCTCAGCCTCAAGCTCGTGATGGTAGTCATTGTTCTGTCCACACCAACCCAAACCTGCGGCAGGTGAAGAGCTCGATGAGGCTGCAGAGCACAGCAGGGATGCCGTAAAGTCCACCGGCAATCGGATAACCAACCAACAAGAGCAACCTGGCCAACTGGCAGTTAGAGAAACATGAGATGGAACAGAGCCAGCGCTAGATGGTTAGCAACAACTGAAGCGGCAGAGGTATGAATCACTACTTCTGCTTAGAACTTTCAGCATAAAATATGGGGCAAAAACAGGATGCAATGATTTGGCTCTTTAGCCTTGAGTCAAAGTGACAAAACTGGTATCCAGGCAACCGTACGCACATCATGTGATCACGAGTTTAACTGAATCATTAAGAACATCTGTGCTTGAGTCGTCGACTTCAAAACATTCCTCCGTTAATTACGTTATATTTAGAGTTACTGAATCCACTGAAATGTATCCAAGTGTTCAAGGTCGTCCATCAAATCCCAAACGCGTTTCAGAGAACCCTTATTTTGCTCCGTTCAGTTTAAATGCTCGTTTTGACAACTTCCAAAGCGCGCCGAGGCTTCGGGGAAAAGCAAAGCAAAGCGAACATGGCGAGATGAAAAGACAAGCAGATGACAAGAATGAGGAAGAAAAAGGGAGGATAAGGAGTGGAGCAAATGTTCAGAGGAGGACGGACGGATGGGAGGGGCAGCAATAAGCAATAAGCCAGGAAAGAAAAGGGAAGGATGAGAGGGCAGGCAATGATGGGGATGAAGGGAAGAGGAGAGAACCAGGGATGAAATGAACCATCTGGATGACGGGACTTTTAAAAAAAAATTAAAAAATAACTTTCTCAACAACTCATTTAGCCAAGACTGGAAGTGTGAATGTGTGTGTGTGTGTGTTTGAGAGTTCGCTGCAGATGGGGTGCTGTTGAACAAACAATGGCTATTATAATTTCAGTGTCAGACAACAAATTAAAGAGGGGGGAAAAGAATAAGAATGTACAGGAGCTGAATACAAACCTAACGGCTAATTAGGATATAATTAGGAGATCCTTACATTGTCTTATCATGCCTTTTATTTCCTCTCTTTCTCTCTCCGTCTGCCCTGAATGCGGTTATTTATGCAGCTGCATTGTTGAAAACACACACGCCATAATCACATCTTCATTAATATGATTGCGCGTACGGCTGCTTTTGTCAGCACTATCTCTCCCATCTACATACAGCCACAGAGTGGGCCGTGATTTGAATACCCGGAGCTGAGAAAACGCCACGGTCAGCACTATCGGTCCGGTGTATATGGCGGCGTGTTTTTTTTTGTTTTTTTTTGCAGACAGGACTTTACGACTATATGAGAGATTTTCCACGTTGATCAAACGGATGCACGAGTTGATTCCTGTTTAAACCGACCACGGCAACACAAACCCCCTTGGAGGTTGGGGGGGGGATTCAATTTTTCTCATGAGTCGAGCCAGATTTGAAGAAGGCATTAATAAATGGGTTTTAAGCACCATTTCCTTTTCATTAAAACGCACTATAACGCCATAAAGTAGCTATTTTATAACTCAAGTAAGTCGTTCCCTAATTAGCCTTCACCTTGGGAAAACTTGGAAATGGAAATTCAATTCCTGGCTTGAGAATAATATATTCCGTGGTGACTTTCAATATCTTATTCATGAATTCAATTTAGCCCGATAATGAACTGAGAGTTCTTGGAAATGAAACGACCTTTAACCTTGATGGAACAAACGAAGAAACCTGTACTTCAGAGTAAAAAATAACAAGTGTTTCTGGCACAACCCCAAAAAAACTCAGTTTACGCTTTAAACTAAACCTAAACTGTGCAAAATTAGATATACAGTTCTTTTTTTTTTAGTTGAATGAATCATGCAGAACCAAAAATCCAACCAATCAAGAAACAGCAACAATATGATCGCTGGTAAAACAAACAAACATAAGGATTAAGGTTTCATGTGTCACCACAAGATCTGTAAAAATAATGCATTAATATCTGTCAAATTCGACTCTTACAACATTAGTGAGGGCTGTACTCACCCCATTCTTGGGGTAGGCCACCCATCCCAGGTCTCCCATCACAGAGCGAGAGTCCAGCAGGTTCACTGTTAAAAGATGAAAACAAAGAGTCTTAGATGTGGAGAGAAAGAAGAAACACAACTTCAGCTACTCCATTTATGCTATTTCCATCTAGACGTGCACTTGTGAGCTCTTCCGGTGGAGCTGCTTTTCATTTTCTCAGTTAGGTATTCAGCTAATGGAGGCCAAATCCTGTTTTGAGAATTAATGAAGCTTTAATCGGAGCCGTATAAAGCAGTTTTACTCTGCATTGGTGTGCATTAACTCCAGATCAGCTCCTCAGATCAGCTCTGAGGCCGAGGTAAAGGATTTCTATTGGTGTGCATTTGTCAGAAATTAAATTCCAACATAAAAATCAAATTAAGTCGACTCTAATATCTTTCCAGCGTATGTTTAATAGCCGGCAGAGTGAAAGAACACTTTCCCATTGGTATGATATGCCACCCTGCTATTAATGTACGAGAATCTGATTGAAATTTCACTGCATAGTAGTCTAAATGCCAAAAATGAGCAAGCGCATGAGTCAAGAGCTGATATTCATTCACGTTCGTTTCAGTGCAGCTGAACATGTGCGCATCTTGCCGACCAAAAAAAAAAAAAAGCTCCCACTCAAGCTTTATACCTCGCGCACAACTGAGCGTCTGGCAACACAACTCAGCTCAGGCTCATCCATTTAAGAAAAAAAAAAAAAAAAAAGAGGCGTCCTTGCTCAGCCTCTCAGCTTGAAAGCCGTCAAGTGCAATTACTTGACCACTCTGCTCCTCAAAGAATGCTCCCGTCTCTTCCTTGAGAAACACTGCTAGCGGTGTGGTCTCATGAGTTAGCGTCCTAGCCTCCCTATCAGCGCAAAGTCACGAAGGGTCTTGGCATGAAAAAAAAAAGAAAAAGCATCTAACCGAGGCGGCTCGTGGAGGAGCTTTTGCATTTGGAGGCCAAACAAAAGTCAAAGCTGTTTCCAGCTGCAGCGTTTAGCCCTGGGGGCCGGTTGGTATGACGGCATCTGGTGTGCATTAGCGTCAGTTTTTCGCTGGATGCGGAGGAAACAGGCAGGTGAGGGGCTCTGGCAGGTGGCAAATCATTATATCCAGATGACCGGGGCCAGAAGCAGCAGTTTTTCAAAGGCAAGGCATCAATCACATGAACTCACAAAGCATCTCTCTTTGACGCAGCTTTAAAACTTGTCTAGTCGCCACCGAATGAAGCCATAAATACGACTCGGGTTCTACAAGGCCGGAGTTCAGTTTTCTTTATCTCCTTTGTGATAACGCTTGACAGGCTCGGCGTCTGGCACAGCGTGTACCCAAACAATAAAAGAGAAAGTCCAATGTAGTGATCCATAGATAAGCTTTTGCATTGAGGGCAAGGCCACGAATGGAAGCACATCTGCATCGGTTGCATGCAAGGTGTCCATTTGCAAGTTTAAGACTTAATAAGAGGCAAAATTTAAGATTTGATACGTCAGTTGTTTCCCCACATGAACCAAGGCATTAGAACAGATTCCACCTTCTTTTTCTCACTTTCTCTGGTTCAAACAAAGCCTCGAGGCACCAGCCAGGTCGGAGAAAACACCTTAACCCTACAATATATCTACGCACACAAAAATCCCCGAGTGTGACACAAGCACAGAACAAACCACTAAAATGTGCAAAGTTCAATCAATAATCCATAAATACTGGCCGCACTCGTAGCCATGTCCGTGTGCTGTGATAAGCAACGCTATAAAACAGCCGGTCCTCATGCAAACCATGCCCCTTAGTGCAAACAACAAGACAGAGATCCATAAAAAAATAAAACATGAAAACAAAAATCTGCAGCGAGATGGTGCACTGATGTAAAACACCAGGCAGAAGCTGGCTCAGTGACTTCAATACGCTCGCTCTGCAGCCCTCTTGCCAACACACACACACACATATATAACTCGTCTTACTGTCTCTACTGTTCTGCCGAGAATAATAAAAGATGTCCTTAGGAGGCGATTAGACAACTAATTAGGCCATAAAGAAGAGATAAGTGATACTGAACTAGATCATAAGGGATGCGTTACCTCTTTCGCTCCCTCTCTCCTGCTCTCTCCAAGGATCAAACCACCTAACAAGTTAGAGCTCGGCTGTGACAATGATCTACAGAACTTATTATTAAGAGTCATCACCGCCGAGCGGATGATTTAAAGCCTTCGGTGGCTTTACTTCAAGGATACACATTTCCAGTACGTCGAGCGGGTTTTCAGCTAAACTCTCCCGTCTGGGTGTTTATGTTCAAACATTTGTCACCTCTGCATCAGGTGAGTTTCAGCCTAACCCCACTGGTCTTCAGTGTGGGGTGGAAAACAGGTCATTCTTTCGGCACGGTTGCCTCCTTTTCCCCGTCCTATCTGCTCTTCATGGTGCTCGATTGTGGCATTTACATGTTAGCATGAATCGCTCGGGGCTTAAAGGCCTGAATGCCTTCTCTCTTCCTCAAGCGCAGAAAGACAAACATCTGCCACCTGATTAATATCACCACCACGAGAAAGCAGCGGCTATTAAAATCTCCAATGCTTGTCATCACATGTTGGACATTTGGATTCATCAATCTCTCAGAGTGACGAGAGGTGTTTGCCGAAACTGACAAGAATGGATCAGCTTCAGAATTACAGGTTAGCAAGACTAGCTTTCTCTCTGATCGCGTCTTTATCCTTGCTGGTAAGTCATCCAAATGAGCTTTATTTTGAAAAGCAAGCTGCATTTGTGTGTTTGCAGCCTCCTGACAGGATGATTCTTTCACATTTAGACAACTGATTGAAAGATTCCTCAATTATGCGTAAAACAAGCTTTAAAAAAAAAGTGCTGAATCTTTTTTTTTTCAATTACACACCAAAAAAAAAGATGACTCCAATGAGCGAACAGGCTAGCGTAATTACGGGCCTCCTCTCCTCCTGCCTCCTCTCCAATTATGCGTGCAATGGTATGATTATCCATCGCCATGCAAATATGTGCCAAATTAATCTAAAATTCGTGTCGATTCGGAGCCTCTGGCGGGCGATTCCTGACGGCTGAGGGGTCGTATTTTTAGGTTAAGCAGAAGTTCACGGCTTTTCTAGGCACATTTAAGAGAGAGAGGAACTCAACAGAGCGAGGCAGGCGCATGGAGGGTCGGCTTGATAACTGAAAACAACAGACAGAGAGAGAACAGGGTGATTCTGAGATGTGAGCGACCCAATGCGTTCCTCTTTTGGAGAACTCCTCTTCCTGTCGCTCCTCATTCGCTGCAGCCCGAAGCTCGCCTTTAACAAAAAGGAATCCAAGTGTTTTTACTGCAAGTTTCGGTATCGCCACAAACCTCGGAAGTGATTGAACTGCTGGTTTTTCCACTCGTTTATGGAAGCGTGGCAAAATATAGCCTGGGCACACATTTTAATTAAAAGCCTGAACCCATAGTTTTGGTCATTTAACCCAAAAGACACCGGCATAATCTGCACATTCTGGCTCAGTGGGGCTCACTTTTGTAGATCTAAACTTTGACCAAATCAATCTGCCATGTGGAGAAGGCTCAGGTCTGACGAATGCTCCCTCTTTCCCAGATAATAGCCCCCCAAACAATGGCACTCATCTGGAGCTATTAAAAACGCTGCTCACTCTGCGGACAATAGCGTGGGAACAACATCTGACACGCCGTTCCGTCCTCCTTTCCTTGGTTTTGCTTCACATTACAGGTGTTTAACTTGCATTCCCGGACAACGCAGGCGCCCATTAGTTGAGCTGACGTGGAAACTGCCCATCTGCAAGCCCCCTACTGTGCGCCCACAGGAGCAAGCAAACGTGGGGAGCTGTGAGTGTCTCCACATGAAAAAATGGTGACATCTGAGCGGATGTGCAACACTGCTGCAGGTGACTCACTGTCTGCCAGGTTGGAATCAGGAGGTTAAAAGGCAACAAAGGGCGCTTTTATTACAGGATGCCAGACTAAACTCAACCTGAGGTGGGTTTTTTTTTTTTAAATGAAATGAAGGCAAAGGAGGCAGGGAGAGTCCAAGAGCAGGGAATATTCTAAGAAATGGAGACACCAGGGTTGAAATGTGAGTTGAAACTCATCAGATCAAGAGAGGTTTCATTTTGTATTCTTTAAATTTAAAAAAAAATGCCCATTGAGATCAGTGGACTGGTGAGAATCCTGCACTGGACTGGAGGAGATTAATCCAGAGATTTTCGCAGCGCACCGTGCCATGTCCTCGGAGGACTGGTGATCAGAGAGACGCATGTTCTGCTCCGAAGGTTCCTCTCTTTTTTTGTTTTAAATGCCACCTTTTCGGAACATGCAGTCGTTGCAGACTTGGGGGGACACAGCTGTCACAAAGATTATCCGCTCGTATTCGGTTTTTTTTTTTTTTTTTTAACAGACGACCTCACGGCGTCAGAGGCGGAGAGACCGACGCTCGGCGGACCTTTAACCGAGCAGGAGGACTTTCTCGGTGCCAATTAAAGCCCAGCCGTGCGCGCAGACAGCCGTGTCATTAACCCCATTATATATATATAAATTTAAAAAAAAGAGAGCAGAGAGGAAACGCGTCTCTGCAGCGGCTCACCTTCGTTTGCGGGGATGCACCACGCTCCGAGCGACGCCGCGCTCCAAATCCATGTCCATGCCACCAGCCGGATGCCACAACTCCGCCAACGAGATTGCATGGCGCATCCAAAAAAAAAAAAAAAGGGAGCCAAAACCGGTAAAAGAGGGGATGTTTTTTTGTTGTTGTTGTTGTTGTTTTTTCTTAGTAAACAACAGCAGTTTGGGTCAGCGGAGACGCAGGAAACGCAGAGGAACCATCGGTCTCGTCGTGCGTCCGCTCGGAGAGGTGGGAGCTCATGGTCTGCTGCGGCTGTCAGGAAGGTAACGAGCAGCCGAGTGCGCTCCGGTTTTGGGGGGAGGCGGGCAGCGCGCCGGAGGGGGGCGGAGTGGAGCGCAAAGCCTCTCCAATCACAGACCCTCCACAGGTGAGCCCCGCCGCCGCTGCCGCCCTCCGAATCACAGTCGATTATTTACTCACTAGATTAAAGTTTTTTTGCGACGCATTTCCGGATGACTGAGGCTACCCAAGTGGAGATGATCTCTTCTAACCACATGTCCCGATCATTGCATTCAGAAATGTGATGCTGCCCTCAAAAGGAGCAGAAGAAAGAACAGGGATGATCACTTTGAGATTATGATGTGGTTACTGTGCCGATTAGATGATCCTCAAAGAAGCCACCACTAGGGTGACTTTATCTACTGGGTGTCAAACTCATGAATCAACTTTACCTCAAAATCATTGATTAGGGGCTCCATCAAGACACAGCTACAAAATATTCATACCATAATGGAAGCACTTGGATTTTTCTCTGTTCAGTTGTTCATCGTTGTTACTAAGTCATCCAACTGAACTTTATTTTGAAAAACAAGTTGCGTTTGTGTGCATTTTGATGACACATGACACTGACAGGATGATTTTTTTTTCTTATTTAGACAAAAATTGTGGCCAAAATCCAAAGTTACAGGCTTGTGCCCCCTCTCCAATTATGCATGCCATGGTGTGATTATCCGCCGCCATGCAAACATGCAAATATGAGGCAAATTAATCTCATTTTAGTTCCACATACAGCCCAGTTTGACCTCCAGTAGGCCGAATCAGTAAAATCACAGCAAAAACAACCTGTAAATAATGACAATTTAATTTTAGTCCAATAAAAGTATCACATTTAATGAAATGTATTTTTATAAAACATTACGAACAACCTGGAATTTAAGTAGGATTTCAACAATATTAGGCCATTTAAACACGTGCATTATAACTCAAAGATCACAGTGTATCTACAAAGGCACGAAACATGTTTCTGAAATGGAACAATGCTGTATTTTACTTGATGAATCGAGAAATTATTTTGAATTTACATTCATTTCATTTTGGAAATGATACACTGATCAGCCACAACATCATGACCACTGACAGGTGAAGTGAATAACATTGATCATATTGGTACTATGTGGTGTTCTGATGGAAAAACCTTGGATTTTAACATCCCTCTTGATCAGACTTAGACACCCAAATAAACATTGTCCCACAACAAACACACTCCCTTATGCAAATGGAAATCCCAAATATCATTGGCCTACTTCCACCCCACCACATGGAAAAAACATCAACCAATCAGGAACATGTTGAGGAACATGACAATGGTCCAACATGTTGATTTGACCTCCAAACTTCCTACACCCCATTCTGATCAAGCATCAACAGGATGCAGTGGAACAAGTTGGATTGACAGAGGCTCCACTGCACAAGCCAGAGTACCCAAAGATCCAGTGTCAACATCCTGGTTCCAGACCCCATAGGACACCCTGAGAGGTCCTTTTGTCCATGTCCAGTGGTTCAGAGCATTTTGAGCACACAAGGGGAACCAACACAATATTAGGCAAGTGGTCATAATGTTATGCCTGAGCATACTTGATAAGTTAGGGAAGCACAAATAAAAGTACTTGTGAAGCAAGAAAATGACTATTATTGGTTGTTAATATCAATGCACCAACATTTAAGTAGCATTTTACTCTTGTAGCTGCAAGTTGAGCTACTTTTACCTACTTGGTGTATAGTTCGACACCCTGAGAGGTCCTCTTCCCAATGGTTCGGAGCATTTTGGAGCACATAAGGGGGACCAACACAATATTAGGCAGGTGGTCATGATGTTATGCTTGTTCGGTGTATAAAATCTATAAATAAATGCATAAAAGTTGTGGCAGTGCATGAACAACAGGGTTCCAGCAAACCAAACTGTTAACTGACATTACACTGCTCAGTGCCTTTAAATATGTCCACAGTAAGTATCCCTTTTCACAGAAGCATTTTCTTCAGGGTGCAAAAGTGTCTAAAGCAGTGTTTTACATTAAGTAGATTTAGTCACTGTTTATTTGCTCTTGAAACTTGACTTTGCAGAGTCATCCCTATGTCTGACCACCCTGCTTTATGCCATCATTCTCCTAAAGTGTCAGCTCAAGCAGCATTAATGCTTGAGAGCAGAATCAATCCCCCTTTTTTAGCGGTGCCGTTAAGATTTTCTGTTTCTGTATACGTTGAAATCAGTTTTCGTGTCCTGTGACCCGGTGTGTTTACATGCACTCTCCTCTGGTCATGAAGCTTTCACACCAGCGGCAGCAACACAACGAGTCATGAAAAGAAAGCGGAGCGAAGCTGCATGACTCATTCGGAGGCATTAGGATGTTCCTTAAGCTCGGCCTCCAGGCAACACTTTCTGCCCTCCGTGTCTCGTTCGCTATTGTTCGGCGGCTTTGTGGAGGGTTTCAGGCTACATGACGAGTCAAGGTGCGACCTTGGCATGTAGACTTCCCTCATCACCGTGACTCACTGCTCAGACTGTGCTCTCCATCAGATGCTTTTCTTTTAGAGGTGATACTGTTTTATATTTAGAGTTCCAGGTAGAAAAGCATGGAGACAGAGAGACGGGTTCATTTTTTGGTCCACAGACGTTCTGAGGAAGTTCTGCAAAATTCTACGAATGCTTTCATCTTTTAGTTCCCAGAATGTTCCTCTCAGAGGTCGGATAACTGAACATAAACATGGCATTGTTGAACAGTGATGCTCAAACGTTCTCAAAGCTGTTTGCACCATTGTGGGAATGTTTTATAGATTCTATAAAGTCAACACGTTCCAGATTCACAAAACATCCTCAGAACATTACAGCCAGAATGTTCTACCTTGAAGAATGAAGAATGTTCTATGATTTGAGGTCTTGTTAACGCCTTGAAAACATTTGAACGGAGAACATACTTTCTTTGTTCTAATAGTGGAAACGTCTTCTGGAGGAACTCTCTACAACGTGATCTTTAATATTTTACAATGCCGGAACGTTCTGTATTAAAAGCATGTTGTGATTCGAGGCCTTGACTGTGGTAGCGTTTTCTAGATTCCAGAACGTGTTCCCTCAACAACGTCCCCAAAACATTCCCACAACATTGTTAATATGTCACACCCAAGGAACGTCTTCTATCTGTAATAAATCCCATTAAAGGAATGTTCTGCAGAAATGAACATTCTGTCATCCGAGGCCTCGATAACATGTGGAAAACATTTTTTTGGAATGTTCGACGAGTTCTTCCTTTTTAATGGAACGTTGTGAGAATGTTTTCTACAACATTCCCAAAACAAGCATTGCAGGCAGAATGTTCCACCTTTGTTGATATATATTTCATTATAGGAACATTTTATTTAAAAATAATAAAAAATCATCCAAGACCTCGATAACATCTGGAAAACAGTTCTGTTCATTTCTGCAGAACAATCCGTTAATGGAATCTGTGTTCTTGACAGCACAGAATAGAAGATTTTTATTTTGTTAATTTGTCTATATATCCAGGACATACAGAGGAACTGAAAAGACGTTTCTCTCTCAGCTTAATGTTAGTGCCATACATTTTATCAGATCAAAATACAGTAGAAATAAAATAAAGTAAAATAAAATATTTTATTATAATATATTATCTATCCGGGCTGCACAGTGGCTCGGTGGTTAGCAGCGTTGCCTCACAGCTAGAAGATCCCTGGTTCGCATCCCGGTTAGGACGCCCGGGATCTTTCTGTGTGGAGTTTGCATGTTCTCCCTGTGCAGCGTGGGTTTTCACCGGGTACTCCGGCTTCCTCCCACAGTCCAAAAACATGCTGAGGTTAATTGATTATTCTAAATTGTCCATAGGTGTGAATGAGAGTGTGCTTGTTTGTCTCTATATGTAGCCCTGTGATAGGCTGGCGACCTGTTCAGGGTGTCCCCTGCCTTCGCCCGAGTCGGCTGGGATAGGCTCCAGCCCCCCCCGTGACCCTACAGAGGAATAAGCGGTGTATAGATAATGGATGGATGGATGGATATTATCTATCCCATCCAACTCTGGCGGAGGCAGGGGACACCCTGGACAGATCACCAGCCTATCACGGGGCTCCATGGAGACAAACAACCAAGCACACTCTCATTCACACCTACAGACAATTTAGAATCATCAGTTAACCTCAGCATGTTTTTGGACTGTGGGAGGAAGCTGGAGTACCCAGTGAAAACCCACGCTGCACAGGGAGAACATGCAAACTCCACACAGAAAGATCCCAGGCGTCCTAACCGGGATGCGAACCGGGGATCTTCTGGCTGTGAGGTGACGGTACTAACTACCGAGCCACCGTGCAGCCCTAGCGCAAAAAACAGTGACAGCTTATTGAGGTGAGAGTAGTGCAGTATGGTAGCAGCATGTACAGTAATGCATCCTGTGATTGTTGACGTTGAAAACATTCTACTGAGTTTGCAGAAACATTATTGGAAATGAAAATGTTCTTGAAACATTCTTTCAACATTTAATGGAACCATTTTCTTTCAAAAAAAAATCACTTGTAGAAGGTTTTCTGCCAGCTGGGGTTTGGCGTGAATGCAACTAAGTTCTGCAATCAAAGGGTAATGCGGTCCTATGGTAGGCAACACATCTCTAAAGTCCTGTTTTTTCTAATCAGGACCAGTGACCGAGCTTTCGCTGTCCTTGCACAGGTTATAGAACAGACTCCCTCTGGGGCTCGGGTCAGCAAACTCCATTGAGCCTCTTAGATCTCGTGTCAAGACTTGTTTATTTTCAAAGGCATTTTATTGACGCTTTCCTGCTGCTGTTCATTCTTGCAATAAAAATGCATTGGTCTTTTCCTCCAAGTGTGTTTTACAGCATTAGTAACCCCTTTTATTTGTATTTATTCATTTACTGGTTTTGAAAAGCGGTACAGTAAAGTGATGTATTATTTGTATTTACAATATTGTCTACTTCGATAATGCAAGTTTACAGCTGACAGGGAACGTTCCCACAACACTAGTCAACAATACCTAGTAGTTCTAACAGTTTTTTAAAGGAAATGTTTTCATTAAATGTTGGGAAAATGTTCTAATAAAGTTGATATAACGTTTTGTTGTCAACATTCAGAGGACGTTAGCAGGAACACAGATGATGTTCCGCAATAACAAAGGAATGTTCTTGGATCAACATTCAATACATGTTTTCCAGATGTTAATAGACCTCTGAATGGTTGTTATAAAACGTTCATGTAATGTCATATGTTACAAAGGTGGAACATTCTGCCTGCAATGTTCTACAGGAATGTTGTTGGGGGAATGTATTATAGAATGTTCTTCTATAAAACATTCCCATGATAACAAAGGAAGAACGTTTTTAAACCAACATTCAAAAAATGTTTTCCGGGCCTTAGATGGCAGAATGTTTTATTTTTTTTGTTTTGTTTTTTTTTGTTTTTAGCGTTTTATAAAGTTCCTCTTATGTGATATATTAAAGGTAGAAAATTTTGCCTGTTTGTTGAAGGAACACGTTATAGAACGTTCTGTTATTTCGAGAAGCCCCTGACTGCAGTGTGCAGTTCGGGGCGGAGCTCAACGTTTGACTTCACCCATCTCAACGTTACATAAACAAATCGCGTTCAGTCTTGTTACATACAACTTTACTTCATTTTGCAACAGTTTGGTGGTGATCTAACCCTAACCCTAACCCTAGCCCTTCAGGAACGTCTGTATCTAATGCAATTCAGAGAGGAACCAAATACAGGTTTGTGACTATGCCAGGAGCAGGCAGTGTCCCCGTGGGTGGAGTCGAATGTTAGCCAATAGCATGCCGACGTTGAGCAGCGTTAAGCTCCGCCCCGAACTGTTGGATTCAGCCAATAGCAGGCTGATGTTGAGCCCAGTTGAGCTCCGCCCCGAAGTGCACACTGTAGTCAGGAGTACTTGAATTCTTCAACAGTGATAACAAAGGAAGAACTTTTTTATACCAATGTATCAGTGTTCTAAGGGTGGTTTGGGGATGCTGTTGAGGGAACACCTTTTAGAACGATCTTCCACTAAACATTCTCACAATGTGCCATGGTAACGAAGCAAGAACATTCTCAAATGTTTTCCAGGCCTTAGATGACAGGACACTGTTTTTGCAGAGCATTTTATAAGGATACAATTATGTAATATAGTAAAGATAGAACACCTTGCCTGTTAGCTGAAGGAACACATTATAGAACGTTCTTCTTTAAACGTTTCAACAGTGATAACAAAGGAAGGATGTTCTCCTAATGCTTTCAAGACGATATCGAAACCTCCGATGTTCTTTATGAGATGTTATCCCTCCTTCTAAACAACATTTTGTTAACTAAAGGTAAATTTCATGCTTAAAATATGACTAGAACTCAATCAGAGGAAGACTTTCTCTTATTATTATTACCTTAACACCATATCTGATCATAAATGTGCTCATAGTTTATCCTGAGCCGATCCGGTGCACCAGGCGACCTGGAACGGTCTAGACAATCAGTAACACTTCCTCGTAAATGGGCCCATAAAAGCCTCATTGTTTGGTTGTTGTAGGTGCACCAGCAAACAGACAAACAAACACACACAACCTAGAGCCAACTCTTTACACATAACTGTGATTAACACTCTTGTTCTTTGGCTGATTAAATACGTGTGAAGTAAAACATTCTCTGCTGTATTCTTTTCCGGCAAATCTGCGTTTCATCCTCATGACTCCTCAAAGTGTGTCGAATGGATTTATGTTTATGGGGGATGTAAAACTTTAAGATGCTGTTTGATGGTTCAGTGATGTTAGATTTCATTACTTTATCCGAGTCAGATTGGGGTTAATGGACACAGTGTCTGTTTCTTTCCTTAGCCTTTGTTTCTATTTGTGTTTGTCATTCTGCTTGTCCTTCCTCTTTTCTCCTCCCAGTGGTACAATTAGACCCTTTGATCACTCTTGGTGATATTCCTGTGGCCTACCCTGCTGACACCTCCCACGCTCCTTTTGCACATATCCACACTCACATATACTGCATATATCCATACATGCATGCATTTATTCATTCCTCACTCACCTGAACCTCCCATGGTAACCCCAACAGGCGCACACACACACACACACACACACCCCTGCCTCTGAATTCTTACCATCCTGTAAATGATGGAGAAAAAAAACCCTGTTCGCCGAGCACAAACATAACTGTAGGTGTAAAGCCAGGGTGGTGGTGTATTGTAGACGTGTAGGGGTCTGATCAGCACTGACAGCGGGTGTGGAGGTGGTTCTGGGATGCCAGAAACTGTTGTTGTCTCCCGGAGGTGTCGGTTTAATTCTATAAAAGGTCTGCGGAGGGAAGCGAAAGGGAAAAAAAAAAAAAAAATCCACCCCCAAAGCACCCTTCGCCCGTCAGCCGTCGGTGAGGCGTCTCCTCGTTTGTTGTTTGAGCGCGCGCTTTTCCTCGTCCTCCCGGGTGTTTGGTAAATGGGTGGGAAGAGGAGAGGTCAATTTGAGATATTTTCAGATCAGCGGTAATGGAGTTTGATGGCAGCGGATTTGCATAATAGCAAGGATAGACAGGTAGGAAATTAGGAACTCACTAAGAAATGGATGATACCGGAGGAGACGAGAGGATATATCAGGAAACCAAACAGCAACACATCATATTCTCTAAATGCATTAACGTGTTGAGTGTGTCAAGTAGCAACACTCTGGTGTATTCTAACAGTACTAGAGCATTCAAAGATGTCATTATACTACAACATTAGAAAGCTCACTACTTTCTATGTGTTCTTTACATGTATGTGACTCATATTAAACATGCATACATAAATATTTTCTCTCTGTCCTGCTATTTCCACATGTGGATATGGATCATAGGGATTCAACATTGGCAAATGCAACTCTAATGGTCACCCTCCTTTTACAGTCCCTCCAGGAATTCACAATGTTGCGATCGCAGCAATTAACGCAAATTCAACCAATCTCCGTGAATTCTGCGCGACCTTGCCATTTTGTCCAATCACCGCGACTTTTTCGCAATTTTGTCCCGCCTCCCGTGAGTTCCACCAATCACAGCAGTCCCCAGCGCAAACGTAATGCAGGTACGTCACCGGATTCACTTCCTTGTTTATGGTTTGAAGATGCAGACATGTGTGATAGTAACGTCTCTTACTTACCAACAAAAATTACTGCTAAAGACCTGCAAAACAATTCCCTGATGTTCTTCACGAGAGCGGAGGTAAACTGTTTTGCACCCCGTGGAATATTGAGATGGAACACAATCATCGATTGACAAACACTTTTCTACCGCGAAATATATTAGGAGAATGGGTGAAACCAGCGGATCACAGACCAGACAAACCACCGTGATGAAGCTGTTGCATCCAGATCTGTGGCAGCACTGAAAGAATGAAGGTAAGTTAGATTAATTAACTGACGTGACGAGCTGTGAGCGTGTGTGTGTGAATACGTGTGTGGCAGGATGTGAAATTAACTTTTAAAACTTTAAAAAATTGTAATGAATTATACAAAACAAAGAAAAAAATGCAACTTTTTAAACAATTTTTTACTGTCTCCAGCAATTTCATCGCAACAAATGTGCTTAAAACATCGCAACTTACATCACAATTCTTTAGAAAAGCTGCCGCGAATTCAGGCATTTTAGGCTGAAACAATCTTGAAAAAAAACCATCGAAATCCTGGAGGGACTACTTTTAGTTATGGTTGGACTCCACTAACTCCAAATGTCTGGCTGTTTGGCTGCTAAATACTCCACTAAATTCACCATCTCACTGCTAACTGTGTCTGTTATTTTATAGTGTGCAGCGGACTGATCAAAGCTGCTTCCCTGCCTGCTGTGTGCAGGTACAAATGTGGATATCAGAGCGAGCCAAAACAACAAAGTCGGGCTCTAGACAACCAAAATAATGAGCTCAACGAGGCTGTAAGGCTCCATGGAGCTGCAGCTTTACGGCCTCTGTGGGTTTGTGACTCCAAGTGTTGTTGATCCACTTTTTTACTATGAGTAAGAATATACAGATAAAGATGGTTAAATAGCAGGGGGAAAATGCAAGGCTGGTTTTGTAGCTCCTGTAAATGCTTCTTGTTTTATTGCGCTACATCATTTAAAAACTGCATTTTGTGTTTTCTTGGGTTGTCTTTGTCTGACATTAAAATTTGTTTGATGAGCTGAAACGTTTAAGTGTGGCAAATATGCAAAAATAAAAGGTATCTGTAGGGGGCGAATACTTTTACATGGCATCGTATGTGACCTCCTGTAATGCCCAGTATAGGTTTAATCTCCCTCTTTAAGTATCATAAATGTCAATGGTATGACATTACACCCACTAGCCGCCATAAGTATACAGTATAAAGTAAAATGTCAAACTTGGTATTCTTGGTATTGTAGTAGAAATCTGAAGCATTTTCCCCTTTTCCTGGGTGGTACAACATCTCTGCAGGACTTTTCTTTTTTCTTTTTCACAGCTGGATAGAGCACCATATTAAAGCATTTTCCAAAACCAATGGTTTGGTGCAATCAGATGTGATGGTACCTCGGGGGGCCGAACAGTCAGCTGTGATTTAGTGTCTGCCCACTCGTGACAGTAGGGGAGGGAATGGGGAAGCAAGGTCATACAGGGTCAGCGGAGCAAGCACACACACACACATGCGTGCACACACATTTGTTACCGGCGGTACGTTCTTGGCACACTAAAGACACGTTTGTCTGTCGCAGAAGTAGGAAGTCAGAAGCGACTCGGTCTACCAGCTGTGGAGATCTCACTTCACACGCTCACACATGCAAAAAGGAACTGGCTGCTGCAGCGTTTTATTTTGCAAACTGGCAGCAAAATGGCAATAAGTGTATTGATACATAGAAGATATTGTGTTTACGGAAATGTGGTGTAAATTGCTTGCATCTTCTGGCATATAAAAAATACCAGATGGACACGATAATAAGGTAAATGGTCTGCACTTAAATATCGCCTTTCTACCTTAGTGGTACTCAAAACGCTTTACAATGTGGTTCCCATTCACTCACTAATGGCAGCAGACTTCCACACAACACGCCTGCCTGCCATTGGGAGCAACTTTGGGTTCAGTGTTTTTGCCCGAGGACACTTCGGCATGTGGAGGGGCCGGGGATCGAACTGCCAACCTTGCGATCAGTGGACAACCCGCTCTACCACCTGAGCCACAGCCGCCCTACATAAAGTCAATAAGTTGATTTTCACCAGGAGGCATCTTGGAATGTGTCTCTCTATGTTTTTCCTACAATTACCTTCACGATAATAAAATGAAATACGCATTACATTTAATTCTTTCACATGATGGTCTTTTCTTAATCTCCCCAGACATATTCACCTCGCTCGCTAGTGTCTGAAACGTAATGTTGGTGGATCATGGTTGGGTTTTTTTTTAAAGGAAAAACAATAAAAGAAGCTTAAAGAGGTGACACCTAATGTCCACGTTCTCAAAAACTCAACTCAAATATAAAATGTACCAATTTTAATCCATGCATCTTATTCACTGCAAAAAGCTTTGTAAAGCTTATATTCACAGTGTCATGCAAAAGTATTATAATCAAACTAATATTTATACTTACTGAATATTATACAGAGAAACCCACAAAACACAAAATGCCACTTTTAAATTGTGGTTCATTGAAGAATTCAAGATAAACTTGTATCACCCCTGTGGAAAAAGTAACTGCCCCCCTGAACCTACTAATAACTGCTTGGGCCCCCATTTGTCTTTGTCTTACATTAAAATTAGTTTGATGATCTGGAACATTTAAGAATGACAAATATGCAAAAATAAAAGACTTCTGTATGGGGGGCAAATACTTTCACGTGGTACTGTATATCTATATATTTCTATGCACGAACTAAGCACATTATATACAAATATGACATTGCTCAAGGGTTTTAACCCCCAACCCACAAACACACATGCACTTGCATCCACGAGCACACAACACACCCCAATTCCCAAAATAATCAGCTTTGGGCCTTGACCAGCTGGCCTCTGCTGCAAGGAATTGTGGGATTTTCCAGTATGCCACGACAATATGTGGTGAGGCATCGCAACACATTCGGGTTTCCAGGGCAGTGTTTGCTTTATGACAGTGTCTGCTTTCCTCTTGGTGTGAGGCGTCGCTGAGAGAGAAATGTTAAGTTAGCTGTGAAATAGTCAAATCTGACACCGCAAGCCTGAAAGATCAAGTGTTTTGGTGGTGTTGGAGTTAAAACATGTGCAATCCAAACAGGATGACGGACACTTCTCATGGCAGATTTGTTTTATATTTCAAAGCAGGAAAAATCTAATTCCTAACATGGCTTATGGCTGCACTAGATTAGATGTCCAGTTCCTAGGCCCTGCTGTTGTACATGCTCAGAGCGTTTATTAATTTTAAGAGCTACACCTTTGCCTCCCCTGACAAGTCTGCTGCAGCCTTTACAGAGAGTAAGAGAGTGTCCAGACTGATGCCCTGTCAGCTCCTGCAGGTCGGCTAAGTTGACCGTTCATTGAGGGGATGACAGAGAGTCTGGGAGATGGTGTGAGCATCATTAGCTGCTCAGCTCTCACAGTGAAACTTCCTCCTGTCAGGTAAGAGGCAAAAAACAGCGGCTGACAACTCCATCATGACTCTGCAGCGAGAACGGGCTGCTTCGAAAGATGTCTCAACAAGACCCTCACGGCACCGCGCTGTCTGCGAGACACGGCTGAGCTTAACAACTGTCACGCAGCCAGAGACCACCGCAAAACGTCTGGGGGAAGAAAAAAAAAAACAAGCAGCTCCTCTTCATCATCTCGCTGCAATTAAAACAACCTGCATTGCCTTCGGTGGTTCGGTAACTGGGCTCGACGAGTTATCAGCTCTCAAACAAACTTCTGCATTTCAAATTCTCTGGCCTCTCTTTGACCCCGAAACATGGAGCTCTTGTTTTGGGCTTATAAAGAAGGAAAGCACACAAACACACACACACACACGCGCGAAGAAGCACACACACACACACTCACACTCACACTGACATGCACACACGCACACATACACAACCCCCTGGGCATCGTTAAGCCCTGCTTAGCAGCTCAGTGAGGCTGGCAGGCAGTGCTGCTGATATTCTCTCTCTATTTTGGCTGCTCCCCTCTGCATGCTGCTCCAAATCCTACTGCTCTCTTTTCACACATTTTATCTCCCAACTCAGGACCTACAGAATATATACTTTATATGAAAAAGAGTGTGTAGGGGCTGAGGAATAACTTATTCTATGCGCAGTCCGTGGAGGAGAGAGAGAGAGAGAGAGCCCGAGGATCCAAGATGAGATGTTGCATAAATACTAAATAAAGAGCTTTGATTTAGATTCTTAGTACGTGGAACGAAGGACACTCTTGCTTAATACACTTTCATTGCACACAATGCTTAGGTCTAAAAGAAATGCAATTAATCACCCGGTTCAAGCATTTATTTTAGTCGTTGTTAAACCGGAGCGGTATAAAAACACAATGCTACAGCGCAGTGCTTTATAATGCATTAAAATCAGCACATTAAGTAAATGGTTTCTCCGGAGCAATCAGAAGTGCGGGTTGCACCATTCATTACCTTCCATTGTGGAAGTGTGTGGGCAGACAATTGTGCCGAATGTTGTCTGTTCAAATTGGGAAAAAATAACAATGTATAAACAATGGGGAGACAAATCGGCAGAGCTGGGAAAAAAAAAACCCAACACCGATTCTGCGTCGGATCCTTCCACGTAACTGATGGACAAGTGGGATGAGGCTGGTTCCTATTAGAGATGCCTCTGACCCCCCCTCCGTCGTTTAATATTTACGACGCAGGAATCCGTCAGTGTGGAAATGTTGACTCGCCGGCGTTCTTTCTTTTTCTTTTTTTTTGACGTTTTGGGATGCATAAACAATGGCCCCAGCTTTACCCTCCAGGTTCACGCAGTTCCGCTCACGGGAGACGGCGTCTGCGGTTTGATTACACAGAAGTCAGCTCAGAGGAGAGATGAGGGCGCTCCAGAATTCTGATTATTCTAAAAAACCAGGGCTGCCATTTTGGAGTTATATAACACACACAAAAAAAGCCCCCCCTCCTTCCTTTTGCCCCCAACGTTTTGGCATCTTTTCCCATCGATTCCCTCCATTTCCCACAGGCATGCCCCGCTCCCCTCTCCTTTTTATCTGTTTCATCCTTTTTGTCTTCCCCAATCTACCCCCGCCTCCTCCCCCTCTCGTCTCTGCCAGTCTCCCCTCACATCAGCCTCTCTGCACTTTCCTGACACTTCGCTTTCGTCTCCCTCAGCTTTTTCCCCTCCAATAAGACATGCAATGCATTCTTGCCTCTCTATTTTTTTTTTTTTATTCTAGCTCTGGCGCTAACCTTTCCTCGTCTGTTTTTTTTCACCCCCCCCCTCCTCCTCCTACGCTCCACTCTCATGTCACCACGCTCTATATTTACACACCGATTCCTATAATGTGATTAAGGCAGAACCTACATTGAGTTCGGTCGTCGAACTTCAAAAAGTAGAGACCGTGCTGCTGCGAGGATTTCCATTATACAGCGACGTCTAGCAGGGTCGCTAAACCCCTGCGTCTCCGCAATCAAGCAGTTAAAAATTTAACAACAAGCTGTGGAATTAAATCATAATTGATAGGATGTTGCTGCTCTGTTTGACACTTAGTCCTCCTAAGTATAGATGATGTGAGTACACACACCCTCCCATCGCTGCAGCCCTTTATTTCCTCCTCCTATTAACCTACAACTTCCACATCATGCTGGCTCCACATACATACTCACACCCTGGGGATCCAGGCTAATCCAATCAATTGTTAGTCTAGTTCAATTGTGTAAACAAAACGCTGCTTTTTTTTCCAGCTTATGTCCATCTCTTATCTATCTACACACAAATCCATTCGCCATAGAGGGACGTCCTATAGGAAAAATGCATCCGATTTACAGATATAGACCAAACGGATTAGCAGAATTCTATACAGTGCCATACATTGCTCACATCTAAGCAATGCAACAAGGTATGAGCTGCATTACTGACGAAACTGTCCACAGATTTGAGTGTTAACATTGGAACAATCTGAAATCAGACGGACAAAGCAGAGAGGCACGTTGCACGGCATTAGCAGTATAGTATCAATACCATTGATCTGACAGCTGAGCTAAGTGACAGAATGATAGGCCAGCAAAAACACAGTCAGGAAACCTTTTGATCATGAACAAGGGCGGCTGTGGCTCAGGTGGTAGAGCTGGTTGTCCACTGATCGCAAGGTTGGCGGTTCGATCCCCGGCCCCTCCGCATGCCGAAGTGTCTTTGGACAAAACGCTGAACCCGAAGTTGCTACCAATGCCTTGCATGGCAGCTCTGTTGCCATTGGTGTGTGAATGGGTGAACGTGAAACACATTGTAAAGCACTTTGGATACCACTAAGGTAGAGAAAAGCGCTATATAAGTGCAGACCATTTAACACTCACACTATGGCATGTTTTATGGTTGATAATGCAAGTGTTTGAGAAGATAACCAACGTTAACTTTCAAAAAATTTGAGTAGATATGAAGCGAGTAGTCTCAGGAGGATGTGAGGATACACTACTGTCCGGTTTGTTGGAAGCATCGTTCCAGTTTTGTGCCGCCAAACAGACGTAATGCATCAGATTTTCAATAGCAGGATATCACTACCGAATATGCTTGAAGGGGGTGAATGAAGAGGTGAGCGCGACGCACAGCCTCGAAGAGTCAAGAAAGCACTTTGCAGCAATTCAAAGCGCTTGTTTAGCGAATGGTGGCAAACAAAAGACATGTTTTGGTGCAAAATATTAATATGAAAAGAGATGATTCCTTAAGAAATCAAAAGGCCAAGACACTGTAACCATGTCGGCATCACTGATGGAAGACACTGCAAAATAAATAAAGGCTATACTGACAAATCGTGACACAACACCTTAAAAAAAAATAAGAATGCTAATTGCAGTGCTACATTTTATTCATTTAACTAATTGTAACAGTAACTGCACAAAGTCATGTCCCTACTTAACCACAGAGCCAGTTTGTTGACCAATCAGAAGTCAATATTCAGATGATTGGCAATCAGAAAAATCAATATTTCCTCTCCGGCAAGTCACACGTGATACTCGCTCACGAAACTCAACATTCACATGCGTGCTGTTTCCACATTTACCTCCTCCTTCCACTCCCTCTGACCGACACATATGCGTCCACACATGATGCTCAATTTAAATGTTACATGTGAAAACCAATGAGTCCCTGTAGAGCAATGGCAGACTGGGAGGCGTGTGTGGAGACGGGGATGAAACATGCATGGAGGTTCCCCGGGGAATAACCATAAATTTTACTCGCCTTCCACTTAGACACAGAAAAAAACATGTTCTGGTGCAGTTATATGTGTTTGTATGTTACCAGCAGCGTTAAATCAAAGCAACCGGGCTTGGTCGGAGAATGTTTCTTACCCCTCGGTTCTGTGTGGATTCCAGGTGTTCGCTCCTAATGGGCTCATTCACACATGATGTCAGCTCCCGTGGCAGTCATGTGATTGTAATTTGTGTGTGTACAAATGTGATCTTAAGTCGGGGGTCGTGGGAGTTGACGGGGGGGAAACTGAGCAGATGTCGGTTGAGCAAGATGCTGCTCATTCAAACCCCATGTTCAATCTTATTTTTGCAATTCAGTGACTCATTTTACGTCCATCCATCCATTATCTATACACCGCTTAATCCTCTGTAGGGTCGCGGGGGGGCTGGAGTCTATCCCAGTCGACTCGGGGCGAAGGCAGGGGACACCCTGGACAGGTCACCAGCCTATCACAGGGCTACATATATAGACAGACAACCAAGTACACTCTCATTCACACCTACAGACAATTTAGAATAATCAATTAACCTCAGCATGTTTTTGGACTGTGGGAGGAAGTTGGAGTAGCCGGTGAAAACCCACGCTGCACAGGGAGAACATACAAACTCCACACAGAAAGATCCCAGGCGTCCTAAGCGGGGCGCGAACCGGGGATCTTCTAGCTGTGAGGCGACACTGCTAACCACCGAGCCACTGTGCAGCCTCATTTTGTGTCCATGAACCTCAAATAATTCAAAAATAAACGTTACTTTTCATTAAAAACCAACTTCTCCACAGTAATTTTGCAGACACCAACATCAATGGAGACTTTTTTTTTGTTCCGAAAACGTTCCGAGAAGGTTCTGCTGATGTTTTCAGCTACAAGCTTTTCTTTCCCAGAATGTATTTACAAAGGGCAGGGTAACTTCAGATGTTCTAGAAATGTTATGCCCTAACATTCTCAGAACTGAATGTTGCCCTGTTCTGTAACTTTGTGAAGCATTGTGGAAATGTTTAACGAATGTTTAATGAATGTCCCGCCTCTAATATATCACATTACAGGAACGATATAAAAAAGGCTTCGATAACATCTGGAAAACATTTTTTTGAATGCTGGTTTGAAAACGTTATGTAGAAGAACGTTCTATAATGTGTTCCCTCGAGGACATCCCCAAAACATCCTCAGAATACTGCAGCCAGAATGTTCCACCTTTGTTAATATATCACATTGCAGGAACATTTTTTGAACGTTGGTTTGAGAACATAATGGATTATCCTTTGAATGTTGGCACTGAAACATTATATTAACATTACAGGAACATTGCTACGAATGATGATATTCTTGAAACGCTCTTAGAACGTTTGATTAAAACATCTTCTTTTTAAAAAATATCACAACTTGGAGTAAATGTTATCCCATGTTGTGGGAACGTTTCCTGCCAGTTGGGTTATAAGGATGTTATGAAGCGATGATTTCAGCCATTATTGGCAAAAATGGGTTTAATATCACCCAAAACAAAGTGTAAGAATAATAGAAAACTGTACCAATGTGATATAAGCTGCCATAAAACCTTTATTTCCTTTCTTCTATTGGAAAATCTGAAGTGTCTTTTTTCACGTCTCCTTCCCATTTAATGAATTTCTCGGCGGGTGCGTGCACTTTTCAAAAATCTTCACGTACTGCTATTTGCATATCGGGACAGAGAGCTTGTTTTGTAAGAACTGACTCTATTAAACCCACACCGAAGAAGCGGAAAGACGAAAAAGGGCGACAAGAGAATATTTAGATTCAGCGGAGGTGCAGCGTAATGGACGGAAAATTGGGCTTGTTGGTTAGAAGGTCAACAAATCAAATCCCGGCACGCTGGAAGGGAAAAGTGCATTAGAAAGTTAGCGGCTCCTCCAGGAATGAAACTGACAACTGCCCTTCAAAAAGCGGCGAGCTGAACACCTACTGTTATATTCTGAAAGATAAATGAAACGAATGTGACAGCACATCATCTATTTGTCTTACTGGACTTGTTAGAATAAAATGCCTTCCCACCAAAGTAAGCCATTTCCCTCCGAAGGCGACATTGCCAGGCTCGGTGGATGTGCAGCCCATGTCATGCAGAGAGCCTCCTGACTACAACAGACTACAATTTGCCACAGTCTGGGATTTCACCGGAGTCTTTTCAGGTATCGAGGATTGTCTGTCGCGTTCACAAGGGACCTATATTTTTCCATACCTTGCAAAATCGATTCATTGCGCTATTGTGTAGCCAAAATGTGCCAGTAATTAAGGGCACTGGAGTCAGGTCAGGGGCAATCTTTCTCAGCAAATTCACTTCTCACTTCTTGCTTTTGAAACATTTTCCTTTCTTCTTTCGTGTATAATGTACTTTAAGCCTTTTCTACCTTGCAGGTTTATTATTTCAATCAACCTCTGCATTGCTGGAAATAAGAAGGACACGCAGGATGTTTCATCTCTTAGGTTAACCTGCTAAGTGATGTGACAATATTTAATCTGTTCTTGAACCCAAATGGGAAAGATGGACGCAACCCGACGCGTCACTGTCGTTTTTCCTTTTTGAGCCGCGTGAAAATAGCATTTGCTCTGTCCTCACCAGCCGCGGAGGAAGCGGAGGTATAGCATGCCACTTTAAAGGAGGACATATATATATATATATATATATACTGCACTGGTGTCGCTGCCTGATGGCTGCAGACACAGATGGTTTTTGCGACTATTCTGCCTGCCAGGAGAGAGCTGGCACAGCTGGTAGACACTGCAGAGGCTCTCTGATAACAGCTTGTATATGGGCTCACTGGATGCTCACAGCGTATCACTGGGAAGAAAAAAAAAGCCTGTTGTGCTCGATAGATCATTCATTACACTCACATTTACATCTCTTGGCATTCGGCGAGTCCAGTGGTTGAGCAAACTGTTATGGGTCATATAAAGAAATATGGTTACTCCGAAAGAGAGAAATGACACGACAGCAAAAACCACCACTCTGACACGCCGGTTTATCGACCGCGCCAAGGATTCCTGAAGGTCAACATGGCGACAGTTGTCTTGTTTCAGATGTTTTCTCCATTCGCCATATGTCATGCCACATTACGCGATCCATATTTTATGTTAAATGCAGCTACTTGGGATGCAAAGCAAATTTTTACTTAAAAAACAGACGTTACAACGCCATCTCGTCTCATCAGGCCTCATCATTTACTTGCCAGGGGAGCGGTGGCACAGCTGGCGACTCTACAGCGGGGCAGCGGTAACAGCTTGCAGCCAGACATATAGGACAGCAATAAGAAGAGACATTAAAAAGACCTGATGGCTTTATGTTTCTTTCATGGGCAGGGGGAGACACCGGCGCTGAAAAACTGCTGAAACCACTGATTTCAATCAAGGTGGTTCAAAAAGCCTCCGTTCGCCCGGATCTGATGAACTGAGCTGTTTGAAGGAGGCGACAGCGGTTTTACAAGGCACACGGCGAGATAGGCTGCGAGGAGCTGCAAATATATCAAAGTAATTAACAAACCTCATTCATCAAGGACAGAAGAATGAGAGAAATCTTCTAGCGGACAGGTTCTCTTACCCTTGTGCGATGCTGTGGTGCAGTGCAGTGCAGTTTGTAAAGAAAAAGACCTCTTAGCACTATTATTAACGGTATTAGGCATGCACAGGGACCGGAATGATGCACAATAGAATAAAGTTTCAACGCTACAAGGGCCCAAATTCCTCTCTCAGCTTATTCCAATCCCCTTGATGCAACCTCTGCGGGGACCTGTGCTATCCAACTAATGCCGGTATAAAAGAAGTGGCTGATGAGCCTGCCTTCCAATTTACCATCCAATTTTTCTTCTTAATAAATAACGAAAACAACAAAGAAACACGCGGGACGGCGGCTGTCGTCGTGTTTGCATGTGTTTTTGTATGCGTGTGTGTTCTGAGCAGGATAAGCGGTTTAGGAAATGGATGGACCCACTTATTCCAACTCAGGTTGGATTGGACTGGAGTGTGTGTCTCAGGATGCACTGGACAGATGACAAAAAAGCACTCTGAGCACGTCAACACTCCATTACAGACTCCTAAATGTAAACCAGCGGAAATTTTTTTATTAAGTTCTTAGCTTCCTATGTTGCCACAAGAGAGGAAAAGAAAAATAATTAAAGGCCTCATCAAATATTCACAAATCAGCTCGGACCATCTGATGTTGTCTCAGATGTGTGCAACTTAAAAAAAATGCAAACACCAGATTAGGCTGTTATACAAAAGGCAAGTTTTCTCCCACAACATTAAAACCACCGCTAATATTGTGTCGGCTACCAGAGCAGCCCTGACCCATGAAGGCGTTTCTTCGCAAGACCCCTGAAGGCACCACAGCTTCAGCAGCAGCAGATCCTTTAAGTCCTGCTATTTGCCAGGTGGGGCATCCATGGATCAGACTTGTTTTTCCAGCACATCCCACAGACGCTTGATCAGATTGGGAATTTGGAGGCCGAGTCAACACCTTGAACTCCTTGCAACGTCCCTCAAACCATCCCTGAACAGTTTTCGTAGCATGGCAGCACGTGTTATCCTGCTGAAAGAGGCTACTCCCCACCAGGGAATACAGTTACCATGAGGGGGTGTAAGCGGTCTGCAGCGATGTTTATGTAGATGTCAAAGCAACATCCGCAAGATTTCCCAGCAGAATATTGCCCAGAGCATCACAGACGGCTCGCTCGCTATCCATAGTGCATCCTGCCATGTTTTCCTCAGATAACAAACGCCTCCGGCTGTCTACATCATTTGGCCCTCATCAAAGTTGCTTAGATCCTTATTGCCGCTCATTTTTCCTGCTTCCAACACATCAAGAACCGACTGTTCGGTTGCTGCCTGATGCATCCCGTTACTTGACAAGTGTCATTGTAATGAAATAATCAATGTTCTACACTTCATCTGTCAGTCAACCACAGCAATAAGCCTTTTAATGACAATAACCCATTATTCTAGGCGAAGTCTGCGTCAACTGGTTAAACAACAAGATGTGGACATAGAAGTTGTAAGCTGCCTAGTCAGATATAACAAATGGAAGCGGCATATATAGATATATTTTGTGATATAAAAATATGGCTGATTGGAACATATAGGCTGTGTCCAAAATCATCCACTCACTCCCTACTCCCTATTCCCTATATAGGGACCACTACATAGTGAACTATGTAGGGAGCACCTCGGCAGAGTAACATTTCGGACACTACTTGAGCTATTAATTACGTCGCACGCTAGCCGTGACTTGTGCTGTAGCAGCGTAGTGCACACACATCAAATTCAACGTTTATTACTCGGCTAAGAAATGGGTAAAAATGAAATTTAACAGCACAACCTAAAAAGCGTTCTCCTTGGGGCAATGCATGATGGTGCATCGGCCGTAGACTACTTTTCTCAGTGCATTCTGGGATGTTTTGAGTGCACTATATAGGGTGTAACATTTGTAACTTAACATTCGATTCGGACAGCACTACAAAATGTCAAACACCCTACATAGTGCACTATGTAGGGCATAGGGAGTAAATTCGGACACAGCCATGGAGTGCATGAAGTACTGCAAGAGATGTGCGAGAAATTTTGCTTTGATGCTTCCATTTTGTTGTGAAACTAAGCCACTAGTTCAAGCCGACTGCCTTTTAAGTCTATAAGGGCTGCAAAAAAAGCTTAATTTTGTTATATGAACACTTCTGGTAGCTGACCCTCTATGATTCCTTTGGTTTTGTTCTAGGCAGAATAAATTAGCACACAGAAGACACTACGAATACTGAAGGATTGTTTCTTTTCATCGCAATCCAAAAAGCACTGTAATCCCAAAGATCATTGGATCTTTAACAGTCATAACTCCCTTTAGAAAGCATGTAAATGTGCCCACTTTGTAACTTTAGCCGTTGTCTCGCAGTCATCAGATTCACACTCTTTATCGTCTTATGCAGAAACAGAAAGAAACAGGACTTTTCAAGATACAAGTTTGCCGAAATGTAAACAAATAGGCTATGGGCTAAAACCAAGTTCAACGAGGTTCTAAACACCTTTCATGAACTGTCATTGTGCAGTGCAAGATAAAGCTGACTGATATATGATGCAGATGGCATTTTTACCTCATGATCTAATATTAAACTTTGACAGCAAACAGGATGAGCTTAAGTTAAGGACTGTGTCAGATCACATGTTTATGAATAGATCATGAAATCTTCAAATCTCCTTTTTCTGGATTAACTTTATCATAATTTGTATTTTTTTTGCTTTTATTGGACAGACAGGCAGCAATGACATGCAGCAACCATCTGGGGTCAAACTGGGTACTGTGAAGCTTGGGGCGGTTTTGCCCATGTGGTATGTGTCATAGCCATCTTTGCCCTGGGGGTTGCCTCAGACCAGCTTCAGTTTCATCACCTTCGCCTGTTGCGTGAACACGGCGCAGACCAGCAAACACCGGAATACAAATACTCTCATAAATAGACTCTAAATCTCCAAATCTGCCCACTTTATAAGTTCCACTGCCTTTAGCGTGGTCCCATGCCTAATTACAAAGATTGTATATTCATGCTTGGAGTTGCCCCATTAATTACCCAGACAGACATAATCCATACCCTGACACACACTTTATTGGATTGGAAAAAAAGAAAACTGCATTATGTGAGTGTAGACAAAGCGACTCACATAACATTCACTCTGTGGATGTCTTTTCCTCTCCAACATGCAGCACGCTCAACTAGTAAACACAAGGAGAGGGAAATTAAAACTTCAAAGGAGTAAATGCTGGTAGAGATAAAAAAAAAAAAACAGTGAGAAGACCCCCCCCCTTCCGTGGTAGAATACCCCCCTGGAGATTGCCTCATCTAGTTAGCTGCAGCGCTATGACAGCTTTGTTAAGCGTTTCTGTGTTGGTGTGTAGGTGTTTGTTTATGTGCGGTCGCATCTGTTTCACTGTATGTCTCACTGTCTCGTTAGGTATGTGAAGCCCGTGTGTGCATGTGAGCTCGGGGTCTTTGTGCGACTGTAGGTACATTTACAGCAGGTATATGGGCCTTTAATAGCCACATGCTGTTTATCCTGGCGATGCAGCTCTCTCCTGTTTGGGATCTCTTTTTTTTAACCAGAGGATCACAGACGGGCCCTGTCCCTAACAATACCCATTCTCATCTCCATAATCCCTCAATTCCTAAAGGGAGGAGGAAGGAGAAAGAGCAGGGTGTGAAAATGGATGGCAGGATGAAGAGTGAGAAAGGACTAGACGCAAGAGAGATGGAGCAGGGAAGATAGCTAGGTGGGAAAAGGAAGAACAAAAAGATGGAGGGACAAAAAAGAAAGTTAGTGACAGGGGGGCCTGGGCACGGGGGTGGGGTGGGGGGTGGAGGGGGTTCTGTTTTGTTACTCATTTCAAGAGAGTGAACTGATAAAGGCATTAAGCAGCAAAGTGGTGCAAAAGAGGTGGAGGGAGGGAGAAAACAGAAAGTCACCCGTTTGCTGACAGCTTTATTAAGGGTTCTGTGTGCATACTCATCACTCTGTAATATGCACTCACACACACACACACACACACACACACACACTTATGCACGCTCCCAGACAGGGAATACTGGTGCACAGGAAGTGTGATGTCAGTTGACCCCAATATAAACAAAAAGCCACCAGACACATACACACAAACACATGCACATGCACACACTTCTACAGACACACACACACACACACACCCTTGGGGCACTTGGCAGAGCCGGGGCTTCAAATCGCAAAAAAAAAAAGAGCCCAATACAAAAAAACCCCCCACCTAATTACAATAAGTATGCTTAGACACACACACATACATCAACACATGCAAAGCGCACACAGAGGCGGGGAGGTATTTCTGACGACTGAGTCATCATCTGAAGCGCGACGGGAAGTTTTCTCAGAGGGGGTGTCAACCTACTTCTACACGGGGATCAGGAGGGGGAGGGAATAAAAGAAGAACTGGAAACTGATAGATAAGGACAATAAGCATGAGGGGGAGAGAAACAAGAAGACGGTGCAGCAAGTAGAAAAACTCCATCCTGTCAAATGAGTTCTGAATCATCGCTAAATAGCTGCAGGCGTACAGTGAGAGTGATGTGAAGCCTGTGCAGGGATATGAAGAAGCTATGGAGTTGATATTTGTATTTCTACACTGTTGCCGCATCGTTTCACTGAGAATTGTCCCGAATGGCTCATGAGACAATTATCTGCTCGCTAATAATTGGATTCTTAACTCAAACCCCAACAGCACCAAAGAGTGTATCTTTGCGATGTATTTCTCGAAACAACAGTAAAAAAAAAACTGCTTCTCTCGTGCAGCTTTGTGATTCATGCTCTTCCTTTCTCAAGGAATCAATTGACATTTACACCTCTGTAGAGAAGTGTGCGAGGTATTGGATCCAAAGCAAATCAACATCTGGTCGGTACATCTTAGAGTGAAAGCGGTGAGGTTGACTTTTGATTTCTGCTGGTCTATTTTGGTCGTCGTTTGCAACGTTTTAACAAAAACTCCAAGATCTAGTGTTGAATACCGGCTTGTAGCGCTGATGCACCGGCAATTCAGTATGATTTAAACTGTTCAAGGTTACTGAATAATCTCCATTCACCCAGCATGTGACGTTAAAGCTGTTTTATCAAGTGCAATGAGTCTGGAAGGAAAACTCTATTTTATGGCACCTGACATTAATATAAGTCACATTTCCACATCATTTGTTATTGGTCATAGGTGTAATAGACAATATATTCTTTGAAGCATGCTAAAAAATAATGTTGTGTCCCGCAAACAATCAGAATTCTCATAATTAGCCTTAATTAGCCCCTTAATATGCAACATAAACTCTTATTTTTCTCGTTGTCTGTGCATCGTGACAAACTTAAAGCTAAAACAAGGAAAAGACCTCACCCGAGCCCTTGTTGCGTTAAGTGCCACTATTGATCTTTAAAGGGGGCAGTTTCTCCTGGTATTGATCTTAAAAGGGTGCGCTGGTAGCCAGAGGATCCTCTAAAGTTTCAGCTGAGTGCTAATCCGAGGGTTTTAAGTAAAGAATGGGGCAAACAGGCCTTCTAAAGTGACATTCGCGAAATCAAGTGAAGGTTGGAGTTTTACTTGTGACCTTGGGTGACCCACAGTGACCCTCCGTCCTTCTCTTATTGACATGATACTGAACTGTAAGTTGGTGTTTCGTGAGCGTACGAACTCCAGTTATACCACGAAAGACTGAAAGATTGGTTCGTGAGATTTTCACTTCAGTTTGCTCATATTGCTCCACATAGTATACGTGTTTAGCCGTGATTCTCCCTCAGTTTACTCCACATTTAGAGGGGATAGTTTCAAGATACTGACTGGAAGGACAATCCCATTACAGTAGGATACACCAACACACATTGCCTCACCCCTCTGGCAAGTTCCTCCATTTCTTTTAAAAGAAAACTACAACTTCAAAGCTCAATGCTGTTGCTGAATACATAGCACGTATTAAAATCTATAATTGTTTTCATTTTACTTTTATGCTTGGAGGATTCTTTAATTGTCTAGCAGGGCTATTGATCTCAATAATTCTTTTTTTTGTTCAATGCCGTGGTGGTATTAGCATTTAGAGAAAGCATCAGTCTGAGAACAAGTTTTCTTTGAGGACTATTAAGTGTAACTTACACTGTAATATGAGACAGTGCTCTTCCCCTATAAGTGCTCCGCCGCGTTATTGGAGACAGAAATGCTCAAATGTGGACTGAATCAGTATCTGCATATTGCGACATAAGCACAGATTTGTGCACACTGCATGCATGCATATAAAATACAAGGATGGCCATGAATAACAATAAATACAGTGCACACACACACAAACACACACACACACACACACACACACTCACATAAAATGGGGCAAAGAGATGGAGAGAAAACTGAAATTTGAACTGATCAGTCAGGAAGCTTTTGCAAACCGCAGTAATGCGCTCATGGGATTACAACACCACCGACTCTTACAACGCAAATATTGGTGGGTTGAAAAGCACACAGCAAATGATGTAATGTATCTAAGTGAGGAAAAACAAAGCCGTGGTGTAATGACTTTGCATCAAGCAACTGCTCGACAAACAAACAAATGAAAACAATGTCCCTTTTTGAAAGATGTTGTAGACTTTAAGTGCATTTAAAATCCTGTTCACAGCTGTATATCCAATCAGACACAACAATCAGCCACTGACGGGTGATGCAAATAATGTTGATTATCTTGTTAGAATGGCACCTATCAAGAGGTGGGATATATTAAGCAGCAAGTGAGTCATCAGTTCTTGAAACTGACGTGTTGGAAGCAGGGGAAAAAGCAAGTGGAAGGATCTGAGTAACTTTGACAAGGTCGATATTGTGATAGACATACACATCGATCAGCCACAACAATAAAACCACTGACAGGTGAAGTGAATAACATTGATCATATTGCTACGTTGTGGTGTTCTGATGGAAAACCTTGGATTTTAACATCCATGTTGATGAGACTTAGACACCCAAATAAACACTGTCCCACAACAAGTACACTCCCTGGCCCAACTTGACCTCCAAACTTCCTACACCCCATTGTGATCAAGCATCAACAGGATGCAGTGGAACAAGTTTGATTGACCCAGAGTACCAAAGAATCCAGTGCCAACATCCTGGTTCCAGACCCCATAGGACACCCTCAGAGGTCCTCTTGTCCATGCCCAACGGTTCAGAGCATTTTTGAGCACATAAGGGAGACTAACACAATATTAGGCAGGTGGTCATAATGTTATGTCTGATCAGTGTATATGACTGGGTCAGAGCATCTTGACAACATCAGGTCTTATGGGTGGTTAGCCCAAAAAAGGACAATTGGTGAACCAGCAACAGGGTCATGGGCACTGAAGGCTAATTGATGCATGTGGGGAGCAAAGACTGGTCCACTATCTCAGAAGTGCATCCCAGTTTGCTTCATATGGGGCTTCGTCAGACCCTCCATGCTGAACTGTGACAACTCTCAAAAGCACCTATAGTGGGCATCAGAACCGAACCATGGAGCAATGGAAGAAAGCAGCGTAATCTAATAAATCATGTTTTCTTTTACATAGTGCAGTTGGCTGGGTGTGTCGTACATCTGGGGAAGAGATTACATCAGAATGCTCTTCAGTAAGAAGGCAAGCCAGTGGAGGCAGCTTGGAAACCTTGGTGTAAATCTGACAACTACCACCTACATTAACATCATTGCAGACCACATACACCCCATCACGACAATAGTGCTCCCTGATTGCTTTTAGCTCCAGGATTATGCATCCTGCTGCATTGCGAAGAAATGATCAGAAACCATTCCAGGAACAATGCAAAGACCTCAACATGTTGACCCTGTCTCCAAAATCCCCTGATCTCAATCCTATTGTGCATCCGTGGGATGTGTTGGGAAAACAAGCCAGCACTGTACTGACCTTAAAGATCGGCTGCTGACATCCCGATACCACAGGACACCTTCAGAGGTCTGGTGGAGTCAGAGCCTCGATGGCTCAGAGCTGCTTTGTTGGCACGATTGTGATCTACACAGTATTAGACAGGTGGTTTAAATGTTGTGACTGATGTAGAAAAGAAGACAAAATAAAATCCCTCATGAAAGACACCATTTGTTTATTTTGTTGTGTCTTTTGGCAGTATGGCTTTACAGTATTTTTGCAGGTACTATTAAAAAGCCTTACCAGCTGATTTTTTGGCCACTTGAAGGCGGCAAAAACAATTGATGAACACCAAGATATGGACCAATATAGACTAGATACAGGAGACCAATGTAACACTAGCAGGAAAAAGATGTTACCAAGACGTGTGTTTAATATGAAGAATGTGTCTGAAGGGAAAACACTTAATAACATTATTAGAGCAGTGAAAGTTAACCAAAGCAGTAAACCCTCACTATCTAATCAGCTTAAACTCACTATAATATTCCAATAAAGCTGCATGGAGCTCTTTCACAGTGTAACATTATTTATTTGCTTTATAGCCATTTTAAATTAACACAAGTGTACAGTGCCGTGAAGAAGTATTTCCCCCCTACAGAAATCTCCATTGGACTTGAATCGTATTGAGATGCTGTGGCAAGACCTTAAAAGAGCAGTTCATGATTGTAAACCATCTAATATGACCGAATTAAAACTATTCTGCAGAAGAGTGGACCCAAATTCCTCCATGACGATGCAAAAGACTCATTACAAGCTGTAACAAACATTTAACTGTAGTCATTGCTGCCAAGAGACCAACCAGTTATTATTATTAGTTTCAGGGGGCAATTACTTTTTCACAGGGGCGATTTTCAATAATTCTTCAATAAACCATGACTTTGGTTGGCGGCTGTGGCTCAGGTGGTAGAGCGGGTTGTCCACTGATCGCAAGGTTGGCGGTTTGATCCCCGGCCCCTCCGCATGCCGAAGTGTCCTTGGGCAAGACACTGAACCCCAAGTTGCTCCCAATGGTAGATTAGCACCTTGCATGGCAGATCTGTCGCCACTGGTGTGTGAATGTGTGTGTGAATGAATGCGAAACACATTGTAAAGCGCTTTGGATACGACTAAGGTAGAAAAAAGCGCTATGTAAGTGCAGACCATTTACCGTTTTAAAATGGCCTTTTGCGTTTTGTGGGTTATCTCTGTCGAATATTCAATAAATATAAATATTAGTTTGATGATCTGGAACATTTAACTGTGAGAAATAAGCAAAAATAGAACATTTCTGTACGGTACTGTATATGAACCGTCAGTTGTTGGGTGTCAAAAAGCCACAAAGATAAATAATATTGAACACATTCATTTTCGCAGCATTTTTTTTCCTTGTCCGTCAAAAGTGCTCTTAAAAATTAAAGACTTATTTACCTTTGTCAACTTTCCAGAGCTAAGAATATAGCGTGGACTTGGAACGAATCGCTCAACAACACCTCAGCATGGTGTCGCCATATTCTCCTGAACCCACGGTGCCCTCTTCAAGATGTTGTGTTGTTTTTGAAAATAGACATTCTCGGATGTAACTGCCTGCGATTTTCTACGATCTCAAACCTTTTCAAGAACTTTTTTTTTTTTTTTTTTTACCCCAAGTAATATGGCATGAATCTATAGACGCAGGTGCCAAGACGCTCAGCCTTGTTCCAACTCTATTTGTGGTCACCTTGTCCTGCCCTACACTCGCGCCTCTTCCAAGGGTGGTTGTTGTGTATGTTTGTGCGTACCGGGGTAGTGTGTCATTGTCACAATTCAGCATTCTATTTTTTCTGCTCTCAGCTCCCAGAGGAACGCTGTCCCCCATACGCCTGCACAGCACCGCCCGCGCACACAACATGCATCATGCAAAGTCACAAATGCTCCATCTCAGCCGAAACCGTCATTGGAATTCAGACCGAGCGCTGCACTTTGGGGTCGTGACTTTCTGCTGTGTACATGGCCCAGAGCTATGTAGCAGGGGGGAGAAAGTGCACACTCTCTGTGATCTCTGTCCATCCGTCCATCTCCCTCCCTATCGAACACACATACATGCACAGAGCTGCTGCTGCTGCTGCATGATGATGCTTGAATTGTGATCTTTCGGCTCCAGACCGAAGGGAAGCGGTCCGAACTTTTGTCTCCAACCAGAGGACCACACTTGCCACTCAGGTGCGAGGATGTCGACTGTTTGCAGGCATTTTTAAACAAAGCGCGGCTCTGCAAGTCAAGGAGGAAGCACAATTATTGCTTCGAGGAGAATCGCCTCTATTACCAAATTAAGGATGATAATGGAGCTCTCATTACAATTTGTAAGATGGCTCCTCCTCACTATAGATTCTGTGCAGGGAATCCATTTGTGTGCCCACCAGGCAGCAGAGTTAAGCTCGAAACAAATGTATTGTCCCTTTGCTTCGGTAAAACAAAGCACCAATGATGAACTTCTCTTTTTACCGCAGACTCCTCCCCCCTCCGCCTGATAGAGATGTCTGTCACATCGGCTAGACGCAGCCCCCTCCCCTGTCTTCAGCTCTTTCTCTTCTCTCATCCCTCTTGTTCTTTCCCCACCCTCCTATCTTTTCACCTTCCATCTTTCCTCTCCCTCTCTTCCTACGGGTGAACCGGAGCCGACTATGCAGCAACGTTTCCCCTCCTTCATTCAACTGTATTCCTGTAAACCCAAATCCTGTTGCCTCTCTTCTTCTTCTTCTTCTTCTTCCCCTCTCACCTCCCCTCATCCTGACACCCTCTCTGTCTTCATCCTTTTCGTCACCCTCTTCCTCAGTCAGCCCCTCTCATCCTTCCCCTTCCTCCCCCCCCTCCCCTCCTCCCTGCCTGCCTGTATCTCACTCTGTCCTAGTTTCCACAGCCTGCGTTATGAATTATGTGCAACTAGCTTGCCTCATGAAAGAATCATCTCGGCCGATGAATAATAGATGCTGAGGAGAATAGAAGTGTAGGTTACAAACTGTGTTTACCCTCGCTGCCTCATCTACTGTCTTATTAATTTCATCATAGTTAAGCAACTGACTGACTGACTGACTCGTTTTTATCAAATGACGTGCCGGTTTGAAAACGAGCGCAATCCGCCATAGAAGGGAAGAAGTAGACTGGGTCACTGCTTCATACTGTTTTATTGATTTCATCACACAAAAGACTGATTTTATCCATCGTGGTAAAACTGTCATCCTTAGTTTTCCTAATATCCTCTAAAAGCCGAGCATTATGTCAGACAAACCTGTCCCGAGTCATTATCTGCTCCCCTAAAAGACCGGCTGAACGTTTCACTGTGCATCAGTGTGTGAGAGGGGGGATGAGAGGGGAAGTGCTGAGATATAAAATGCACTTTCATTTACATGTCATTAAAAAACTTGTTTGTCTTGATTGCATATGTATAGTCGGAGTTCATGTCCAGCTTTTGTGCATGGATTGCTGCATGAGCTGAATCATATTTGCAGCTTTGTATCATTTCTGTTTGTGCAATCTTATTGAGAGATAACAATGCCGATATCGGACAATCCCGCAAAACCCTGCAGAAAATGACATGTCTATGCAACTAAACGACATCCTCAGTTATGCCTGGATGGAAACACATTTTCTCCTGGATTATATTTGCTTGTGAGATATCGCAAAGACCTTTCTAATCAACATATATGAGCGACTTAGCGTGTTGCTTTTCAGCTGTTTGCCAACCACACATTAGATAGGGTGGGATTTCTTATTCTGGTAACACAAGCAATGCAGAAGGGTCTATTTCAATCTAAAGAGACATATTTGTTTGTAAAATTAACCAAACAGTGAGTGAAAACAATCGTTAACAGCAGGTGAAAATGAAAGTCTAAAAGTAAAACTCCATTCAGAACAACAACCTCAGTCACCTGGATTATATTCCCGTATCTGACTAATACCACCACCACCCCTAACATAAAGTTTGTGGCTTATAACAGTGGAAATGTTTCCTACTACCAGTTTCTTTCAAAACTTAATTGAGAATACAGTTTAGTTGCACTGAAATGACATTTTTGGTGCAGCAAGGTTGGGTTAATAACTAGATTAAGTCATGCTTTGGCAGACCAAATGGTCACGCTGCAAGACAACCATGCTGGGTGCCATGCCTAGTATCTGCCATTTATTCTATTGCTTTCCAAACTGTTGCTCCTTTTCAGGCTGCGATCATATATTAGATAGGGTGGGATTTCTTATTTTGGTAACCCAAGGAATGCAGAAGAAGCTTCTAACTTGCTAGAAAGAGTCTATTTGAAGCTAAATCCTGGTATTTTTGTACAATTACCAAACAACCTAGTGTAAAACGCCATATGTGACAAAAGCTCAAGTATCCTGGATGTAAGACCCATATCTGACTTACGTCACTACCACCACCCCTAACACAGACTTGCGGCTTTTGACAGTGAAAATTTGGGGTGAAACGGTACACAAAAATCACGTTTCGGTATGTCACTCAGTACGGAAATCACGATTCTGTTCGGTTTGGTGCCAGAACGTGTCAGCACATCGAAATGACATGACCGATTTAAGATGTAGTAGCAGCACGATGCAGTCTAGCTGAGTCTCCATTTCAACTTGTGTCAAAAGTGCGGATTTCAAACTATCTACCAGTTTTCGAATTGTGTTGATCGGCCAAGTAAAACCAGAGTTATGACAAATATTAAACACATACTTTTTGCACGTTTGGAGCTCCTTACAGCTTTGGTCTGGTCCACTTGTTTTACTCCTTTTTCATACTTTACCATTAAACCCAAGTGATCCCAGACGGGTGGTTTTAACGACAGCAGAGCGTCTTCCAGCTCCAGCTTCTTGCTGTTAGCATTAGCCATCCCATTCACCAGCCGTACATCACAGAAGCACCAGCAGGAGAAAAAACGGTCCGTCACATCCTGTGTTCCACTGGAAACTCCTACTTGTTTTTAGTTCCACAATACTGTGCAACTGTGAAACGGAGAAGGTCCGCCACAACTGTGGGCACTACGAGGTTCGCAATTAAAACAATCCTTTACGTTGGCCATTCTTAATAGTCTTAAATTTTCATACCACGGTACACCTCTAAACAGAAAATGCCTGTACCAAATGGTTCAATACAGTTCGGTGTACTGTTACACCCCTAGTGGAAATGTTTTCTACTACCAATTCCTTTCAAAACCTAATTAACAATGCTGTTTAGTTGCATTGAAATGATATTTTTGTGTGGCAGGGTTGGGTTGATAACTACATTAAGTCGTGCTTCGGCAGCCCAAATGGTCACACTGCAACACAAACATGCTGCTATACCTCCCTCTCTCAACCCACATTTCACTTTTCATTATCCAAAAATTGGACACTTTAAAATGCCGCTCTGCTGGTTGCGCTGGAGTAGAAGTGAGAGGATCACCAAAGTCAGCAGGATACCTGTTCTAGGAATCCTTTGGAACATGAATGTCTGTACACAATTTCATGCCAATCCATCAAATAATTTCTGAGACATTTCAGCCCAGATTGAAATAGGTCCAGACTCTGAAATGAAAGGGCTGACTGGCACGGCCATCCCTAGAGCCGCACCGCCGTCATGGATGAAAAGGTGAACGTTCTCAGGTTCTCTTGCCTTACAGCAGGCTGACCTTCACACCCAAACTTTCCGTCTCACTCCATGCAGCAAAGCACACGATGGCTCCGTTCCATTCCCTCTGCCTGCTCATTCTCACTCTGTTTGTGGGCTTGTCTGGACGGTCTGCCACATTAAGTGCGATTCCAAACTAACTAGTGTTGAGTGGGAGTGAGTTATAATCCGTCCAACACAGAGTCTGCCTTGAT
Source organism: Dascyllus trimaculatus (assembly GCA_024666655.1). NCBI lineage: Eukaryota > Metazoa > Chordata > Actinopteri > Pomacentridae > Dascyllus > Dascyllus trimaculatus. Next base: position 25,005,304 of record CM045460.1, read on the forward strand.
GCGAGCTTAAGTTTGGTGTAGACTTCTGCTGTAGGGACAGAATATTCACCGACTCTACGCCATCTCCTCGGAAATGTGACCACATCAACCGTGATTGGTTCAGTTGGTCGATGTAAACATGACAAATCGATCATGATTCTTGGAAATAATAAGGTAATATATAACAGGTTGTAACTGCACCTGGCTTGTTCATTATGCAATAGCCAGTATCCTGCCAAAGTAACCATGTGCTGCTTTCTTGCTTTCTTGCATATCTCCACCCAAGCACTGCAGTTATTTCAATATAAGCGACCATTATTCAACATTTATTCGCTACAACTCGATCTGCTCAGGCCACGCTGTTTGAAGTAGAGAAAGAGAACGCAGACAAACTGGTGCAGGAGTATAAAAGCTCACAACAGCACAGATTCTATGCAGAAATCTGCTTTTGCCCACGTCAAAAGGTGCAATAGTTGATTTGCATACAACATGGAAAAAAGTCCAAGTACTCCATTAGTTCTTAGCTGCTATCCAGATGCAGTACATGAAGTGATGAAGGGATGAGTACAATAGCTTAAAAGTAAAGTGCAATTATAAGCAGTTCATATGTTTTGCAAGAAGTTACAAGACAACAGTAATAATATCGCCTATAATGTCATATGATGTTATCTTATTTGTTGTCTGTACCTCATCCTGTTTGATTTTACTAGTGCAAAATTGTTTTATTACATTTTTCCTCTGTAAATCAGTTTGTGTTGTATTTTTAACAGTGCTTAAATAATGGCCAGTTCTATCATTGTTAGTATAATTACTGTAAACTAGAGAAATTTTATGACACTGTGGTGGCATCTGCTCTTATATACAGTGGTCTGCTGGGGAGGAGGGAGCACAGACAGGGACAGAAAGAACCGACTGGTCAGGAGGGCCGGTTCTGTCCTGGACTGTTCCCTGGACTCCATCGAGGAGGTGGGTGAGAGCAGGACGTCAGCAAAGCTCACATCCATCATGGACAACCCCTCGCACCGGCTGCACGAGACTGTGGGGGCTTGAAGCAGCTCCTTCAGCAGCAGACTGCGACATGTTAAAGAACAAAAAAAAAGCCTCTAATAAAAGCACAAGTGGGGAAAGAAATGTGTTATTGTCTGTGCCGTAAAACGCGTGAATATAACAAATACTGAACAGACTCTTCCATCAGGTGATGGATCGCAGCACAAATGGCCACAGATGCTGCCTTATGCAGTAAAGATTGTTGCTGTATTTCTGTCCTACACCTTCATTAGGAAAACACTTCACAGCCACAGTGTGAATTTACACCCTGTAAATGTGTTTCCAGGATGTATTTTGAAGAATCCCGTTAGAAAAAGTTCATGTAAACAGCTAAATTAAAAAAAACAAAAAAAACATCCTAACTAACTTGAGGTAGTTTTCCACCTTTTTGTACAAAGAGTTAGCAGGTGACGTGGAGAACTTGTACCTCAGCCGTTTCCACCTTTTTCATCATCTCTGGACAGCATGATCGATGCCCAATCATTCCCTCATAACACATTGTTCTTTAAAATGATTATTTTGGATTTTTCTGATATGTTTCTGGCTTCTTGTACGCTGTTTATTACGTTTATGTAGCCTTGGTATTTCAAAAGTTTCCTTCAGATCCGCTTGATAATTTGAAAACAAGGCTTGTGATAGGTTTCGGTGTAACTGGAAAAGGGTCTGCATTTTGCATCGGCACTGCATGTTCAACATTGTGACCATATATGCAGATTACTTATCTGTTTTGTCATGTTCGAAGAGGACAAAAAGCCTTTACTACAGACTGCATTCGGCTGCAATCTGCTTGCTCCTGAAGTATTTTAGTTGTCTGCCATATAGCCTAAATATCACAGGTCTAGAATCCATGACAGGCAGTTGTGAGAGCTGAAGATGAACTCTGGGCAGTGGAAATTTAGCCACAGGTGCATCCGTGCACCTTGCAGTGCTTCAATTTCAGCAGAAAAATACATGCTCAACCCAAAACCACACGACTTTACCACTGAAGTCATCAGATCCGTGACGGCGAGGCGGATACATACTTCACACGCTTTAAGAGGGTATTAGCTGACTATACCTCGATTAGATAACAAGCTAACATGAAAGGGAAATTGTTCGCTCCGAAAAGGGAAGACACAGCTGACAAGGAAGACGTCTGAGATAGCTGAACGGGGCATTTGCATATGCAATTAGCATTCCTGTTCGCCGCTGCTATTATATAACGTCTATACTCAGTGTTAGCATGGATCTAGCACATGAACTTTAATCAGGGGGAACTACGTGATGGCATCATGTTTCAAATCGTTTTCTTCACGGCTCATGCAATATATAGGTCACGGCGCCATGCGTTTGTCATACATGTGTTCGACATTCTCAGTGGCTCTCCTATTCGCAAACAGTACGAGGCTTAAATCCGGGAGTGAAGGGGGAAAAAAAATGTTTAAATGATGATGTATGTATCCTGTGTACGATCGGAGACCGGCTGGCGAGTAAGCAAGGAGAAAGAGAGCCAGGGGTAGAGAGAGTTGTGTGGTAATTATAGATCAAGAGGATGGTAATTCTACTGAGTCTCTATCCCTATAGGTTGGGGGTGGGGGTGAAAGAGGAAGAGACGGCAGAGAGGAGAGAGAGAGAGAGAGAGAGAGAGAGAGAGAGAGAGAGAGACTCAGGGGGAGAGAGAAAGAAGGCAGACTTAGGGAGGGAAACAGAAAGGAGGGAAAGCAGAGAAGAAGTGGATCAGGAGGTAGAACAAAAATGTAAAAAAGACAAGGGGTGAGGCAGAGGGAAATAGAGAATGGAATAGATTTTTCTGTCATTTTAAAACAGTAACTTCCAATTCCTACAAGCTAAGTATTGAGCTTTTCATTCCGTGGTGCACTAAATAGAGATGTAAATAACCTTTCATAAGCTAATTGCCCAACAGAGTGAAGAATGCAACACAATACCTCAACAGATCAGACACAAGTCCACTGTGCTCACCAGCAGGCAGCGTCTGTCCATAGACAGTGCAAAAGTGTTTGCCCCCCTTCGATTTTTGAGTAATTCTCACACTTAAATATTCCAGATCATCAAACTAATATTTATATTCATTGAATGTTATACAGAGATAACCAACAAAACACAAAACACTACATGTAACAGACCCATATCTTCCAAAAAGTTCTACCTTTGACTCATCAGTCCACAGGATATTATCCCAAAAGTCTTTGGGCTCATCTAGATATTGTTTTTTGTAAATGCTGGATGAACCTTTATGTTCTTTTTGGTCAGGAGTGATTTGTGTCTTGCAGCTCTCCCATGGATGCCATTTTCTCCCAGTGTCTTCCTTATTGTGGAATCATGTAGACGGATCTTAACCGAGGCCAGTGAGATCTGCAGATCTTTAGATGTTTGTCTGGGTTCTATTGTGACTCCTGGATTAGATCTCAAGATTTGAGGCCCTTCAGCTACTTCACAACACCAGACAGGTTCTATTTAGAGATGTTTCGATTCAACAAACCTCACAGTAATCATACGTGAGTGTGGCTGGAGAGATTGAACTGAACTGCCTAATTAATTTGGTCATTTGGTAGATTGGTAGCTAAGGGGGCAAATACTTTTTCCACATAGGGCAAGATGGACTGGACTACATTTTTCCATCAACAAATGGAAACATCATCTAAAAACTGCATTTAGTGTTTTCTTGGGTTATCTTTGTCTTACATTAAAAGTAGTTGGATGATGTGAAACATTTAAGTATGACAAATATGCAAAAATAGAAGATTTCTGTATGGGGGGCAAATACTTTTGCATGGCACTGTATACTGGGCAGAGCAATCACTATTATATACTGCATTAAATTATTTTTACTCCGTCTTGTCTAGTCAAATGACATGCATCCATCAGAGATTTAAAAACAAAGTCGGAAAAGGCACAATTCCAACCATCAACGGCAGATAGAATTATAAGAGCACGCTGTTTGCTTTATGAAAACAGAACAAGCGCCGATAATACGGTTTTGCGAATATTAAAAGAAGTGTATCGAAGTTCAAGCACCATTCATTCTGGCACAATCGCTCCTCTCTCCTCCCACCTCCCACTTTATCTCGTCCATTCAACCACTGCATGTGTCCTGGCCTTCTGTGGGGCCTCTCTCCATTAATAAAGAGCCCTCATTTCTCATTCTGTGGGTTGTTTGTCTTGCAGGCACGGTGACTCTGGCTTCCATCGAAAGGGCTCAGGGATAAACTCAGACCCAGTGCTGCAAGGTCACATGCTCCTATGCGCCAACACTTACCAGAAATAACACAGTCTATATTCGCGAGCGGCAAAGACGTGCATCATAATCAACTAATGTCTGGATCAGACTACTTGACATTTCAGTCTTTTATCACGCCGCCTTAAACTGCTGCATAACTTTCCAGGGAGACGCATCAGATTAAACCCCTATTATAACAGCTTATTGTATAATGATGAGTTATCCAAGGGAGCCAAGATTTCTGGGATCATAAATGCAGCTCTGAGACCCAGAGTGTCACATGGCTGTCAAAGTAGGTGAGAGAAGGTTAGAGAAATCAGTTATGCCATCTTACTGTCAGGGCCCTTTGAGGTGTGACATGGCGGCTGTGACACACTGTGGAAGATGAAAGGAGCGGATAAAAGTTGTCAGGCCCGACTCTCGTTGGATCGTACCATTATTGGGACTGCGTAGTCTGATCATTGCATAAGGGCTATGTGAGGAGTTAATCCCTTGCTGATGTCTCATTTACATTTCTCAAATGTAGGTGAGGAGAAATAATCCAAACACACAAAAGCGGGATGAGTCTAAACCAAGAGATCTTTCTTAGACTCGCTTGAAGCCCCCTACATGTGTTTAATTTAATCTTTAGCTTTCCTGTTTTACACTTTTGTCATTGAGATAGTGCTTCGTCCTGTTCCGAAAGTGTAAAACCGCTAATTTGCAGAGCACTGTGTGTCCTGACGATGGTTATAAAGCATCTAGAAAGTCATACCCAACTGCCCAAAATGAATTAATTTGCAGCTTGTGTAACTTAGTGCTTGGAGATAATAGTTCCATCATAGACAGATTGCCGTTTCCAGTGCCGTCGGCTCTTTCACTGTTTCCCTGATTTTTGGCAACAGCAGGTTCAGACACCTGCTGCTGTCGGCTGACTGACTCGGCTCAGATTGCTGTAGCGAGCAAACAAATTCTGCAACATTCATTATGAGTGATAAAAGTTGGACTTTTTGGCTCTATTGTTGAGTTAAACTTGTGCATCCCTTTGTATAAAAGACAAAGGAGACAAATGAAGAAAGAAAAAGGCCAAGTGAACACAAGACATGTAGAGGAAGGGTCTATTTCAATCTAAAGCCCCATATTTTTTGGTAAAATTAAACCAAACAGTGAGTGGAAACGATAGTTAACAGGACGTAAACTTAAAAGTCTAAAAGTAAAACTCCATTTGGAACAAAAACTTCAGTCACCTGGATGATAGTCCCTTATCTGACTTATTCCACCACCACCACCCTTAATACAAACTTTCCAGCTTTTGATACCTACCATCAGTTTCTTTCAAAACTTAACTGAGAATACAGTTTAGTTGCAGTGAAATGAAATTTTTGTGTGACACGGTTGGGTTAATAACGAGATTAAGTCATGCTTTGGAAGCCCAAATGGTCACACTGCAACGCAACCATGCTGGGTGCCATGCCTAGTATCTGCCATTTATTCTATTGTTTTCCAAACTGTTGCTCCTTTTCAGGCTGCCGATCACATATTAGATGGGGTGGGATTTCTTATAATGGTAACCCAAGGAATGCAGAAGAAGCTTCAAACATGCTAGAAAGAGTCTATTTGAAGCTAAACCCTGATATTTTAACAATCAGCGCTATATGTGACAAAAGCCCAAGTATCCAGGATGTAAAACCTGTATCTGATTTACGCCACCACCACCACCCCTAACACAGACATTTTATAGTGGAAATGTTTTCTACTACCAGTTTCTTTCAAAATGTAACTGACAGCGCCGTTTAGTTGTATTGAAATGGCATTTTTGTGTGGCAGGGTTGGGTTAATAACTAGATTAAGTCGTGCTTTGGCAGACCAAATGGTCACACTGCGACACAACCATGTTAAGTGCCATATCTAGTATTTGAAAGACTCTTTTTTGAAGCTAAACCCTGGTATTATTGCAAAATTAACCGAACAGCAAGTGACAATGAAAGTCTAAAAGTAAAACTTCCATTTGGAACAAACACCTCAGCCAACACCACATTGTAAGTGATAAAAGTTGGACTTTTTGGCTCTATTGTCGAGTTAAACTTGGGCATCCATTTGTAGACAAAAGAAGAAAGAAAAAGGCCACGCAGAGAGAACACAAGACAGAAGATGGGGGTTTCAGTCAAGATAGAGTTGAAGGAGACAGATAGAATAGGAGAAAAGGTGGTAAAAATACAAAAGGAAAGGCTCGGGTATAGAATGGAGGAAAGAAGAATGAGCAGCAATAGAGGTGGGTGACAGTCAAACGGATGGAAAATGCAATAAGAGGAAAGTAGAGACAGAAAAGGTAGTGGATGAGACATGAAGTGGGAAAGCAGGCAGCAACAGCAACCGAGAGGCAGAAGAAAGTTAGAAAGAGAGAGAGATGAGCCTGCTCTTGTTTCTTTAAGCTGAGATATCTCAATATTGACACTGCGACGTGTACACAGCACAGTCTCCTTGGCTGGAGTCGGGAGGATACAGCACAGCCTGCATCCACACTTAAAAGCTCCAACACCTCACTGATGTTTCTATCCCCCCCGAGGATCGACATCAGGACAAAGCTTGAAGTCCTGCTCTTCTTCAAACTGAATATCAAAACTTTTTCTTATGTGGTCGGAATATGAATATCAGATCAGACATCTGTTCTTTACCTCACCCCCTCAGAAGCGACGACAGTCATGGAGAGATGTGCGTCTTTCTCAGGTTGAACTCCCAGTTACGTAAAATCTGACTTTGCACTTCGGTGTGCGGGAATCAACTGCAATATTAAAGAGGGGAAAGTTTGTTTAAAAATAGATATTTTCTTCATAGCTTTTGTGCATTTGGAAGTAGTATGCAAAAGTTTTACCTCCCTAAAATTTAAAGAGCACCTATTACACTATATATTTATACTTTTTGGGTTTCCCTTTTCTTTAGTGTGTTATGAAGCTTTTCTTGTGCATGTTTAAGGGAGTCCTTCTCACCTACTGATAACATTACTTTTTACCTGCCTTGTTCAAAGTCTATAGGCTCTTCTTCTGTCACGTATCTACATCATCATGTTACATATTTGCATAAATCCTGCCTAGCGACTTGTTTGCCACACCCTCGAACTTTTTTTTTTCTCCTCACCAGAGCTGCTTCTTCTTAGGTCTCTTTGCCTGTATTCAGAGATCTGGGGTTATGATTCGTATCCAACATAACCTCACTTTCATCGCCGACCAATCAGAGCAGAATGGGCTTATTCAGGAGGTGGGCTTTAAGGCGACAGTAGCTACTGTCAGAGAGAAAATAAAAAGAGGTGCTGCTGCAATGTTAATATACTGTATTTCTGGAACACAAAAGCATGTAAACATATTTTAGTTGACTCCAAACAATACATTTATTAACCTCTAAGTGTGCATAATATGGGGTCTTTAAGTTGTATTTAGTGTGCCAGCATATTTCAGAAGTTCTGTGATTTATAAAATTTCACTTTTTTATGTTTCTTTGTCATATTTTTCCAAAAGAAAAGACATGCACAGTAATAACCATGCACTTCACAGGAGCACTAAAGATATCAATAAAGGTTCCTAGCAATAAAACCAACCCACCGACTGCACCTTCAGTCCAGAAACTTCATCTGGTTACGCCGATGAACTGAATTACATGTACGTGCTGGAAGTCAGTTTTCAACAGTAAGAATTTTTTAAGTTTGAACAAATTGCACAAAAGTGAGCGAAAGAGATATTTGAATAAAAACGGTGAAGGTGTAATTATTTTGTATCATATAGACTAAAGTAATAAATAAATAAACAAATGCATACGACATACACCGATCAGGCATAACATTATGACCACCTGCCTAATATTGTGTTGGTCCCACTTATGTGGTCACTGGGCATGGACAAAAGGGTGTCCTATGGAGTCTGGAACCAGGACATTGGCACTGGATCCTTTGGGTACTCTGGCTTGTGCAGTGGGGCCTCTGTCAATCCAACTTGTTCCACTGCATCTTGTTGATGCTTGATCAGAATGGGGTGTAGGAAGTTTGGAGGTCAAATCAACATGTTGGGCCATTGTCATGTTCCTCAACATGTTCCTGATTGTTGGATGTTGTTGCCATGTGGTGGGATGCATTTTGAAGCTGAGGTAGGCCAGTGACATTTGGGATTTCCATTTGCATGAGGGAGTGTGTTTGTTGTGGGACAATGTTTATTTGGGTGTCTAAGTCTGATCAACACGGATGTCAAAATCCAAGGTTTCCAGCAGAACACCACATAGTACCAATATGATCAATGTTATTCACTTCACCTGTCAGTGGTTTAAATCTTGTGGCTGATCGGTGTAAATACAACAATATATGTAAAGGCATTGTCTATTAGAACAGATCAAATGACTATTCAGTCGGTGCTACTTGCATTTGATTTTGTTTTCCTCCTCCCTAGTCCCCTCACCCCTCCTCGTCTCTCCCCTTTGACTGGCCAAAGCATCACCTCTAATCCAACGGCTTCATTAAATGATAAAGAGTGGCTTTAATGAGTGCCCCTGTCCATTCACAGAAAGGTGCATGCGAAAGAAAGAATGAAAGAAGAGGGATGGTAGAAAGGGTGTAGACAGCGAGAGACAAGTAAACTGAGGGGAAAAGATGGAAAGAAAAGGGTGAGAGAAGGTGGATGGGTAGCATGAAGAGATTGAGGTAAGGGTGGGTTATTAAAAAGTTGATGATTAATAACTTTAAGGGGCTAAAAAGTTCAGTGTCTGACTAAATATTACATATGGCCAGAAACCCGTTCTTGTTACCGCTCATAAAGGTCTGCAAACGTCAGTCCACGCTTGATGTCCCCCCAGCCAGACCATGAAATACCCCAATAGTCTGGATCTGAAGTGATAACACACTCATTAATATAAATCCAATTCTCATTGTCAATACTAATTAGCAAAGTTTGACAGAACTGTAGCGGGGCGCAGAGCTTCAAACTTGAATAAGGCATGGCATCTCACAAAATCCTTTCTGTAGCCGAAAGGGTCCGAAGCTTGTCGCGATGGAAAATTACATGCATACTATATATACTCTGTGTACTTCGGAGGTATCGTCACAGACATCACACTCAAATATGCAGTTATTGTTGAAGGAAATAGACGTGAAACCTAAAACTGTACTTGTGGTCACGGCCACGCAGGAGCAGACCGGCAACTAAAAGAAGCCTGAGGAATTTGCTGTCGAGCAGCCCCAGATATATACGCAGAAGCTGAGCTGACACAATGTGACACAACAAGTCAGCCGAGCGTAAACCAACAGAATCTATTCATTTGTACTGCATGTGTAACAATGGCAATGGATCTTATATTCTAAGGTTTTCCTACCACTGTTGGTGTGTACAAAAAATAATGGGATTAATGTATACTCTTCAAATATTGCATTATACTTATCTTTGTATTTCCTGTTATGCAACAACAAATAACTCAAATTAAGTCCAGTCTGATTATATGAATGCTGTACTGTGCTCTTATTTCCTTCACAATAACAAAAATAGCATTCAAGAGTGCACCTTTAATTGGATCTGTGCTGCTTCCTGCTCTTTCTTCCTGCATCCTTTGTCTTTCTTGCTCAGAGCCAGCATTTAACAAATCATGTTTATTGTTGATATTATATGGCTTACGGGCTGTGCTATGATTCCAGCACTAGATGTTCAAATTTGGGTGTTTTATTTTAACCATTTACAGTCAAAGTTGATAACTTTGTGCCCTTCATGAGGAAGTTAGAAGTGGTCAAACCTGCATTGGGACTCCACCACTTGAACCTCGAGGTTAACTAAAATATTTAGCTCCCTGCCTGCTCCTCTTTGATGTTTCTGCCTCTTTGCCACTGTTCTTATCATCGGATAAATCTGGAATATATTAAACACACTTCGCAGCATCAGCCAGCGAAGCCTTTTTCTTTTTTTCTTTTTTTTTTTTGGTGCACCTTCTTTGCACTGGTAGTCCCAGGTTTTTTTTTGGCAGAGTGCTAAACACTTATAATGAATGTTTTATAGTACAGTAACTGCCATAGCGCTGGATGCTTTCGGTTGACATGGAAACCGTTACCAGTTATTAGAGATGACCTGCTGTGTGGCTGCAGCTAAGATGACTTACTGAATGTATGTATATAGGCTATATAATGCCGGGGTTGGTAAATACAAGCTAGAGCACTGAGAAAATTTCCAGCCTTCCCAAAGGCCAGCCTGCGCCTGCAGTTAAGCACGTGGAGCATGAGCTGTTAATGTGGCAGCCATAGAATACTGATTAAAATGGAAGTGGATTGGTTGTGTGAGAAACATGTAAGATGGACAGCTGAAAAATGTCTGCTGAAACATGTCTGATTCAGACAGGTTGTCTCTGTCAGATGTAACTGGTAATGTGAGCAGACTGCTAAAACCTTCTAAAAATGAAAATATGTAGGGCATGTGGGTAGAGCAGGGGGGAGACACATACGTTCTCAGGAGCAGTAAAGTACCTCTGATCTGTTTCATGTGTTCAAGAAGCAAAATTAACTGTGTGGGAAGCCAGTGAGGGATCACACTCTGTTTCACCGTGTCTGTGTCTTAAAGAGGAGGCTCACTGATGTCACCTCCGGCTGCAGTTAGAATTATCAGTCCATCACCATTTGAGAGGAAGACTGAGAGGAAAGTGAAAGAAACTATTTGTTGCTGTGTCTGGGTTAATCAGAAATTCATGCTCGAGGACCTCTGAGGCAGTTCCGCTCCTGACAATAAATCAAAATGAGGAGGTCCCCACAGGAGACAGCATCTTCCTTTTAAAGTAAGTGGGCATTTACAGAAACAATTGCTTGAATTCCCAGCTGATACAATGTGGAGTAGAATAAATGTAATCAAAATGATGATATTGCTACAGGTAAATAATAAGTGCATAATTTTACCTCCGGGCATATGTAGGAACTGGTTTTTAAAACAAAATGAAACATCTCTTGGAAACAAACTAGTCTTATTAAGAAAATAACCATCCTGCGTGTCTATACGTCACATTTATGATCAAACAATACGCCTTCCACTCCAAAAGTGGCTTAAATGGAAAAATATATATATGTATAATAATAAATCAAACATTATACAGACTTAATGGGAACAAAAAGGAATATGGATGTGAAAATCAGCAATAAATTGATTCCGTTTCGTACACTGCTTTATAAATGTACAGTTTCAAAACATTTTTTTAATGTGCATCTCAAACAAAGCCAGAAGGGACTCATAGACAGCCTGCTTCACAGTTCATTGTGTACAGAAACACTGGATCAGTGATCTACTTTTACAAAAGTAATATATAAATGGACTGTTATTTTGAAAATGCAGAGATCACATACCCCTCTGGCAGAGACCGAGATTCACAATGTTCTGAACAACAAGTATGCTTGTAAGTGTGAGCAACAAAAACCGCTAAATTTAAATGGGTCATATTACACAAAATCCATGTTTGCATAGTTTTAGTACAAAACTGAGTCATCTGTGTTTCTACAGCCCCACAAAATATGAGAGCAGAGTCAACTTGTATTAAAATCTAATTTAATGAAATCAGCTTATGTGTAGCAACAAGCGTGTTGCCTTTCATTTGAATTCATGCAAGCATGCATGACCTTCTCATCTAAACACAGGATGTCAGTAGTATGCTAAATGCAAAAAGATGAACATCTGGCAAGACACTATATAGTGAACCAAGGAAATATACTACATGAGATATGAGACTATGTGTTGTGCCAAGCATGATGCATTTCCTTTAAATTCATGGAAGTGTGCATGACCTTCGCATCTCGCTCCAGGTGATCATTAGCTTGCTGACTGCAAACAGATGAACATCTGTTATAGTGACTAAAACAAAGGAAACATTCTACCACTGGAGAATGAACAGAGGTATCGACTCGAGGCAGTGCCCCATTATATTATATTATATGCATGAATTTTGAGCTGACAGTATTTGTTAGTATTCAGGCAGATGAATTGTTCATACGTTCAAGAAGATGAGCAGAAAGAATGGGTTGTGGATACTAGGGGAGAGACCATAGAGTTGGAACAGAAAGTTGAGGCAAATGAACCAAGACCCGCACATGGCCTCTCCAGAGTGCATGTTGAACAAAGGCTCATCTCTTCTTGGAATGGTTATCTATTCCTGGTACCGAGTCATCTGCGTATCCACACCCTGGCAATAAAGATCAGAGTGCCTTTATAAAATCAATTTGATTTTAAAGCTTAAGGTTAATGAAGAGACGTCAGATACTGTGAGGTCACGCAACTCCCCACATCTAAGAAACCCCTTAAATCACAAGAAGTTCTAAGATGGTATCTATGCATGGACTACAACGCCTGAACCTTGAGGATGAACTGGCTCTGCACCAAAGAAAGTCTACGAGGAGGATGTTTATCATTGCCTTCTGGGTGAACTGGATGAACAGCTGGAGATCCCCGGAACAATATTCAGTCTTAAGTGAGCTAGAAACTGAAGGTTCTAAACGTCTTTCCTGAAGCAATTTAAGCAATTTATAGCTTCATACTGATTGCAAATCAATTATCAACTGGTAGCTGCTTTGTTAAGCTTTTTGAAAGACGGGATGAAAATTTAAGCATAGGAAAAATACAGAGGGCTGCTGAACGGTCAACTGGAGAGACGAAGAAGTGGGAGAAGGTTTCATGGCAAGGAAATGGCTTGAAGTTTGTTTATATAAGATGTAACCTATGTAAGTACATACAGCAGTAATTAGTATGGTTTTCTTTAAGGTACAAAGATGGTGGGATGACTGTCGCTTCAAAGTCTGTAGGGGGAACATGCTGTATGTGTTCATGCCCTGTGCGTGTGCATGCCGTGTGTGCCCTCTCATCCCTCTGATCCCCTGTTGTGCTGAAATGCCCACTTAAAGCATTTCAGCTTGAAGAGCTTTCACATGAAGTTTGTTGCTGTCACTTGATGCACCAACAAACAAGCCTGCTGCACCAACAGTTCCCACGCTAAGCCCAACACACACACGCATTCCCATGTGGGAGCAGCTCTCTCCATCTCTTACTTAACACGCATCGCTCCTCCTCAGTCTTCTTCTTTCCCTTCCACGCAAAGGAGCGATGGGAAGGTCTTGAAAGATCAGGCCCGAGATATAAAAGGACAAACGGTGCTCATCAATTAAACATACTCCACAGTCAAATCAGATTCAGCGATGATGGACAGGGAACACAGGGGTGCGCTTGATTCACTGGATGACAGAGCAGCTGGCCTGAGGTAACTCCCGTGGCCGCCATGTTTGCGTGCAAACTTCCACTTAGTGTTGATGTTCACAGCAGTGTAAACGCACAGGCTGAGGCAGGCCTCAATGTGTGTGTTAATGTGCGGGTTAGCGTGAGTGTTTGTTAGGCTGTGTGTATGCCGCGGCTCATATTTTATTGACGTAAACTCCTCGGAGGGCGGCTAAAGCTGGCACTGTGTGTGCCTTCAGAGAGCTGTGTGTTTTGGCTGAGGGGAACTGTAGCAATCACACACAGATAAAAACATCACAATACAGAGAACAAGGATACCTCAACACAGGAACAGAGGGGGGGAGGAGAGCGAGGAAGAGGTGGGGAGGATGCACGCACACACGGACGCACACCATCACACACACACACACACACACACACACATGCCGGGTCTGCAGGCTGGTGCGCGAATGCATGATTCGAGAGGGATGCTGTTATAGAAGGATGTACATGGGCTTGAAGTGCACACGCGGAAAACCACACAATCATCAGGGCTCATCAGGGATGCAAACACACATGCACTTACCCATAGGGGGAGAGCATCTTCCTTTTAAAGAGATGCAAGCGCACGGACACTCAAATTTTTATGTAGGAGCATGGACACAATGGAAAAGTTTCCTACCCATACATACTATATATGGTTTGCATGACTTCAATAAATCCTCGGTTGCACGCATGGGAAGTTATATAAATCTCTCCTCTCCTCTCCTCTCCTCTCCTCTCCTCTCCTCTCCTCTCCTCTCCTCTCCTCTCCTCTCCTCTCCTCTCCTCTCCTCTCCTCTCCTCTATAACATCTGTGATAGCAGCTGGGTGCAGATTCTCTCCTGAAATAGCTGCCTAATATAATCACTGCTAATACCATTATACTTCACACCATATACATACTGGCCGAATAAATTATCCTGCTCCCATCCGATCTACTAACCCTCCTACACCTGCACTTGCTGCCTCCTTCCCTTCCTCACATCTCCTTTTTTTTTAAACATCCTAACCTCCCTTCTTCCTTTATTTATTACTTCTTTCTCTGTTTGTCTGTTCCCCAATATTTCAGCAGCCAAACAACAAGAGATGGGGGAGAATATACGTTTATTAGATTAGAAAGGTCTATTCACTCAGTAATGTTTGCTGTCACCGATGCACGGACTCAAGAGATGCACACACACACACACTTAATGTACATACAGTGTCGAGGGATGTGCAGCCCTTTGCAGTGTTATAAAGCTGTCATCAGCAAGATGCAGCCAGCAGGTAACCGGGGTTACAGGGCAGGAGGAACATGGCATCTTGTGTGCACGTGTGTCCTTGTCGCTTTAACCTACCGAATCGCACAGCTAATATTGATGACACTAAAGACAAAGACACACACCGCACGCGCATTCCTGCTCTGCTAGCCGGCGGGACAAACTCTTAGCTTTTAAAGGAGGAAATGAAAAACTTCCCCCTGGTCCCTGGCAGAAGATTTTCTAATGCATTTACACTCAGTGTTGACATAGTTTTGATATATTATTTGTGCTTTCTTTGTGAATTCTTGATGTCGAAGAGTCTGAATATTTAAACAATGGCGGTAGCTGTGAGGAGTGACTCACAGCAGGTGTGCGGCTCCTTTGTTTTAAAGCAAATTTACTCCTTTAGTGGTGTAGGTAGACCTATAGATAGGTGCTAAATAACACATTCTGGATGCATATGAGAAGATTTTTTGCACATTTATTTATCTAAGGACCTGTTAAAATGGGACCGGTACGCATGTAAATGAATGTCTGCTTTACTAGCCTTCATCACAACAATGCAGGAAAACAATAAGGCTTACTGGCTTAGAATACAGACTCATATTGACTCCATTCGGTACTGTATTTTTCATGTGCTTGCATCATTATTGTGTCAGTAAACATAACATATACTGCGTTTACATTTAAAGCTGTCCCTACTGTAATCCATATATTCCTAAGCATTACTTCCTCCTGCATCATGGTTGCGACATTATTAAATTGTGCACATCCTTTCAGACATTTTAAAACCAATATCTTAAATTACAGTTGAGCAGCCACGAGGCTAGGTGGCGACGGCTGCTGTCACATCTGTGCTGCTCTCATTTCACCTCGGTGTTTGGCAATTTTCGCACAAGCACGCGAGACAGACGAAAAGATAAATTAGGAGCACCTCAACAATGGACGTCATTGTGGCAGAAGCAGCCAGAGCCGGCTCTGCTGTCAAATTATCTGCTGTGATAAATAATGTCTTCATTACTCATAATAATCACCTACACCACCCGGGACAAACAGGGCAGCTGGTAGGCCAGGCACGGGCCGGCCCGACCAATAGGAGCTGTTTATACTGACGGGGGCAGGGAGCGGCCAATCCTCAACTGTAATTACTCTCAATAGAAGCGTCATCTCTCAGCACCATGACCTGACCCCCATACTGATACTCTGTGTGTGTGTGTGGGTGGGTGTGTAAAAGGCAAAGACAGTGTGGGTAACGCGGGACAGTTGCGGGGTAAGAGATGGATTTGGGAGATGACGTGAATGGATGAGGCATGAATGGAGGTCCCAGGGTGTGAGAGGGACATGACACCTCATTATTCAGGTCTTGGTGGGTGTGTGTGTGCGTTGGTGTGTGTTGGAAATGGAGGGCCGGGGGTTCAGGGATGCCAGATGTCTCATGAATTCAGCAGAAACACACAGGCACACCCTCGAACCCCCTGCCCGACATGTTTGTTCACACACTGATCTTCTTCATGATTCCTAAATGTTGCTGCATGGCTGGCATGATGGTCACACCTGCTCGGCTTGGCATCACACACCTTGATTTTCGGCTTATGGGAACACCCAAGCCCTAAATCCTAAGCCTATCACGGGATCATGCGTCCAATATATCTCGTCTGTAATTTTAAACTGCATATCATCATCTGTTGACACTAAACAGAAACCTTGATATTTGACTTGTTTACTGTCGAGATCAGAATTGAAATGTGTTGCTTATTCAAATGTATCATAGTGCATCATAATAAAACCTGTTATGCCCACGGAAGCAGGTGTGAAACCATCTGGGTTTGTCAAAAAATATTAGCTTTACATCAGTTAGCAAGCACAGCCGCTCAGAATTTCAATGGCATCCATGTTTCTTCCACCGGAAAGGACAAAGGTTGAGAATTTTGAGGATTTGCTCGGCATCATTTTCAGCTCAGGTGACAATGAGGTGAGCTATCATGCTGATGTGCACTTACAGTATACGTCTGCACACAGGGGGGCCGTAAAAAACAGCGTTAACAGAGTTGACACCGTGATTTGCATAGGCCTCCATCTGGTGCGGGGATTCATTAAACAAATAGACCCCGAGTCGGAGTGAAATTTGCGCTCAGGGCTGTTCAGTAACAGTATCACATCGGATCAAATCGAATTTGCTTAAGCCTTAGTGACAGGAAATACATTGGATATGAAAACATATCCAATACCAGAAGAAAACAAACATTTTAAATGACAATTCTATAGACACAAAACTCACAGAAGACAAGATCTAGTCTCTTTTCCCTTCTTTATATTCATGATTTCAGTCCTGAGACGGTCTGGGTTGTCTGTATTCACATCAGTTCACTGGACTAATCAATAATTGACTTCAGTTACACCACCTCCTGCCCTCTTTGACACCACTTGACCTTTCGTCTGAGCTTTATTCTGCTTTTCAGATTAATAAAGACAGTTTTTGCACACATGACACATGACTGGTGTGGAGGGGAAGTCATACGAAACAGCCCACTAGAACAAAAGAAAGAAACTGTCATTATTTTTTAGCGTACATTGAAGTTCGAAATTCCTGAATTCAATATAAAGGGACGCAGGGTAATCTCGGTTCATGACGAGGATTTGGGCATCAGATGTCAGTTTAGTTTATGGCACAGAAACATTCTGATGAATTCTGGTGATGAAAGTCAGTTAAAATGGAAAGAAATCTTATTTATTTCGCTTCAAGTTAAAGCTAAAGTAAAAAAAAATCTAATTGTGCATCATCTGCATCCATGTTTATGCTGCAAAAGTCTTTTTTTCCATCTCATATTTGCTCGTAGCTCCTGGCTTGCATTCGCTTCTGATAATAGATGTCTAAACAGACGGGGAATGGTTCGCTCTTGGGGGCACTCAGGCTGGAAGACATTAGTGAACTCTCTTCACACACACTTGACCTACATTTACAGAAACCTGCCGTTACCCAGGTAAACATGGGGTCTGGGGGTGAAACGCTCTCCTTTTTTTTTTCCCTCCCCATCAGGTCTTGAGATCTGTTTCCAACCCAGCAAACCGGAGCACCTGGGAGCAAAGCGCATGAGCCGACCTGATCCATTATTAATTAGCCCGGAGCTCAATCAGTGTCGGATCGATTGAAGGTTCTGTTTTTACCTTTGCAGCGGGCCATCAGACTAAACTGGTAAACACACCCCAGAGAGAGGTTGAGAGGCAAGTTTGATGGATCTGGAGAGACAATGAAGAAAGAGAGGGAGGGAGAAAAAGATCAAATAACAGGAAGGAAATGTAAAATGTTGTTAGTATTGCTTTTCCCCAACAGTTTCTGCCTCAGTGCAGATGAAATTGCTGCTATCTAGGATAAATGTGTAAACCTTTAACCTTGCACACTTACACTCGAATGAAATTGCATGTGCATGTGCAAGAGCTACTGAGCTTGAACAAATGTGAAGAGTGCAGTGTTTCATTGCCCTCTGCAGGCTAATAAAAACAACACAGAGAGAGAAGTAACTTTGAAAGGATCCATTTCAGCAGTAAATAAACTGAACATATAGTGCTGGATTTGGATGTGTTAGCAGGCATAGCGATACTGTGTATGATTTTTGTTTGTTTTTCAGTGGAGATCTTTGTTAAAATCGGAGGAATGGATAGTGAGGATTCTCTGAGGAGTGATCAAAGACCTCCACACACACTCTCACCCACCCACACACACACACAAATCCCTCGTCCCTGTATTCCTCTCCATGTCACATCAGCTTGCCAGCTTTGTCTTCTACACATCTCACCGTATGCCCTGCCATCTGGGGACGCCTTCTCCTCCCTTTGTTCCGTCCCTTTTTCCTCTCCCCATCCCTGCCTCTCGACGTGCTTCTGACAAGAGTGCGAACTGTGAATTTCCCTACCACAGTACGCTGCTCCCGGTCTCAGGTGAGCGTTATCTCCTTCTGGTGGGCTTGGCAAGCAGCTATGGGCTCTCCTTTTTCCTGTCCTTTGTAAAGGCTCTCCATCTCTCTCTAGGAACATGTTAATTGCTTCTGGACACCGATCAGTGTTCATTAAATAGGCTTGTATTCGCAATAGCAGATGCTCATTGCACAGAGTAGCAGTGGGTGTTTTTTCTACGAATGCGATATGGAAGACAGAAGAGTCCACACATGTAATTACTTCTCATTTACAGTTTTTTTTCCCTTTTTCTTTTGCAGAGCTGCTGATTATTTGAAGAAGAGAGCGATTATTTCAACGTCACAAATGTTTCATGTCAAAATGACAACGCAATAATTGGATTCTCATCTTGACCAACTAATTATGCTCTGATCTGAGCTAAATTAGCCTGTGAGGTTGGCTTTGTAGGACATATCATGTCTTACATCTTACTGAGAAGTCGAGATTTTGCTTTCAGCTTTTGAATGTACGGTATGTATATGTATGATTTTTAGTGTAGTATCTGCAACTTCTAAAGACATCAGTGTGCAAAATGGATGTTTTGGGCCTTTTGTGTCCGTCCACAATGCCATCATTCAGTGACCTGAGCGGCGTTTCCTTGACAACAATGCACAGACTGGGATAATGATGACTGATGATGTTGCATTGTGGTCTGGTTGTCAGATTAGCATGCTGTAAATGGTTCCAGCACTGCACGATTGTAAATACTGCTGTTGAAAATGAGCTTCTTTGCACGTTGCTAGAGTCCCAAATCCTGATAAGTGTAATATTCGTTGCTCATGTTAGCTCCTAATAAAGGCGAAGTTGGTTGGTGTGTTCAGTCTTGTACAAGTTATTGGGAATTATCATCTGGGGACGATGAATGGCTTCAAATTTCATGGTTATACATTCAAGTGCTGTTGGACTGAAAAGAGAAATTCTAATCTGGACTGTGCAATATCGTAAGAAGTTCTAGTAACTGTCAGTCATTGATCAATACATTGACCACACAACAAACATTAGTATGCACCATCTTAAGGGCACCAACAACGTTTCATCATCGGCGGAAAAGTGGAGTTGTACAAGTCTGAAACCAACTTCTAGTAAGGAAAACTTCCCTGTTAATGATATTCTTGCGAAGAGGTCTTTTTTCTAGGTCAACTCCATTAAGGGTTCAAACTGACGGGCTCATCAAGTGATGATGAGACCATGGTCTGATTAGTGCATTCATGTCCAGGTAGAATATATTACATTTGAGTGGTATCTGGCTTTGAGTGACCGCAGTAGTCATTAATGTCCCGATACCCACAGGGTTGGATTTCTGTTTCTGTGCCTCTCTTCTCATTCTTTCATCCAGCGTATGATCCCCCCCTCTCCCAATCACATTGTCCATCAGTAAGGCATAATTATCTTCTAACCCCTCAGGATCGTTGGCCGGATGAACAGGTAGGAACATATCCTATCAAAGGTGTATTAATAGGTAGATATTATAACAGGTTTTCTTCATTTATCATGTATTCCAGTCTCCAGAGCTCACCTGTGTCTCAGTCCCATATCCCATGTCTCCAGGCTCATGATGAATAGCCTGTTTTTTTCTTAATCTTCAGACATGGATGGTGAAGTGTGGAGCAGAGAGACACACATATGTATGGGGGTATATGCATATCGACGATTCTCAGTGTGCACGGCGTCTATGTGTGTAGGACGCCCAGTTAATTGGGTAGTAATTGGCCTGTTTTATCACAGGCATCACACACACATGCTCACAAAGAGAAGAAATACTGGCTCCCATGTCTTTCATCCAGATGGAGCTCTTCACTCTGCCTTTTAACTGTCACTTGAAACCGTAAACACATGGGCACGCTTTCACACACACACACACACCAACACTTCATCGATGCGCAACCAAAGAGCAAAACATCTGCGAGACCACAATGCCCGTTCAGACGTATTGGGTACGCCTCGCGAGTTTTATTTACAAGCTGTGGTTAATTAGTGCTTTGAGTGGTTGAAAATCCTCAGCGCTAAAAATGGCACGGCTAAGGGCTCAAACAAGGAATAAAACCTCGTAGAAGCACTTTAAGATAGCGGAATATACGGTGCACATACCTGCGCGATAAATCACAACACTACCAGTCTAATTAATGAGACTTAAATATGGGGAGGTTTTAATCTGTAGTGGAATATCAATGGATTTGCAATGATCTGTTTTGGAAACAGCAGAAAAGCAGAGGCAGATGCTTTACCAATAGAATTTGAACAAAAGACACCCGACCCATTTTACTGCATTGTTGGTTCAAGCTTGACCCACGATGGCTGGATTCATGTTAGGAATGAGGCTACAGAAGGTCTTCAGACAAATAAAACCAATGAAAGTCTCATGAGTTGTCAAGGAGATGTCAAGCAAGCATAGTCTGTGAGAACCCACACTCCTGAAACGACATCTAATTTGCTAAATATGTGAGAACGCATAACATTATCATGGAGGAGCCAAACATTTTAGCCAATGAAAGGTACAACCACCATGTTAAAGGTCCCATGTGTTATTCTTTTATAAAAAGTTCTTTTAACTTGTCCCCAAAATGTGTCTTTCAAGTTTCAGCTCCAAATACTGCACTGTTCAACTGACTTTGCCTGTATACTCTTGGTTTTTAACTTTGTTCCAAATGGGAACCAGAATAAACACAAAAAACCCCAAGTTACTTCTGGTATAAGCAAGTAAGGGATTTGATTTCAAGCTTCTGGTAGCAGGGAATGCTAACAGAAACGAGGCTGAGGTTGCAATACAGTACTAAAAGCAACAAGTAAAACCCAACAACCCATGTCCTGCCCTTGCATATTGGTTTCATATTGGTTCTAGCGTTTCCACAACTTCCAGATGTCCCCCAGCATTACAGTTTTGACCTACCTCTAGCCTAGCAAATGGTATCGTTAACCTCTGCAAGGACTAAAGATGATCCTACTGCTGTGGAGACATTGCCATTAAAAATAAATATAATCTAATATGAGGCTTCAGGTCTGCAGATGCTGGGGGTGCATGAAGAGTCTCGTGTTTGCCCTTGCAGCTAGCAGAAGAACATTTGATGTAAGTGATTCTACACAGGAACTGACCGGTGGCAGTGCTTATCTTGTATAGACGTCATATGAGGCTGCAAACCTGAATATCTCATTCAGACAGACTCTTTTTGATCAATGAAGAGAGGAAACAAATAAGGGGGTGGGTGTTTCTCATGTTTTTGGGGTGTCTCGACACACTGGCGACAGCTAATTACACTCAAAAACAATGACAAAGTGGATTTTTGCAAAATATATCCCTTTTATCAACAATTTAAGATGTCATGTACTCAACAGAAGAACCATACTGAGACGTAATTGAATTAATGGCACCATTTTTGGGGGAACGCACTGCCAGCAGGACAGATGGAGTAGCTTCTTTTAAATTGATTGGGGTGTTTGAATACACCTCAAACAGAGTGAGAGAAAAAGGAAGAGGCACTGAAAGATTGTCCAAAAGACCAACATATCTGAGGAAATCTTTAGGAGCCGGATTGGATTTCATCTAAGCTTTGGCCATTTGTTTAATCCATAGGAGTTCTTATGATACTTAAATATAATTCAATCATTTTATAACCACTGAAAGACACAGTGCATCATGGGAACACATCTCCCGAGAGCACAGCGCTGATCATTGTCCATTCCAGTTGTTCAGAAGATCAGCCGCTGACCTGCTTTTAACCATAAAACACTAATTAGATCCATTAATTAGCCCGGCCCGGTGAGATTCACGGCAATGAAATGGTCTGTCTGGAGTGTTGGATTTATGTGTCACATATGTCTCATTTGAGTCCGGTGTGCATTACGCTGGGGTTATTTTCCTATATCCAGGGCTAATTGCTGTGAGGCAGGGTAATCAAACTGATGAAGAATAAAATATGATTAAATAAATTAACAGAAGGGGTACTTGGGTTGGCTTTACATTGTAAGAACAGAGACACTGCAATGTTTCCACAAATATACAAACCTCATTGCCTTTTAATTCAGTGACAGTCCATGTGTGAATGCAATGTATTCAAATTTACAATTGGAGTGGATAAGAAAAAACCATATTTATATTTTTGAATACCTAAAAAACAGAATAAAAACCTGAAATTCAGAGCAAAAACAACAACAATTTGCTCATATAATTGATTTTGCTGTTGTGTTATATCTTGTATTTGTCTTTGTTTTATTGTGTGTGAGTTTTTAAAATTCATTCATTCATTTAGTCATTGTGTTTATGTCTTATGGGTTGCTGTGTATAATTGTACAGCACTTTGGTTCAACTCCTGTTGATTTAAATGGGCTTTACAAACAAGTTTGACTTGACTTTACTGACATGTTGCCTCTTGAAGTAGCAGAAGAAGAATGTGCCTGAGGTAAAATAGGTCATTGAAGCACAGTTAGCTCCCCCTTCTGGTGAGATACCAGATGCCACTGTGTTGTACAGAATTAGCTGTTAAAAAAAATCCAGTTTTACTGTTGAATCTTGTCATTTAAATCCTGTGCCGTGTGCATTATAGGAAATGCTAATTAGTGTCCATCTTGATCTATACAGTCTATTTCTTGTTTCCTGCACAACTGTTTTGCAGACCACAAAAACCTTTCATACAGATAAACATAGATGAAAATGTATTTTTTTTACATGGAAAATTATGATTCTGACGGTTGCACAAAGCACTACAATATAATGTGTCTAATTATCAGTTGCAATTATAGGTTTCCCCTTTTGTTTATCAAGAAGAGTGGTTTCTTTCTGGCCTGCCTCCCTTCAGGAGCTAAAAAGAATTAATTCCCACTTGTCAAGCAAACTTACATCTACCAGTGAGCAAGATACACTAAATTATGCTTGAACATAGAGATATATAACAATATGCAGAAGCTATACTGTTGTTTTGCATTTGCACTGTAGCCCCAGTGCATGAGAGCACATGGGAAGAACTAACAAATACAACGCCCTCCGCTCCCTTCACTTGTGGATTGCATTGCTCCCGGTTGTAATTCTTTATGCTGCTTTAACTCCTGATTCAAGCGATCCTCTGTAACAAGCACCTTGTATCATTTTAGCTCAAGTACCCCTCTAAGCAGTAAGCACCCTTCTTTAATTACACTGCTGCCTTCTCTGGTGAGTTAGATTTTTTAAGTGGCCCCGCTGCCAAGCTTAGAAAAGGTATGCCGAATAAATTCACTCCATGTCAAAGTATTATGACAATGATCCATTTTCACCCAATTATACATCGGTGGGAAACTCCGAGTTTCTGAGCTTGCTTTACTGTCACCGTAATAGGCAAAGTCTTTTAAGCCCTGTTTATTTCTTCGCAATGTTTTACATATCAGAAGCTCAGGAGAGTCACTGATAAGGAGACAGTCTACTATCTAATTTGCGGGAGACCACATAGCGTTCCTGTTATTGCAGTTGTGACATTTCCCCACCCTGAAAAAGTTTTCACCTTCTCTACTTTCTTTATACATAGAATTTTCACATGATAAAACATCAGCAAACACATGGAGTATGTAGAAGACCCCGAAAGATCCCCAGTTTAATGCTCAAAATGCTTCCTTCTTCTTAGACAGACACTAAAGGTATACCTGGATGGTTCTAAAAATGCTCCCAAGCTAGATGGGATAGGTAATCCCTTTGGTGTGCTCTGGATCTGCTCTCGGCCTGACACGCCTGTAATACCTCCACGGGGAAGTGTCAGGAGGCAACCAAATCAGATGGTTAAACCAGGCAGGCCCCGAGGCTACATGGGAAACTAGAGTTAAAGTATTCGATGTGGGTTCTGGATGAATCCATTTCTGTTGAAGTATAAACTTTTCGACAAGATTCTGCAAGCCATTAAAGAGGACAACTATACTAGATCAGCTTAGATTAGATAATATTTAACCTTACTTTCATTGCACAACTACTAAGGCAGTGCAAAAGCAGCAGTAAAGAGCGTTATATACAGTGTGGTATATACACCAATCAGCCATAACACTATGACCACCTGCTTAATATTGTGTTGGTCTCCCTTATGTGCTCCAAAATGCTCTGAACCATTGGGCATGGACAAGAGGACCTCTCAGGGTGTCCTATGTGGTCTGGAACCAGGACATTGGCACTGGATCCTTTGGGTACTCTGGCTTGTGCAGTGGGGCCTCTGTCAATCAAACTCGTTCCACTGCATCCTGTTGATGCTTGATCACAATGGGGTGTAGGAAGTTTGGAGGTCAAATCAACATGTTGGGCCATTGTCATGTTCCTCTACATGTTCCTGATTGGTTGATGTTGTTGCCATGTGGTGGGGTGCATTTTCCTGTGGGGGTAGGCCAGTGACATTTGGGATTTCCATTTGCATGAGGGAGTGTTCTTGTTGTGGGACAATGTTTATTTGGGTGTCTAAGTCTCATCAACACGGATGTCAAAATCCAAGGTTTTCCATCAGAACAGCACATAGTACCAATATGATCAATGTTATTCACTTCACCTGTCAGTGGTCAGAATGTTGTGGCTAATTGGTATAAACAGAGTGATACAAACACACTAAATATATAAGCATATAGCTGTGGATACAATATAATATAGATAAATAGTGGTATAAATAGTCTCAACAGTATAGTTAGTATAGACGTATGAACAGTGTAAACAGCATTTTCCAGCTCATATCAGCATTACAACAGTAATTCCAGTAAACTCATCATGTCAGATCAGTTATGGGTTTTTAATTGTGAGTAATGGATTTTACAAGAGGAAAATGTGTCCTTCCTGCACCTCTTATCTAATACGGCAGGTTTGCACTCACTATCAACCACCCAGGTATTCATTTCTTCAGCCATCTATTTCTATCCATTCAGCTTCTCACTGTGCCTTCAATGCAACTGCTAATTTCACCACTAGATGTCAGAAGCAGCCCGTCCTATCCACCGTGCCGGGCAGACCGAACGCTGGCCTGGTTTCCATCAGGGGACTTCAAGGACTAGGCCAGGCTAAGTCATTATTCATGATACCCGGTTCCCTTCAAGAAATCAATTCCCTGCTCCCGTCCTATTTGGAATGTATTTATGTTAATGTCGCAGAGTAACTGTGCTTGCCCGGCACAAAACACACAATTTGGTTTTGATTACACAACATATGCGAAGGCAAATTGTGCATTTGCATGCAATGGCGGGAGACGTCTCGGCGGGATTAAATCTTGCGGGTTTCACATGTGAGGGATTATGCTGATCAGTCATATATAGCACTTGTGGACTCGCGGAGAATATCGAAGCCGAGCGGCGTCACCGAGAGAGCCACAAAAGGAGGGGAAGAAGGCGAGGAGAGGTGATGTAATGAATTAAAATTTTAAGATGTTAAGAGAGGAGGTAACAGACAGAGGAGAGAATAAATGACTTTTAGAACTATGTTGGAAGCAAAACACCTGGGAACAGCTGCGAATGATGATACTAGATAATGGGAAAACACCATATGATTATTATGCCAGGGAGGCTTCTTGCAGTTTTGTATGCTATATGAAATGGAGCTATAAGAAACATAAGAAGTGGTTGATGCCAGCACAGATTTCTTACCAGAATGAGAAATAGAAGTTAGATAACCACGGGTGTTTCATCTCTGTCCCTTATAAAATTTCCTCTCTAAACTAAACTCCAAAATCTATTGTGTACAACTTTTTGCATGCATTTCCTAAAACACACCTGACCGGCCTTGTGTTGCAACCATACAGCTACTGAGAGCTGCAATCCGACAAACACACACTCCCAGCTACCACTCCAGTGCAGTGGGAAGTCAATTCTCATTAACCATCATGCTAGGTCCATCAGTCACCAGCTGGTAATGGCTGCAGAAGCCAAACTGTTAACCGCTAAGTCAGAGTAGCAACTGTTTACACAGATGGTAGCGAGCTCGTGTAGCACAACCCTTTAAATGCAGCATCATTTCTGTATGCATTTCGAATGGCAATAGGAAAAAAAATAGATAATCTTACTCAGAATTTCTGTTTCTCATTTCATTTCATTTATTCCAGACATGCCACAGTATCATAAAGGCAAAAAGAAATTATATACATGATACAAACAACCAAAACAAATCAAAACCTCAATCTGAAAATGAGTAGGATGAAGTTTAACTTATTAACCCGCTACATATCTGTACATCTCATATCTTATTGTGTCCTGTTTTTTTTTACATTGTTGAAGGTAAGTTGAAGTGAATAACATTGATCATATTGGTACTATGTGCTGTTCTGATGGAAAACCTTGGATTTTAACATCCGTGTTGATCAGACTTAGACACCCAAATAAACATTGTCCCACAACAAACACACTCCCTCATGCAAATGTCAAATGTCACTGGTCTACCCCCTGCAGGAAAATTCACCCCACCACATGGAAACAACATCAACCAATCAGGAACATGTTGAGGAACATGACAATGTCCAACATGTTGATGTGACCTCCAAACTTCCTACACCCCATTATGATCAAGCATCAACAGGATGCAGTGGAACAAGTTTGATGGACAGAGGCCCCACTGCACAAGCCAGAGTACCCAAAGGATCCAGTGCCAACGTCCTGGTTCCAGACCCCATAGGACACCCTGAGAGGTCCTCTTGTCAATGTCCAGTGGTTTTTGAGCACATAAGGGGGACCAACACAACATTGGGCAGGTGGTCATAATGTTATGCCTGATGGGTGTATCTTTATTGGATGTAATGTAATATTATATGTGTTAGCCCATACTTTTGCACAGCAGGTCTTTTAAATTCAAAATGTGTCTTGTCCTTTGTCATAGTGAGACAGTTTTTGCCAGCTTTGCTCTTATACATATAAGGAACTAAGTTTGTGATCCAGTACCACGCCTAGAAATGTTTTTTCATTAACTTGTTCAATATTAGTATTATCGGTCTTTATCTGAATTACAGAGTATATTTTACAATTGGCAAACAGCATTGATTTGTTTTTTTAGATTTAATGATAATTTATTCCTGTCAAACCACTGTTTGAATTTTAATTAATAGTGTCTCTAAACTGTCATCTGAGCAAAAATATCAGTATATTTTTGTATTCAAAAGCTTTAACTAAAAGTACACCATTTGCTTCAATTCATCTCACGTTGTATTTGATGCCATCAATCAATGTGTTGGAGAAATTGCCATTCCTCATGTTGAGATCTCATTTAGGAACGAAAATCTGTTTGGTCTTTAATCCCACGCTGTCTGGCTCATTTTTGCTTCCTCCCTCATTTTCGGCCTGTCTCGGGGTCTCACAGGTCAAGGAGACATTAAGTCCCGTAGAGCAGAAACCTTGATGACATTATTCATTTTATCATAGGAATCAATTACTCTCTGGGCATGTGCTCCACATTTAATCAATCAAACCTGACAGATTACAATAGCAATCAGGGTGCATTATTTAATTTCCCCTCAACTCCGTGCATCATAATTTACGTGTTGTGTGTCCTTCTTATGGTTCGTCATTTTTTTGTTTTGACCGACGCGGCATTTTAAAATGCCATGTCCAGAATGATCCATACCCTTTCTCCTTAATCAATTGCAAAGCCTTTATTTGCCACCGCAGTAATCAAATGGCTCTTATAGTTGGTAACAAACTTTCTGGATGTCTCCCATTGGGTTTTGGAGCAGTCTGCTTTCAGTGAGGATCTCCAGGTCTGTGAAGGCAGGAGGCTTCCTTTCATTCCTCTGCTTCAGTTCTCTTCATAGATCCTCGATGGCATTCAGGTCTGGACACGGCTGCTCTGTAACACTGATGTGGTTTTCTTTGAGCCTTTCCTCGACTAGTTTGGTTGAAGGTTTCACGTCATTGTCTTGCTGGAAGGTTCATCGCTGCCAAAGGCTTTTTGTCTGCATATTGCCTATTTTTCTTAATGTAATCTTGGAGAAGTTTAGTCCTCCTTGGTCGACGTCTGTGGACACCAGCCTTACGGAGTTTCTGATCTTTGTACCAGAACCGCTCAGATTCTTCAGCTTGGCCTCGGTGGTGAACCTTGGCTACTTCTTGACCTCTCACACCACAATTCTTGCCGGCGTAGGGATCGCTCTTGGCTTCCCACCACGACCTCTGAGCTCTTCACTGTGGAACTCCTCGCTCTTTTGGAATTTGCTTTGCAATGTGGCCGCAGGCATTTGAAAACACTTGAATATGGCTTCATAGCCTCTGACCGACTTGTGAGCAGCCTCAGTGCACAACTCTCTTGCTAACCTCTTTGGTTTTCGCCAAAAAAAAGGACTAGTAACTGAACTACTGCATCAGATTTCTCACTTTATAGTGGATTGGAGTGCTCTAAAACATGGTGGAAAATGCCAGGATCATATGGGAGTTTGCATTTTCTCACAAACCTGCAACAATTTCAAGGCGTCTGCATAAATGTGTGCCTGGAACATCTCTTTGTCACCTCTTTATGCCATTTCACATCAAAACTCCCTATAAATCATGCGTATGATAATTAACTATATGTTTAAAATGCACTAATTTTTGTTTGGAAAAGGGGAAACAGCGACCCCCAGTGTTTAAGTCAGCTATGTCACTTCTCATCCTCCTTTGCCCTCATCCTAATTACCACAGCCACTGCAGGGTGCTGTCACAATGAAACATAGCTGAGGCTC
The DNA here is from genome assembly GCA_024666655.1 of Dascyllus trimaculatus. Classification (NCBI taxonomy): domain Eukaryota; kingdom Metazoa; phylum Chordata; class Actinopteri; family Pomacentridae; genus Dascyllus; species Dascyllus trimaculatus. Next base: position 25,034,573 of record CM045460.1, read on the forward strand.
ATAATAAGCTGCTTGCACAAGTGACCTATGCTGTCGCTGTTTTATGGGAGGACTGTTTTAAATCTTGGCTTACCGATGGCTAATGTTATCAAGCAAGCTAAACAGGGGCAAGACAGAGAGACACAGTAAGGTGTACTTCTTCTTCCAACCACTTCTCCACACAAGCTATTAATAGTTTTGTTCTTAATAGTTGTATTTTATTTACTTCTAAAATGCAATTTCAACCTTTTGCCATTAAAAATACTGATGAGTTCATGACAACATGCTGCACAGTACTGTACTGTCTATGATTTGACACAAATCAAATTAAATACTTGCTTTGTACAAGAGTGCAAAAAGCAACATCTCTGCAGCAAAGGGACAAAAGAGACTTCAGGAGAACAGAGACGGAGATGTTAGCAACAAACAAACCCTGAAGTGCAGACGCTTAATTTAGGTTTGATCATTGCCTCAGAAGAACCTTTAAAATACCAAACAGCGAGTGTTCAAACGCCTCACCCTTTAAAGAACCCAGAGAAAGAGCGAAGTATTACCGCCTAACCGAGGCCGACTCCCACCTTTTATTGTCAAACTCTGTGGATCAAAGAAATGTTTCGCCAGTATCCCGGGCTGCAAACCACAACTTTCGCTGAAAGGAAGTAGACTTCATCAGCATGTGCCACATGCAGCGGCGTTCAGGGGGCAGACAGCGAGGGAAGGAAGGCTGAACTAAGTGTTACAAAGAGCTCTAATGAATATTTACATAGAGAGAGTACAACAGAGGAGAAACAGATGCAGAAAGAGGTAGATGGAAAGAGCTGAAAAGGCTGAAGCCACACACACACACACACACACACACTCAATCCTCAAAAACACAGACACTTGTATGCATGAGCAGAGTTCTCAGCGACTCCCACTAATCACATTCCTGTTGACGTATTAATATTTAAACGGCGCCCCGACATGATAGGACATCAGCTGAGTTGCGATATTTCAGATTTGGGAACACTGAAAACACAGCCAGCACTTCAGAGCGCCGAGAGATAAAGGTGAACGGGATTCTGTTTGCGCATGTGATGGATGTGCACATGCGTGACCGCGGAGGAAACCCAATGACGGTAATTAATCTGGAGTTTTCTGGAGTTGTGTCGGCGGAGGGATCCGAGTGTCTCGCTGAGACGGTAACACTTTTTGTAGTGAGGATTAACTCCAGTCTGTGGAATATGAGCCAGATATTAGATATAATCTATTAAACTGACAGCGGAGAGACTATTCTGCTTCACGGGAGAGTTTATTATTCCTGTTTGTTTGTTGCCCTCCATGTGTTGTTTGTTTACTGGAGTCATTTTCCTTACTGTGTATGTAACTTATGATTGTGTATTAGTTTAAGTGTGAGGACATTTGAGCTCTAGTTAGCTTGACTGTGCATTAAAACACGTTTCTTGTCAGCACTGATGAAGGATCATGGATTCATGGTTGTGTGTGTGTGTGTGATAACAGAAGTCATGGTGTAAGGCTTTGAATGTTTGAACAGGCAGACATGTTTCCCAGTTGTTTATCTTCCTGAGGCTGGTGGTCAGTTAACTATCCTGGCTGGATCTCTCTCTATCATCCACATGTTTTCAGAAGCAGAAACACTTTTCTGCCCTTCTTTTCTTTCTATTATTTTATTATTATTGCTGTTTTCGATTGTCTGAATTCATAAATTAGATGCCGCGAGTCTAGAATGCTGATGCATTTGTAGACTGATCATCTATTAGCATTAAAAGCCTCAATCAAGGGTCTTACCTGATACCTGCCTGCATCTCGTGCACTTTTGCCAGCAGCTACATAATAATCACTGAAGTAACGACAAACTCATGTATGAGAATATTTTGACGTAGCAGAACAGACGGGAGCGCCTCTGAGATGTGACATTTTCCCTGTTACCGGCAGCAATTTACGGAGGGCTCAGGTGTGTTCCCGTCTGTCTTCGGGCGATTGGATCGTGTTTCGCGGTGACAGCTGTGCTTCTCCTATCGTGTTGCAGGCGCATGCAGGAAGTGTATTGGTCCTGGGCGGAATGACAAAATGACACATTTAAGTTTCAGGTCAGAGATTCTGGTCAGCGGCGGAGGAGTTCTGTGTGTCTGCATCAACCTCTGTGCCTCATTTCCTCCCCTTGGTGCGTTTACCTGCTCTTTAATCATTCGATTAGAGTCGCATTAAACACAACTGAACTCGTCCCATTTTCTTTTCGTACTGGTCGCTGTTTTTGTTTTGTTTTGTGTTTATTTATCGCGAACAGTGCAAATATTTCGGCAGCAATAAAAATGTAAATGAGCCCAAGTTAGCCAAGATTGACTCATTTTCATCTGCCGCTCTCGCCAGAATGTTAAAACGCCAGCCGCCGCAGTGAAGCGCTTTACATGTTAATTGCTGTTAAACGTAATACATTCAAACTGCACAAGACCACAGCGACTACTCGAATGATGGTCCGAGATAAGGCAAGTTTCCAACAAATCCTCATATGGATTTTTGCAAAATCAGACATTTGTCACTGCAGGATTCCAAAAGCAACCTATATGGGCTTTTAGGGTACTCAGTTACGATCCAGGATACCACACATCCTCCAGGAAATTAACTCAACCGCCGCCGCTGCTCACCAGCTCGCCTGCCTCCTCTTTAGTTCTCTGTCATTCTGTTGTGTTTTTATTCTACTCTCCCCCTTCTAAACTCCTGTCTCAGGGTGCTCCTGCGTCTCTCTCTTGTTTTGTTTTACTCCTTCATTCCGTGTTTCGCTGTTTGCGTCTCTGTCAGTTTCATTCCGTCTCTGATGATTTCCCTCCTTCGCATTCTTTGTGAGCCTCTCACTCTGTGCTTCAGTGACTTCTTGAAGTCCTATGTGATGAGAGATGTTTCACCCACCCTCTACTACACCAACCCCCCACCTCCACCTCCACCACCGTGTTACATAATAATGTCAGTCTCAGTCTGATGTGCTGACATAACAGACCTCCCCGGCGACCCTGAAGACGTGTTCGCATCGATACTGAAGCGCTTTCCTTTCTTTTGATCAGTTTTTGTGTTTGACCAACTGAGAATACGATTCGAACTGGAGGGGGACCAAACAAAATCAGAACAACATCAAAGTGCTTTGTTAGAAATAAGGACATAATGGGGAATCAAGCACAGGAAACCACTCCGAAATGTCAGTTTTTCACAATAAATAGGGAAACAATCGCTCCATGCACGCATCATTACCGCGTTTGGCGTAAGGGTGCTATGACATTTCCGGTTGCGGCGTTCTGAATGCGAGTCTTTCCAAAGTACACCCGGTGCCTTTTAGAACTACAGTAGTCCCTCGCCATATCACGGTTCACTTTTTCCGGTCTCACTATATCACAGATTTTTAAATTGTATACAAAATACGTAACGTACAGCAAATGAGTAGACACACGTGTGGAAAACGCAGCTACTTCCTCTTGAGCTAGTCGGTCACTGATTGATTAACGGTGATGGAAGCCAGCCAGAACCTTTGGTCCCACACGGTGAGTGTTTACTGGAAATGACCATCAGAGAACCGGAGACAGTCTGTAGGGTTACCCGGAACATCATCATCAGTTTCCCGGTAGGCAGGCAGCCGGACGTCCTCGGTGTTGGTGCGGGCGTTTCAAGTGGATCGCTGTGTCTCCAGTTCCATTATTGGACACGGCTGTAGAAGCTTCTCTGGATGGAAGGTTTAAGAGAGTAGAAAGTGTTTAGAAGGGTGTTTGAAAGGTTAATAATAGTGTGGGGAGGGTTTATAAAGCCTTAAAATATATATAAATAATAAAATAAATATAAGGTCGCTACTTCGTGGATCTCGTCTATCATGGGGGGGTTCTGGAACCTAACCCCCGCGATAGATGAGGGATCACTGTACCAAAGTTTACAGTCAACGATGCCTGTCAGGTTGTCCGAGCATCAGCCACTACAGCACAGAGTAAACTTGAAATGGGATTCAAGTTTGACGTTTCTTCCTACCTCTGCAATTTTGAAAGGTAAGTGACGCTAATTCCAACTAGCCTGAGCTAGGAGTCTAGTACTGTGACTGTTGTGTGTTTTAGTCATGATCCGTCTTACTGCAGGTTAATCACGTTACTAGAAATGCCTCTTTTTTGACGCGTTTGTATTTTTGATGAAAGTATCAGGCAAAAATGGATCCAACCAGATCACAGTGAGGGCTCTCTGCTGCAGATCAATGAAGAAAGCAGAGATGCCACACCAGCTGAGAGTAGGATTAGTTAAAATGAGACATTCAGGGTTCTGCAAGTCTTTATCTTTTGGAAAGGTGTGAAAGCTCAGGTAAGGAATTACACCTTGCTGATCCTGTGCAGAGCGGCACACAGCAGTGGTGGCTTGAACTGCTGTCCTAATGATTTGGAGAGGTAGTTTTGTTCGCTTACATGTCATGCTTGCATGTAAAGGGAGACACAAATAGTAAAATAACAAAGCAACACAAATCAACAACGAAAAGACAAGGCAAATATTGACCAAAGCGAGCGCTGAGGTTGTTAACATAGCATGGTAGCAGCATTCAATGATCGCCGGATGTCTGCAGCCATCCTGACTTTTCAGCGGAAATGACATCATGTTCCTGCGTGCATGTAGGCTATCAGTGGCATTAGCCATGCAGAACCAACATTGTCTGCAAAAGACCCTGTTAGTATGAAAAAGTTGGGAAACTGTCCACAATTTTACATGTGTTTGGTTGATTACAGTAGCTTTATGATAAGACCTAAAAATGAATAAAATAAAAACAGATAAACTGAGCCCTGAATTTGCTGTTTAGGGGCAAACCAGCCATCCTAATCTAATGCAATGTGTACTTGTCACTTTAGATGTTCTAGACATCACTTATTTTATTCGGTTTTATGGATTTGTTTATGATAGACTGACAATGCTGAGATTCACTAGACAACTAGAAGTGTACTTGGAGAGTGCAGTTACTCAAAAACGGCGAATAAACAGTCATTCCATGGCAACTAGCCTAGGGCCTCCCAGTTGAGGTCATGGGTTTTCTTGAAGGCAAGAACTTCCACCTAAACCATGGAATCTTGCAAAATCCCACAGCTCTACTCCAAACACTTTTTGAGTTATGAATTTTTGAAAATCAAAATGAACAATCTTCAATTTTCAGAAATTCATATCTCCTCTAATATTCACTCAATCCCAACCAGATTTGTGTTGTGGGTAGAAACAACTTGGTTTTGTCAGATCTAAATGTCATTTGGTGCTACATCAAAAACTGACTGCTACAGGTCTTCCTGAAATTGGCTTTGGAGCTGGAAAATTACTTTTTTAGGACATTTTAACAGTATTAAACAGTATTCAGGAAGGATTGTTTTTATTTCTTTGAAACATTTTTGAAAGGCATGTCTTCATATCCATTGAAAACATATAAAAAAAAATTAAAGATGTTACATTACTGCTTCATTATTTAGTAATAATAATAATAAGAAGAATAGTAATGCATTGGTTCTATATAGCGCTTTTCTAGACACTCAAAGACACTTTACATTGCATTATTCATTCACTCCATACTCCATGGTGGTAACCTACATATGTAGCCACAGCTGCCCTGGGGTAGACTGACGGAGGTGAGGCTGCACCACTGGCCCCTCCAACCACCACCAACCACTCACTCTCACACTGCATCCACCCAGGCTTGTTCTCTCATGATCTCCCATCCAGGTACTGACCAGGCCCAACCTCGCTTAGCTTCCAAGATCTGACGGGATCAGGCATCCAGAAGGCGGTATGGACTTATTTAAACATTTTATGAAAATGACACATTTTTCATAGTTTTCTGTGACATGATTAGAAGTTCCACCTTTTACTTGAGGTTTCTGGGGTATCCAGTAAAAAAAAATCAGCCAAATCCAGTGAAAAATAAGCAACTGGTGAGGCTTTAAAGATGCTATCAGATGTGATCAAATTTAACACCGAGGACCGATTTTTCAAGAAAATCCATGACCTCAACTGGGAGGCCCTAGGTGAGTTGGCATGGAATGACTGTTTATTTCGCCGTTTTGGAGTAACTGTACTCTCCAAATACACTTCTAGTTGTCTAGTCTATCATAAACAAACCCATAAGATTGAAGAAAATCCATGACCTCAACTGGGAGGCCCTAGGCGAGTTGGAGTTCTCTAGATCCACACCTTCTTCCCCAAGGTTTTGCGTAATCCTGCAGACGGACCAACTAACAAACAGACAAATGTACTGAAACTCTTCCCTGGGTCTCTCCTTCCAAGCAGCTCACATAAAGCTTCTTGTTGAGCTGCGTCACACCAGGAAAAGTTCAGGAAAGTGCTGCATGCTTTGCATCAGCCATCAGATTTGGGCTTGTGCAGCACTTGTGACGCAGGATGACGAAAGCTTTCCAAAAAAAAAAACCCCGACTCCCCCTGTCAGTCGGTATGACGTCCATGTTTGCAGCTCTTGGTTCACTTGTAAAAAGCCGGTGTGAACACATCAGCGCTAAAACGTAACATCTTTTTCTCTCTCTCTCTCTCTCTCTTTTTTCTAGACCAAGTGAACCGAACCTGCACGCAAAGTGAAACTGCACAACTTCAGCTTGGTTTGATGGGAGTTTGGCAGAGGAGCAGATGTGCTGGCGTGTGCCGAGTTAATCATACTTGCGCAACCCAGCCAGGACAAGCATTTAGACAAGATGAGCTGAAATAGCTCCAATGTATTATATAAAAAAAAGAGAAGTAGACGTAAATATTCTAAACAGGATGTGATTACCATTCACCTAAATCCACATAATTCACATGAGTCCACGTGGCTTCGATTCACAATCCCCTCTCGAATCCGTAATTGGCAAACTGACCTGAGACGATTAAAATACTTAACGAACCCCTGCATGGGATTTGCGCTCACACTGCCTATTTAAACGAGGCTTTGATGAGTCAAGCATCTCCACGCTGACATAATGATTGTCAATACCGGCGAATCAGATTGCTGTGTGTGTGTTTGCGTGTGCCTCACTTGTGCGTGTGTTTATTTGTGTTTGGCGTGCACATCTATCCACGCTGACATACAAGGTTGGCCGCCTGTCTGTCGACATTCATTTATCTGCGTTTGTTTGTGTGTGTGTGTGTGTGTGGCTAATCATTTTAACTTATTATTCCGGCCCTCACTGCACCCCATCCACTCTATCTATCCGTCTCCCATAAGGGACACTTATGACCAATATGCTTCAAGTGTCTGTGTTCATGCATTTGTATGCTGCTTGCAGAATATGCATCACTGGCTGCTAGGAGTTATGTATACATATTACATTATATTTATGTATTTGTGTGAGTCTGCTGGTGGTTGTGTGAATGTGTGTGTCGGCGCTCCGCTATCTAAATCGTTCCTCATTCTGCCGCTCTGCACACCAGTCCACCTGTCAATCCAAGTTCTCTTTCTCCCATGAGGCAATTATCTACAGTCTAGTTCATGTGTTTATTATCTGACTGTGTGTGTGTGTGTGTGTGTGTGTGTGTGTGTGAGAGAGAGAGAGGAAGCTTCAGTAGCGAATGGGAGATACAGATTTTCTTTATTTCCTCTGGGATCAGTCCCTCACCTTTTCCCATTCTCTTGACGTCCTTCCTTTTCTCAATTTACCTTGTAACTCCCCCCCCCGTCGTCCTCCCTACAGCCTTACCTCTATTGCCCCCATCTCTTGCCTCCTCAGCCCGCATCCAATCCCTCCGACTTCCCCCCGAATTTTGCTCTTTCCTCTCCTCCCCTGCCTTTACCTTCCTCCGTCTCGCCTCCCCCCCCCTCCCCCGTCCTTTCCTCCCTGCCTTCAGGGTGAAATAAACATCAGTTGGCCAGAAGGAATCTGGATTTCAGATCAGCAGAGAGGTGAGACTTCAGACGTGAGACACTCCGGCAGAAAATAAACATCTGCTTGTTCCAGTGCACCTGCCAGATTACTCTCATCTTCCTCAGTGGATTACAGTATTTTTCTTAGCTCTCTTTACCCTCTCCGACCCTCATATCGAAATCCGTCCGTGTTGTTTTTATTCCTCTCTGTATTCCGGTCTTTACCTCGCCTCTCAAAACTGTCTCTTTTCTAGTCTCGGGATTGTCAATGATTTGTCATTTGTCAATCATTTTAAGCAGCTCTTCCAGGCTAATAACACACACACACATATGCATGCATATACACAGATGCATGTGCAGAAAAGCCAAATGTCAACACATAAGCAGATCGCACAATATGGCATGACTCGACACAACGCATCACAACAACCTTGTCATACACAGCACCAGCGTGTTGCCTCGTCCTCTGCAGGATTAGCTTTCAGTTCACCAAAGGTTAGCGCTGAATAACAATCCAATGCATGAAAGTGGGGGCTCCGCATTGAAAACCAACTGTGAGCTATTTTATGATTGGATTTTCTGAGATACAACTTCGGCATTTCACTCCAGGGAATACTGGAAACCGTATGTTCCAAAAAAAAAAAAAAAATCCCTTGCTGAATTTGTCAGTAGGTAGAGATTCACTATAATCCTTCAGGGTTAGAGCTTCAATCCCAAATGAGGCCACCCATGTGACCAATGCATCATGGCGACAGGTGCTCCATCTCCGCTGCCTCTAGGTCATCTAATTTGTCTCTTACTGTGTCCCAATTCAACGGCTGGATGTTTCACAGTCAGTATTGGTACACAAAATATGTCATAATGGGCCGCCATGATCTATCTTGTTTTAAAAAATGTGGCCTCATTTGGAGGGCAGGGACACATCACATGGAATTACTCTACACAACCGGACCTTTCCAACAACACTAGCTCTTTATCTGTGCGACCAAGTGTCTGCAGGAGAAATTAGGTTTGAATTTACATCTATGTAATCGTAGCTTCATCACGTCCGTGTTTGAATTACTCATGAACTCGTTATTTCACGGACACACTAATATGTATTCAGTGCAGTCATTGCATGAACATTCATATGTGTCTGCTATGATATGCTAAATTCATGTCACAAGAGGCAGCAGAACTGGAGCTCTGCAATTATGCATGTAACATATTTGTGAAGTAATTACAGTATAAAGATGAAAGTGAAGTAATATACACCGATCAGCCACAACATCATGACCACTGACAGGTGAAGTGAACAACATTGATCATATTGGTACGACTATTGGTGTTGATCAGACTTAGACACCCAAATAAACACTGTCCCACAACAAACACACTCCCTCATGCAAATGGAAATCCCAAATGTCACTGGACTACCCCTACAGGAAAATGCACCCCACCACATGGCAACAACATCAACCAATCAGGAACATGTTGAGGAACATGACAATGGCCCAACATGTTGGTTTGACCTCCAAACTTCCTACACCCCATTGTGATCAAGCATCAACAGGATGCAGTGGAACAAGTTTGATTGACAGAGGCCCCACTGCACAAGCCAGAGTACCCAAAGGATCCAGTGCCAACGTCCTGGTTCCAGACCCCATAGGACACCCTGAGAGGTCCTCTTGTCCATGTCCAGTGGTTCAGAGCCATTGTGTTGGTCCCGTCACATAAGGGGGACCAACACAATATTAGGCAGATGGTCATATTGTTATGCTTTATTGGTGTATTTACTAATTTCTTCATCCATTTTCATGCCTCTCTGCTAAAAAAGGCTGCTATGGTTCAGTAAAGTCGACCTACTACATATCAAAATAAACAGCAGAGCTCGTCCTTTCCGATGACACCAGTTGCTGTGCTGAGTAGACCTGTTTACAAATTACAGTAAATGTCTGCACCGTCTCCGGCACAGTGCTGACGTTACGTCTTACTTTTTTTTAAATTAAAAACACAGACAAAATATTGGATTTGTTTTTCACTGCAATGATTCGTAAGACGAGAGCAGGTCACCTTGTGCCTGCGGTGATTCCAGACACCGAGGGGCCCGAGGAAAAGTAGCTGTGGAGGGGCAAGAACAGAGATAAGATGCAGCATGTATAGCTAACCGAGACAGAAGCCTAAAAGTCAAGAAGTAAAGATAGTGAAAATAGCCTGCAGCTCACTGGGAAGCTGGGACGCATTACCTGACCGTGTGGTATTTACCAGGTACTTGTGAAAAAAAGAAAGAAAGATGGGAAATACACATAATACTGGTTGGGTTGTGGCTTGATCAGAGTGGGATCTGGGGAGTTTGGAGACGAGTTAATACCTTGAAGTCCTTGTCATGTTCCTCAAGCTGTTCCCGAGGGGCCTGCTGGGGGAGGCCGCTGCTCTCAGGGAATGTTAATGCAATGGGGAGTGTGCTTGGTCAAGGCTGAGGAGGGTGGTATGTCTCAAAATAACATCCATATGACACCCAGGACCCCAACGTTTCCTTGAATAACATTGCACTGTAACAAGATGATTGCCTATGTTTAATAAATCATTTGCACTACCGTCGTTATATTCTTGTTCACACTATTGTTCTGGTACCAAGTGACGAATCAAAACTATCATTTTCTACTAAATGGAATTGAAGGCTTTCTCTGATTAATCGATCGTACTTTGATTATATTCAGAATTTTGCATATTTGATGCTGTTTCAGGTTTATTACAGACGCTTCATTGTCTTATTTGCGAATTGGAATTCCAAACTGTACTGGCAGTAAGTGATGTGTTATGTTTTTTAAAAGGAGTGATGGTTCAGTGGCACCAATGGGTATTTGGATGAAACAACTAGATCATTGTGCCACAGAGAGATAAATCACTTGTAAGTAGCAATCAGATGTGCATGTCATAGTTAAACTCTAGTCTTGAAACACATAATATCAGTGCAAAACTAGAAATGTTAAGAAGTAAGGGCCAAAGGCAAAACAAGGTGAATTTGACAACTTTGTATTTTGTACTTTGCTGCCAAACTCTCTCCTCTCTCACTGATAAAGGATGTCCTCCATCAGCAGAGGGAAGAAGGGATCCTCTCCTCCTCTTCCTTCCACTCCTTTGCCCTGGTCTGCCTCCTCGCTCACCGTCTCTTTCCATCTCCTCCTCCTCCTCATCTCTTGTGATGCTTGTGCAGCATTTGGCCCCGGCTTGTCCTCTCGGATCGAGGCAATCAGGCGGGGGGGCAAGACTGCCGCCGACCGCCCTGACGCCTCATCCATGAGGGCAAACCAGGGCCAAGTCGCAGCTATTGGTTTTCCATCCTCTGCATCCTGTCCTGAAGCAGAAAACTTGAAATCCTCCACGGTAAACACCAAAATGGACGGCAAAACAAATGTCTGGCTCACTTCTTTTCTACTGTACTACATCCAGGCTTACATTCAAGGCTTACTCAAAGTGCATACATTAATATCTGATTACATAATAATGCCGGTCATGGAACTTCTCTCACCTTGTATTTTGTTTCTAAGTCGGCCCACTTTTATTTTTTACATGAGTGGGTGATGCTTTCTCCTGTTCCCTGCTTATGTAAAATAATCCTGCGTGAACAAAATAAAGCAGATTACACAGTTATTAAGATACTCCTTGAACAATATTTATACTCCTACCACACAGTGCCGTGCAAAAGTATTTGCCCCCCTACAGAAATCAAACTTAAGTGCTCCAGTTCATCAAACCAATATTTATATTTATTCAATATTCGACAGAGATAACCCACAAAATACAAAATGCTGTTTTTAAATTGCATTGAAAGCTTGTATCACCCCTACGAAAAAGTAATTGCCCCCTAAACCTAATAACTGGTTGGACACCCAGCAATGTTTAAATGTTTAAACAGCTTGTGATCAGTCTTTTTCATTGCCATTTAGGAATTTTGGCCCACTCTTAGGTGAAGAATAGTTTTAATTGGGTCACATTAGATGGTTTTCCAGCATGAACTGCCCTTTTAAGGTCTTCCCACAGCAACTCAATTGGATTCAAGTGCGAACTTTGACTCGGCCACTCACTTAGCGCCTTGCAGCTCTCCCATGGGTGCCATTTTAGTTGATGTCTGGGTGATGTTTAGGTTCAACAAGCCTGGCAGTAACTATATGTGGGTGTTGCTGGTGAAACTGAACCCAACTGCCCAATGAATTTGATCATTTGGCAGATTGGTATCTAAGGGGGCGATTACTTTTTCACATAGTGCAAGATGGGCTGGACAGCATTTTTCCTTCAAAAAATAAAATAATCATCTAAAAACTGCATTGTGTGTTTTCTTGGGTTATCTTGGTCTCACATTAAAATCAGTATGACGATCTGAAACATGGGGGCTGCACGTGACGAAATTTCGGTTGTTAGCACCGCCGCCTCACAGCTAGAAGATCCCTGGTTCGCGTCCCAGTTAGGACGCCTGGGATCTTTCTGCGTGGGGTTTGCATGTTCTCCCTGTGCAGCGTGGGTTTTCACCAGGTACTATGGCTTCCTCCCACAGTCCAATAACACGCTGAGGTTCATTGATGATTCTTAATTGTCCGTAGGTGTGAATGAGAGTGTGCTTGGTTGTCTGTCTCTATGTGTAGCCCTGTGATAGGCTGGCGACCTGTCCAGGGTGTCCCCTGGGAGTCGGCTGGGATAGGCTGTAGCCCCCCCGCGACCCTACAGAGGATTAAGCGGTTTATAGATAATGGATGGATCTGAAACATTTTTGTGTGACAAATATGCAAAAATAGAAGATTTCTGCAGGGGGGCAAATACTTTTGCATGGCACTGTACTCATGACATTTGCATCTCAACAATATCAATTGGAAGTTTTGTATTTCTCCCCTGGTTAAGATTTCCTGATGCTTCTTCTTCCTAGCAGAAACAACAGTGTGTATAATGCTGTTCATAACATAATGAATGGTATATTTCATACATTTAACTTCTCATAAACTCGACCACTTAGCCGGCCAACCTACCATCCTGCAGCTACACATGATAAATGCATCTCTTTCTCAGCATTGTGTATATTCTATATGGCAATTAATTAAGCACACAAGTGCATTTTCCATTTCAAACACAAACATTACGGTTGAGGCCGCTCAAAGTGATCCAGCTAGAAAGCTTCAGTGCATAATTATTAACAGAAATTTATCCTGAGACTAACCTTTTTTCTTTTGCTTGCCTTACATCCTTTCCTTTAACACGTTTACTGAGATTGCACATTTCCTGTGGCAAACATTTTACACTATAACAAATGCACGTCTGCAATAAATTTACTTACAATTAAATGCATATTGCACACTTGGTGTTGCTGTCTTTTCGCTGTTTTGTGCTATCTAGCTCAAATTCAAAGCATCCGAGATGGCGTAATATCCGAGGAATGCAGCTGCTAATCATCCTTCCTTGACTATAAATTCACTTATGTATAAACATTTGGTGTTCTGCAAACCTATATTATGGTATTTGCTGCAGTTTTTCAGCACCGTTTACACATTTTCTAGAGATAGACTTGAATGTGTTTGATGTGCCGAGTTAAAAAGGGCATACAGTGGAGCTGTCAATGAATCAGTCCAGACTTTAGGTCCTCTAAAGGACCTAATCACATCCCTTACCCAGATGCTCCTCATCTGTAATTAGTTTCTGCAATTAAACCCCTTCTGCCTCCCTTCTGTGTGTGCCTTTTTAACACAACACGTTTTAAATTAGCACAAAAACTGCAGATTTAATGACTAACCTTCTCCTGAATCTGCCTTTTTGATTGGTTTGTCTGCTACGCGCCGCATCCCTGCGCTGTATTGTGAGGCGTCTGATCTATGAAGAACACGTGAGGATGAAAGTTACCCAGCACCTTCATGACTTTGTTTCTTTTCTGTTGTTTTTGTTGTCGTTTTTAAAAATGCATGCCTCTGCTGTGAATGTGCACCGCTCAGAGCTTTTGACAGATCAGCTGCTACCTTCACATAAGAATAATCGGTAAGAGCCGTCCCGGTATTCAAGGGCAGACATCTTCACTACAGTATCTTCACAACCTCAGACAGAGCTGGAATGTAAACACTACAGTCAATGCTGCAGAAATCTAAAATACTAAATAATGTATATAATGTCAGGATTAGGTTAATATTTTATTGTAATCAAATGCAATCTTTTCTTCCTGTGCCTCCACATCCCATTTTTATATTCTTGGAGTCTGAGGCTGATAGAAGGTCAAAAAATCACTGCTGTAATTTCAGTTTCTAGGTTGTTTCTTATTTCCTGTGGCCCAGTCCTCTTTATTTTTTTGCATTATTGCCATTTTTCTGTGCAGTCTGTTCAGTGCTGTCTTGTTTTCTCTTTGCTTTGTTGCGAGATCAGTCTCATATCAGTGTATTTAATCTTGATTTGGCATGCGTCTTCTCCGGTTATACTTTCTAAATAGCCTTTGCATCAGCCACAGTGGTCAACGTAGTGGCTATCAATGCAAGAATAGCACCCTTGATTCACCCTTGAGGTAATATACAGAGTTTCGAATTCGAAACTGTGTATATTGTCATACTGGGTGCAATCAAGAAGTTCAGAAGCTGTGCCTATGAAAAGCAACAACTACATCTGGATTATCTTGGAACCTCTGGAAGTCCCCTTCTAATCACTTGGTGATGCATGTTTGCGATTTCCCCATGGAGCTCACACTTCTACAGAGAGCAAACATCAAATTCAGTGTCAAACTGACCCAACTTTCACGTCAGATATCCTCACTGGTGACGACAGCTGGCTCCACAGGTATGACCCAGAGGCCAAACAGCAATCTGCAGTGGAAGAGCCGTGATCTTCACGACTGACGGAGGCGCATCTTGTCAGCAGCAGCGACCAGAACATGCTTGTTGTTCTGTTAAACATTCACCGAGTCGTGCGCCATGAATTTGCTCCCCACTGTCAGAACATTAGTGTCAAGTTGTCCTAACGATGTCCTGAGGCGTCTGAGGGAGAATATCGGGTGCAAACAACTTGAAATGTGGAATGTGCAAGTTAAAAATGCATGAGTTTGGTGGTCAAACCAGGATAGTCGCAACTTCCCACCCACCCTACTGGTCAGATCTGGTGACTTCTACCTCTTCTCCAAAGTAAAATTCAAGAGGAATGGTCAGCGTTTTGACCCAGTGGAGGAGATCCAGCATGTGAAAACATGGCAGGAGCACTTGGAGTCGAGTGCTGCTGCACAAGAAGACGATATTAAAGGGGCCAAATGCAAATCGGGAATGTTTTCCTTTCCTTCTTCTTTTTATAATAATACCCTCGAAACTTCCTCATCATGTCATCATTGCATTTCATCATCCTTTATTTGATCAGTTTTTTTTCCATTTAATTAGCCTTCTTCCTCCCTTTGTGTGAACAGCAGGATTATTGAGTAAACACCGTGACAGGATTAAGACTTAATGGGCTCCTGGGTGCATAGTGTCAAATGGCCCCCGCCACACATTACCTTTGACAAACAAGGTGTTTGTAAAGGGATAAATATGTTTGCGGCCTTTTTCATCTGAGATTCCTTCATGCGATTTGACATGAGATTATATTCCTTATCAAAACCTAAAGTAGACCAACACATCTCCAATTTAAATCCAATTCATAGTGTACAAAATGCAGATCTGAGGCTGTATAAAATTGCCCTGTGGCTTTTATTTATCACAGGATGATTGTTTTATGTGGTTGTAGTGTGCAGATGTGTTTAATATTGGTATTAGTATTATATGCTGGCAGCTGACATATATTTTCCCGATGACTTCTAATCCATGCCGTCCACAAATAACAGACACAATGCAGTTATTGATAATCAACCTTAATCAGCCTATTCTTAAAAGATATCCCAAAACAAATGGCCATAAATGCCGATGTATGTGTCACAGGAAACAAATGACAATAATCCCATTAAACGCGCAGAAGGAATTATAAGGATTAGAGAATAGACAAGGTCACACCGAAGGCCAGGAGACGACAGCATTCAATAAAGTAAATAAACAGTGCATTATCAGTTTGTGTGTGGGGAGCACGTGAGAGTGGCGGTTTGTGCGCGCATGTAAACACTTTATGGCGGAATGGAGGATTATTGATTATAATGCTGATGAAATGGTAATGACCAGATTGAAAACATTGATTCGGTGGGAATAGACTGTCCTTGGACAAGACAGGCTGCGAAGGAGGCATCTCCACTGACCTCTCTCATATAGTCACACTGATGCATCTGACGGCATGTATACCTACCAAGAACATACCAAGAAATACTGACGTCATCAGCATAAATCTTCCTAATGAGACTTTTAATGGACAAAGAAGGAAGACAAATAATCTGTAATTCTTTAGAGTCGTCTTTTAACCTCCTTTAAATGCTTTTTTTAAGGACTTCTCATTGACAGACACTTTTCTAGCTGACCAAAAGGTAATCACATTAAATTGCATGTGTTTCATCTGCAGTATGTAAAGTCCCTTCAGCTTCCTACTATGCCCAGATTTACAAAAACAAACAGGAAGCATCCACTGAGTGCACAACACCACACACACCTTCATGAAACCTCACACAAGAGCTCAGCCCCCGGACAGATAAAACACCACCGCATGATCTATGAAATGTGCGCTGTCAGCAGGAGGGCACTGTTGTGACAAATTTATGAGCCGTGACCTCAGATTGGATCGACTTTGTTGTCCCCGGACTTCTTTTAAAAAAGCAAAATCTTACTTTCATGACATTTTCCCTTCACTGGTCGCTGCACGACAGACTGAGACGGAGAGAGACGGGATGATTTAAGACAGACGTTGCAAGGTTTTCATTCAGCCTGGCGCCACAGAGGAACTCAAAAAAAAAAGTTTGAAAGCCAGTCCAGGCTCTCCGGAGATGTCCAAAAAGCACATTAGCACATGTAAATAATGAATCACGCTCAGTCTGTGCAAGGACACTTGTCCGCACAAATTCTCAGAAGTCTGTACCAAGATGATGCCATATATTTCCTTATTTTTATTATCCTGTTTTGAATCCACAAGTTTAAAGGATATCTATTGAGTCATCAAGCACTTTTCTGATTAGTTTGTCTTGTTTTTAGATGTGAAAATGGTATTAAGGGTTGACGGTTTTCTTTTTATCCCATTTACATGCTGTTTAGAAAGGCTTTGGATTCAAGTAGTCATTGATTATTAGTTTGATAAGTTTTGTTATTTTGTTTAATGTCAGTATCCTTTTTAATCTTTCAATATTAAGTCTTAACTCCATGTGTAAACAGTAATATTATAAACTGTTTACAGGTGTACGTAGACCGATGACCACCTGCCTAATATTGTCCTGGTCCCCGTTATGTGCTCAAAAATGCTCTGAACCATTGGGCATGGATAAGAGGACCTCTCAGGGTGTCCTATGGGGTCTGGAACCAGGACGTTGGCACTGGATCCTTTGGGTACTCTGGCTTGTGCAGTGGGGCCTCTGTCAATCAAACTTGTTCCACTGCATCCTGTTGATGCTTGATCACAATGGGGTGTAGGAAGTTTGGAGGTCAAACCAACATGTTGGGCCATTGTCATGTTCCTCAACATGTTCCTGATTGGTTGATGTTGTTTCCATGTGGTGGGGTGCATTTTCCTCTAGTGATATTTGGGATTTCCATCTGCATGAGGGAGTCTTCTTGTTAATGTTTATTTGGATGTCTAAGTCTCATCAACATGGATGTTAAAATCCAAGGTTTTCCATCAGAACAACACATAGCACCAATATGATCCATGTTATTCACTTCACCTGTCACTGGTCAGAATGTTGTGGCTGATTGGTGCGTATATCTATCTTATCATTCAAGAAAGAAAACTGTTTTCAGATTGACATGCATTTGATTGACAGGTGTATGAGTCACAGTACAAACCAGGTAAGATGCTAAAATATTTGATAAGATGTGATAAATTAAGAGAAAGATCAGTATATATTCAATGACGATCAATGACATATAACAAAAGGCAAGAATACATTTCGACAGTAGTCTTTGTGGACCAATCCTAAATCCATAACCAAAACACATTGAACCAAATCAATCTAGCAGATGAGAATTCATAAATCTATAAAGCAAATAAACTCTGAGTAAAACAGAGATAGTTTTTTATCATCTTTGACACCATGAAAGAACTACCTTAAAATATCAGCCAGTGTGATAAACTGGTGTTCATTTTGCCTGGCTAGAACCCATCTGCTGTGAAATCACTGTAATTATCAGTGCTGCCTGTGTTATTAATGAAGCTACCTGGGTGCGCTCTATAATTCAGAGCATCTACTGATAATTAGTTTGCTAATAATTTTCCCATCCCACCCCTAAACAAATCCGACCTCCCAACCCTTCATCAATTAATGATAACTCATTAATTGTTATCTCTGTTGTCGTCCTGTTTTCCCATCAGGATTTAATGTTGGGGGTTAATTAAGGGCCGCTGCACAACACCGCAGACAGAAGCTAGTGCAGCGCTCCTCTAGGAAGGAATAATCATGTTTAAAAATGTCCGTATTCTCCAATAAGTTGGTGCATTTTTAGTTTGAGATGTTTAGAAACTCAATGGACTCCCAGAGGATCACTAACAGTTCATGACTTTGGCTGCACACGCTGCGATTTGTTTGCATAAAGTTTATACCGGGTGTTTCCAAAGCACCTTACGTGTGACAAACATTCAGACCAAGTATTTTCTCTCTCTATATATAATTTCTTGGCATATTATTTTTCCACCAGCTAGATTCAGGCTGCTAATATTACCACACTTCTATGTCACTGTACAAGCTGAAAGGTGGTAGTGAGGGCGAGCTGCTAACGGTATTACACCCGTTGTAATGGACCATTCTGCATGATATGATTTACCACCGATTCCAAATTTGCAGTAAGTAGTTCCCCTTGATGTAGCAAGACAGAAGGCTAACGAGTAGATGTTGGGTGGAATCTTATGTGATGGAACCACTGAAAGCCTCCACAAGCTTCTGGTTGTATCTTTGACTCCTCTTGACAATCGACACAGTTCAACTAAATTTGTTGGCTTTCTGACACAGACTTGTTTCTTCGTCACAGCCCACAGGTTCTTGATGGGGTTTGAGTCAGGATTCTGGGGGCCCAGTCGAAAACGTTAACTCTACCTTGATATAACCATTTCTTTACCACTTTTGATGAGTGTTTGGTGTCACTGTCTTGTTACAACACCCAACTGTGTCTAAGATCCAACCTTCTGGCTGATGACTTTAGTTTTTCCTGAAGAAAAATTGCTCCATTTACTTTGTGTAAAGCACCAGTTCCATCCAAGCATGATACTGCCACCACCATGCTTGACAGTAGGTTTGGTGTTGTTGGGGTTAAAGGCCTCATCTTCTCTCTTCTAAACGTATTTCTGGTCATTGTGGCCAAATAGCTTTGACTTAGTTTCATCTGACCATAGAACTTCCCTCCAGAGGGTCTTTCCTTTGTCCTTGTGATCAGCAGCAAACTTTAGTCTCCTTTAAGGTGCAGCTTCTAGAGGAAGGGCTTCCTTCTTACATGGCAGGTCATGGCAATGTAAAAAAAACACCTGACTGTGGACAACTGTGTTCCATCCATCCATCCAACCATCCATCCACTACCTATACACCGCTTAATCCTCTGTAGGGTTGCAGAGGTGCTGGAGCCCATCTCAGCCGACTCAGGCGAAGGCAGGGGATACCCTGGACAAGCACCTGTCTTCCACCAGTGTCCAATTCCAAATTTGCCAAAAGTAGTTCCTCTTGAAGTAGCAAGGCAGAAGGTTAAGGAGTAGAGGTTGGGGTATTGCATTGGTGTGTACCAAATATACTTTATTGAAGTCTTCTCATAAATACTTCGCCTTGATGACAGACTGTGCTTTAAAGAACTGATTGACTTCCATTAAAAGCATAACAGGCCACTTTTTATAGAAATAAGACATGAATGGCTCAGAACTGCAGAGAGCAAATAGTTGAGAGAACCTTTTTATCCTTTATGGATTATGGTGATGTAATTTATATGCATGCTCCTGCCCCTACTCTTAAACCGCTCAGTGCAGTCTATCATTCCGCCCTCGGGTTCATAACTGCTTCAGAATGCATCGTTGTCTTCTATATGAAAAACTTGGGTGGCAGTCATTGGCATTGCATTTTATTTATCCACAAAGCATTTCCTGGCAAACGTCCAGGTTGTCTTTTTTACTACAGATCAATTACACATTGTACTAGGTCGCAAGAATATGTGGTCCCTCGACAAATCCCCGTGTTAACAACGAGGTTAGGACACTGGCTTTTAATTATTATGCTTCACATAAGTGGAACAATCTGCAGAATCTACTAAAATTAGATCAGCTATTGCCTTTTAATCAGTTCAAATCCCTTCTGACTGACATTGACCGGTGTGAATACATGTGTTTTTTGTAATTGTTGTCCTCTATGCTGATGTCCTTGGTGCGGAAAACCTTCATGTGCTTTTATCGTTTTATACATTGTGATTAGAGCATCCTTGTAAAACAAAGTTTGCTTTCCCCGGTTACATAAAGGTTAAATAAAAGGCTGACTTTCATGCAGAACACTGGAGTTCATCTCCTGTCACAAGGCGGCGATTCATTTTTTTTTTTTTGCTTCACGATCTTTACCTGACCTCAATAAATACTTGTCTAACCCAATTTGTTAACCAGCTATGACCACACGTCCCCTCACCTGCCACCTTTAATCTCATCTCAGCAAAGAACCTTGTTGCAGAAACCTCCAACGTTGACTCCTTTTCTAAGACTGCAATGAGAGCCTGAGTTTTTCTCTGAAAGTGTCAGTTTGCACACAGTCTTGCATCTTTCCTAAAACCCAAACCTGTCTCAAAAAGACGAAGACCACAAGAGAATCTGGCGAACATGATTTCTCTGTGTTTTGTTCTGTGCAAAAATTTGGCCGGGGTTTCTTCCACAGCCGTTTGATTAAATTACAACAAGCTCATACTTGATGAGGATTAAATGTGATTACGGAATAACGTTTTTTTTTTTACGGCAAATCTGGTTAAATATTGAGTTTATTTCTGATCCAGATGGGGCGATGATACTTTGTTAATATCTTACTCTTGCAGCAATTAAGCATCCGCCTCTCTCCCTCTCTTACTCTCCGTCTCCCTGCCAGCCTCTTAAGCCATTATGTGATTAGGCTGAGATTGAGCTGATGACTGTCTGCTGTCTGACAGATAGAAATACTGTAGTATCTAATGACCCGTCCTCCAGCCCACATATCTACTCCTAGACATGCACAAGACTGCAAGGAAACACCCACTTGCACTCAAATGCGAGCCACTACAGAGCCCACACATATGCACACAGTCTACTGACGCTCCTCTCATCGTGTTTTCTCTCAGCTTTCTGTCGATACAGCTCTTTCGCAGCCACAACTATGCTAATTAGATACAAAGGCTATAACAATATTAGCCTGCTCTTGTACACAGAGGCCACTAACACTATTAGCATAAAGCAGCTAAGAGTTATTAGAACCAAGGACCAAACAGAATTAGCGTAGGATGGAGTAGTTTTGTTTGATGCTGCCGTGTTGACAGCACTCATTCAAGGAGACGCTGATTTATATAAGAGGCAAACAGAGGCATTATGTGCATATACTTCACCGCCCACATTCACTTCGTGTTTTATGTCTATGAAAGAAGCCTGAATCACCAGTCACGTCAAATAATCAAGACACTTGTAAAGATCATGTCTGACGCCTATGACTCTGAAAGCCTCCACAAGCTTCTGGTTGTATCTTTGACTCCTCTTGACAGGATTGGTAGAGTTCAACTAAATTTGTTGGCTTTATGACACAGACTTGTTTTTTCATTACAGTCCACAGGTTCTTGATGGGGTTTATGTCAGGGCTTTGGGGAGGCCAGTCTAAAACCTTAATTCTAGCCTGATTTAGCCATTTCTTTACAACTTTTGATGTATGTTTGGGGTCAATGCCTTGTTAAAAACACTCAGCTGTGTCCAAGAGCCAAACCTCTGGCTGATGAGTTTAGTTTTTCCTGAAGAATGTGGAGGTAATCCTCCTACCTCATTGTTCCATTTACTTTGTGTAAAGCTCCTGTTCCACTGCCAGCAAAACAGCTCCAGAGCATGATACTGCCACCACCATGCTTGACGGTAGGTTTGATGTTTTTTTGGTTTAACGACCTCATCTTAATTTCTTCCAGACATACAGTATCTGTCATGGGGCAGGGGAGAACCCAAACGCGAACACAGAGCAAACCAGGACTGAATCATAATCACGGATTTTATTGTAATTATACAGAAATAACCGAAGGTACTCACAAAACTGAAAAACACAAACTGAGGGAACTGGCAGGCTCGAAAAAAGGAAGGCGTGAGGCAAGAGCATAGCTGAAAATGGAGCTAAGCAGAATGCTGACAGTTTAAGGTTTGATCCGGCGTCAAGCTGATTGTGGAGCCTGTTTTTATGGAAGTGGTGGTGGTAGGCCGGGTGTGCTTGTGCACGGCTGTTCAGAGTTGCTGCTGATTAATTACAAAATGCCAGCAGCCGTGGAAGAAAGCGCAGGAGCACTGAGCAGAGAGAGGAGGGGGGAGCAGGGGCTGAAGTCAGGGTCCTGACAGTATCTCTGGTCATTGTGGCCACATAGCTCAGTTTTTGTTTCATTTGACCACAGAACTTTCCTCCACAATGTCTTTTCTTTGTCCTTGTGATCAGCAGCAAACTTCAGTCGAGCTTCTAGAGGCAGAACTTCCCTCTGACATGGCAGCCTCTCAGGCCATGGTAATGTAAAAACACTCCACTGTAGACTCCTGTGTTCCTGCAACTTTTAATTTAATGCAGACCTCATTTTTACTGATTCTTGGTTGACTTTTGACCATCCTGATCAACTGTCTCTCAGCAGCAGATATAGGCAGTATCTTACGTTTTCTTCCCGATCATGGCGGTGACACAATTGTACCACGCACTTCATACTTAAAATTGTTTACACAGATGACTTAGTGAACGCAAGTGTACATAGTACACATCCAAATGTGGCCGAATTAAAACTACTCTGCAGAGAAGAGTGGGCCAAAATTCCTCCATGGCGATGCAAAAGACCAGTTCCAAGCTACTGCAAACATTTAACTGCAGTTGTTGCTGCCAAGGGTGGCCCAAGCAGTTATTAGGAGTAGGGAGGACAATTATTTTTTCACAGGGACAATATCAGTTTAGATATTGGTATTAGTTTGATGATTTGGAATGTTTACGCCGTGAGAAATATGCAAAAAGAGAAGATTTCTGTAGGGGGCAAATACTTTTTCGCGGCACAATATGAAATTTTGTTCACAACTGCAACTACTGGTCTGATCAACGATTTTGATGATGCTCACTGAAAAGTCAAATGATTACTAAAGTAACTACTATCTGCATGACAATCCAAGTTGTTGACATATTTCAGACTAATTTGGTGGACCAACATCGCCATGGCTAAAAACTTGACGATTCAATACTGCTGTTGTATATACAGTAGAAATGTTACCCATACTGGATGTTTTGCTGAAAATAAATGTTTGAGTGTGGTAGTCTAAGTCTGCACCAAGTTGTCTGCACTATTAATGTACCACTGTATACACACCCACTGACAGCCTGTCAGCTTTGCCTTGCTTCCTCTGCTGGAGGTGTGGGCAGTCGGAGTGACGGTAAGAAAGGTCTAATCTTGACAAGGATGTCGGTTGTAAATCTCCGCACTTATGTGCCAATCGAAAGACAAGAGACGAGGAGTGATGGAGGGAAATGATGGCGACAGGAGATGGGCAAGTGTTTTGACATGAAGGCAGACGTATAATGAAGCGAGGGGGAAGAGGAGGGGAAATAGAGTGGAAGGCAGCAGGGGGAACGGTGACACGAGGAGAGGAACAGGAGAAGCAGCGGAAGAAATGTGCAAACAACATGTGTGGAGGGAGGGAAACAGTGAAGGAGAGGACAGGGCAGGTAGAGCAGGACAACAAGGTTTTCATTTTCACACATACAGCTTCAGAGGATTGCAGGATATTTTTAAAAATACATAGTTTTTCACACCTCTAGCACAGTAATAACCTGTTTATCTCATTGCAAGGTATTGAGTATAATGGTTTACTTTTCTTCTGCACATATTTAAGACTGACGCTGCAGATTTGATAACCTTAAGCTTTGCATGATTCAGGAAGTGACTTTCAGGCAGTGATTCCCTTTTAAAACAGCTTTAATTGTATTTGGAAATTTATTTTTATGGTACTATTTCCACTTTTTCATTGCGTAATCAAGATCAAGATGGCGCTGCGGACGGCCACCTCGGTGTGTTGGTGCGGATTGTTTTTTCCTTTACCTGTCATGGGCATGAATGCACAACTGCTCTTTTTGCACTGTCTCGCACTATCCACTTGACATTCTTAGTGTTAGTGTATATATTTACCTCCACCAAGGAGGTTATGTGATGGCTGGTGTGCAAAATAACTCGAAAAAGTTACAGATGGATTTGGATGAAATTTTCAGGAAATGTGTGAAACGGGACAAGGAAGAAATGATGAAAATTTGGGACTGATCCGGATCACCATCTGGATCCAGGAATTTTTTTTAATGTAAATGTAACCAGGTGGACAATTAAATGCGGTTTACTCTAAAAGCCACCAGAGGGAACTCTTGTTTTTGGGGTAACCCCCTGTGACCACATGACATTTTGGGGCTCCACGTGACAGACAGCGACAATGACGGACTTCTCTGTCCTTCCTTAACGAGATATGAACGGTTGGGCCGGCATTCTTATCTCCGGTTGTCTAAGAAGCTGGGAGGTTGTTAGGAGCTGCCGCGCTAGAGGCCACGCCTGTCCATTAAGTCGGATGGGGTGAAGGCCACATTGTCGGTAGGAAATTTGAGCTTTATGGAATTACATTTATATCTGTAACATTCCATACAAAATATGTGAATTGGGAGATTGTGTTGGGGGTGGACTGAAGGTCCTTGGCAGCGGTATGCGCTCTCTGAGTGCTTTTCTAGTTGTATATAAAATCTTCTTCTTCTTTTGCTTTTATATATTCTTAATATTTTTTATTTTTTGCTATCTGCTTTTTAAAAAACTTTTTTAACTGTTTGCACCAACAGACCAAGACAGATTCCTTGTAATGGAAAAATTACTTGGCAGTAAACATGATTCTGATTCTGACTCTAATGGTTTATTTTTATTAATGTGCATTTTTGGTTTCTTAGAAAAGGGCAAAAAAAAGGTGCAGAAGAAGCAGAGGCTCATTTACAAAAGAAACCGAAAGGTGAGTTTATGCTTCACTGGAGTTGTTTTATTAAAATCTTTTCTGCTTTTTCAAGAAAAAAAAGACTTTGAACATGCAAATGAACATCTGGTTAACCACCCCACTTCAATTAAAGTTCAACGCACAGCCACTTCCCTGATATTTTCCATGAGAACCATCTGGATTTGTCTCCCACACAGAGGGTGAGACAATCACGAGTGAAGCTTTCAGTATTTGAAAGTCTAGCCGTTGCGTGACAAAGGAAGAGCAGGAGAGGGAGGTACGAGCCGAGGACGACGAGGGAAAAGGGCAAAACAGGAAGAGTGGTGCGGAGAAAATGGGTGCACAGGAGGGAAACCTTTAAAGAACAGATGGATGGCGAGGAGAGAGGAGGAGGAAAGGGGGGAGAGCAGGTGGAACCGGGAGTGCTGATGTAGGTTCATTGTGACATTTGAAGTATCTTTGCAGTTTACACAGAAAAATTGCCTAAACCAGGAATCCGAGTTGAGTTCTCCACAAAGCATGAAGTAATGAAGGCAATGATCAGAAAATCAATGAAAATCAATCACGGTGAAAGACTCGACGTCTGGAGTCCCAGCCGGTCAGCCTCAAAACAGGAAGAAACAACCCTGACATGGTGAAGTAGGAAATGCTTCAAAGTGACGTTGATTTGTGTCACTTGTTGAGGACGCTGACAGTTTTAAGTAAAATTAATTAGAGTTTTTAAAGCTTTAGAACACTGGGTTGCTGTCTTTGCTGTTAAACCTCTATTTACTACCTCAGCATGTCAATACTTTGAAACTTACTATGTGGCTACTTCACCAATCATGAAGTGAAGTTTATAACAACATGTATTAAACTCTAACGACAGGTTGATGTTTGCCATTTTGCGTCACAGGAAAGATAATTTTTTTTTCCTGCATAGCAAGTAAGCTTCAGAATAAACACTGAATGTACATGTTGGTCAAACAGTTCGATCAGTTTACGTGTGCAGGTCACAACATACACCGATCAGCCACAACTTTATGACCACCTGCCTAATATTGTGTTGGTCCCCCGCAAGTGCTCAAAAATGCTCTGAACCATTGGAGGTGGACAAGAGGACCTCGTGCAGTGGGGCCTCTGTCAATCAAACTTGTTCCACTGCATCCTGTTGATGCTTGATCAGAATGGGCTGCAGGAAGTTTGGAGGTCAAATCAACATGTTGGACCATTGTCATGTTCCTCAACATGTTCCTGATTGGTTGATGTTGTTTCTATGTGGTGGGGTGCATTATCCCCCAGTGACATTTGGGGTTTCCATTTGTATGAGGGAGTGTGTTTGTTGTGGGATAATGTTTAGTTGGGTGTCTAAGTCTCATCAACACAGATGTCAAAATCCAAGGTTTTCCATCAGAACAGCACATAGTACCAATATGATTAATGTTATTCACTTCACCTGTCAGTGGTCATAATGTTGTGGCTCATTGGTGTATAAATCTCATATATGCACACATTTAATTTTCAGATTTATGGACCCAATAAAGTGCTTCTATTACAACTCATCATTTCTTTAATTTTGTGAGACAAACCTCACCAGAGAAAAGTGTTTACCTTCGCTGTAATGTGAATTTAGGGAAAGCCACATGAATGAAGTTACTCTGCATTCATTTAATCTGACTTTTCTGTTGCATACCTACAGAGCAGAGCAGCTCGTCTCCAGAAGTGACTGTGTCAAGACAACCTGTAATGAGCTTTTGCCTGCATCACGGCCGAAGAACCAATTACTTTAAAAGGGGTCTAGCGGTGGACCGACTGCACCGGATGGATCAGCGGCAGTATATGTGCTTGGCGTGAGTGTGCGGTGGGGGTGGGGGTGGGGGTGGGGGGTGGGGGGGGGGTGGAGTCACACTTGTGCTTCTGTATGTGTGTGTTTAATCATATGCTTGTGTGTGGGCAGGAGCTGTAGTGTTGTGTCAGCACAGATATATTACCCAGATTTATGCACGCTTGTCAGGGACACACACACACACACATGCGCTGACACACACACACACTGGCTCTCTCTCTCTCTTGTTCTGTCACTCTTCCTCTATGTCTCTCGCCCAACAACAACCTCAGTTTTGCAGCAGTTGTGGAATCAGAAAATCGTGGGAAGTTTCAGGACGAAATCAGTTGGAGTGCTGACATGAGCTGTTTCTTGATATGCCAAGACTCGTATTCAGAAATCACATGCATTATTAATGAGAGTGACAGTTTCATAACAGTTTAAAGAAATAAAAATACCCAGAATACCTTTGTTTATACCTCTGATGCTCACTGCAATCTCTATAGCACCAGGACGAGTGAGTGATTTCCACCCATCATCATTCCTTATCACGCCATCATTACAGTAGTGCTGCAGGTTGCATGTAAAAGAGCAAACAAACTAAAAAAAATCACATTTAGCTCAAACTAAATTCTCCACAAAGGGGGAAAACACGAGTCGAGAGCAGACCTCTTTTCCTCCCTCTCACTTACTCAAACACTGATGATTACATGTTGAAACTGTTATAACGGGGTGAGCGCAGAAACCTTCCGCTGTAAAGTGGGAACATAAAAAAAAAGTCAGTATCTTTGATTAACAGCCCCAGAAGGCAGGGAGCAGCGCTAACTGCTTCTCATATATCAGCTTCCTCCAGCGCTCAGCTGGGGATATACTTAAACATCTCTATACATGAGCAACCAGTCAGCTAAAGCAGCTGAAGAAAAAAAAAAGAAAAAGACGACCAGCCACCAGAAGGAAAGCGAGGCAGAAGAGCAGACAAGATAGCCTAGAGGCAGAGAGAGACATGCGGGAAGAAAGACAGGGATGATGGGCTTTTAAATAGGTAGCGAGGCTGTCAGAATCCCAGATATGAAAGGAAGTCGGGTTGAAAAGCAATTAGGAAGACGATGGAATAATCGGCTGTTTAGAGGGCTAAAATAAACTCGCCTATGATCTTGTGTGCTACTTAAGGAAAAGGTCAAAAGGTAAACTGCATATGTTAAACTATGCACCGTCGAGTCTGTCTCATTGGGATGCAGGTCACTTGTTCACGTCAGGTTTGAATATATTGTCACCATAATCACTAAGTAATTACTGTGGCGTCATGCAGTCATACAAGGAATTGCAGTCGCAGTACATATGATAAAATCTTAGGAAGAAAAACGTGAAGATATAGTTGTGTAGTCTCAGCATGGCATTGTAGATATGTGCTGCAGGACAGATTAATTAAGATAACATAAAAAATAAATAGTATTCTGGGCATGCTGTAGTGCAGTGAACATGCCATTATACTATGGTGTGTGTAGAAATACAGTCTCACACACATGTAATATGTTACACATGATGTTTCACAGTGGTTAATATGCAAATATGATAAATGTCACAGACATAAAGTGCTTCCTTACTCTTGCCATTTCTCTTCCAGCTAAACTCAGTGTCTGGTAGTCTACACTGCATCGACACACACATCCAGTTGTCCAGTTGTATGCAGATGATGCTGTAATTTTCACACATGCCAAAACCACACAAGAAGTTTCAGAAATCTTAACATCAGTCATGACTCGTGTTCAAAAGTGGGTCAAGGAATCGTGCTTGCAACTTAACATAAAGAAAACCTGATGAAAGCATGATGTTCGGTAAAAAACCAACTGAACTGCAGCGGTCCAGTGTCTTCCTGGATGGGGTGGAGCTTAGTCTTGTCAAAGACTTTAAGTACCTGGGACTGACATTGGACCCGACATTGACATTTAAGAAACACATTAAGTGCCTCACAAAGACTGTTAATGTTAATGTAGTACATTTTAGACAGGTAAGACCCTTTATGACTCTGTATGCTGTGCAGATGTTTTTACACTCTATATAGAGTATTGTATAACCACATGGTCACTTCCTGCTGGCAGAACACTCAAACCAATAGACTCACTTTTTTAAAAAAGCCATAAAAATTCTGGATAAGAAACTGCCCTCATCTCATCATTGCACTGTTTTACACAAGTACAATTTACTCAGTTTTGAAAATTTTGTTAATTTTAAATATGGTCGTCTGGTATACAAAGTTTTGCATGGACTTGCCCCTCCTCCATTGCAGGGTTTCATTAAACCAAAGACTGTGGCTGGGATGGGCACCAGGGCCACAGTTCGGGGGGACTGTGAGGTTCCACTCAGTCACAGACTGTGCTCTCAGTCAGAGACACTAAGTTCTGGAATAGTCTCCCAATATCAATAAGAGAGAGTCTGGCCACGTTTAAATCACACTTAAAACAGTGGCTAAAGGAAAACCAGGCCTGTGAACACTTTTAGTGTGTAGTTGTTGTTATTGTTGTATTGTGTCATTGTATTTTATACTGTTTTGTTTTTAGTCACCTGCCGAGGGACTACGGATGGAAACTAGCATCTTTGCTATAATCTCACATATTTATACTGTAAATGTTGCAGATGTTCATTAATATGCACTGTCCCTATTAAATAAATGAGTAAATAAAAAATAAAAACCTATAAACTAGAGTCCCAAATGGGCTGAAGGATTCAAGTTGGTTTTTAGATGCTGTTGAACAAGATCTATCTTCTCCTGGTGCTTTTTTTTTTCCTGTTTAGGTTGCTGCAGTATATGTGTTTATATCCGGGTGCTGCTGTGTGGGCTCCCTCGCTCGCTGAGGCTCCATCTGGACTCTGACGTGATGCTGATATTTCCAATCCACAATAACATCTTTAAACCCAGCCACTACCCTCACGGATACGAGTCCTTCTATGTGTCTCGCAGCAAACTGTGACATTCAGGATTTTCGGGACAGCCTCGGATGCACCGGAGCTGAACTCTCCTCAAAATTACTCGTTTCAATAGACGAGATATTAAAAATACAAAGTCCTGCTGAGCTGCGGTGTCACCTGCTGTTTCGTGGGTTTAAATCTCGGAGAGACGCGAAAAGAGGAGCAGAAAAAAAAGAAGAAGCAGCAGCTGAATTAAGAGCAGGAAAGAAAGAAAGTGTTGGCCGTGTTTGAAGCAGTCGTGGGACTGTCTAGAGTTCACACTTGTTTTTCCTCTTTCTTTAATCCGCTGCCATGAAGCTGTTTGGGAGGGAGGCAGGGGGGAGTTGTCAATTGATCCAGTGGGAATTTGACCAAAAGCCAAGAACAACCAGTGGGAGCATTAGCTGGCTGATCGCTGCAGTGACGCACCAAATCAATTTAGTAAGCAGGAACACTGTAAAATCAAATCGCACCAGCTGGAATATTTGGTAAAACTGCAAAAAGGTGATCTCAGGAAACAGTTTCTTGCTCTTTAACTTTAGGTTATTTAGTCTTTATCTCAGCATGTACTGAGCTTGATCTACAGCGCTGTGAAAAAGTATTTGCCCCCCTACAGAAATCTTTTATTTTTGCATATTTCTCACACCTAAATGTTCCAGATCATCAAACTAATATTCATACTTATTGTAAATCAGACAGAGATAGCTCACAAAACACAAAAAGGATTTTTTAAATGATGGTTTATTGAAGAGTTATTTTAAACCTACATCTATCAGCTACAACATTAAAACCACTGACAGGTGAAGTGAATCACATTGATCATATTGGTACTATGTGGTGTTCTGATGGAAAACCTTGGATTTTAACATCCGTGTTGATCAGACTTAGACACCCAAATAAACATTGTTCCACAACAAGCACACTCCCTCATGCAAATGGAAATCCCAAATGTCACTGGAGGAAAATGCACCCCACCACATGGAAACAACATCAACCAATCAGGAACATGTTGAGGAACATGACAATGGTCCAACATGTTGATTTGACCTCCAAACTTCCTACACCCCATTGTGATCAAGCATCAACAGGATGCAGTGGAACAAGTTTGATTGACAGAGGCCCCACTGCACAAGCCAGAGTACCCAAAGGATCCAGTGGTCCTGGTTCCAAACCCAATAGGACACCCTGAGAGGTCCTCTTGTCCATGCCCAATGGTTCAGAGCATTTTTGAGCACATAAAGGGTACCAACACAATATTAGGCAGGTGGTCATAATGTTATGGCTGATTGGTGTATGTCAGCCCTGTGATAATAATTAGTAATTGCCCCCCTAAACATAATAAGTGGTTGGTCCCAGCTTGTGATCAGTCTTTTACATCACCATGGAGGAATGTTGGTCCACTCTTTCTGCAGAATAGCTTTAATTCGGTCACATTAGATGGTTTGCAAGCATAAACTGCCCTTTTAAGGTCTTGCCACAGCATCTCAAGTTATTCACATCTGAATCTGACAGCATTGTTCCTTCAAAAAATAAAATCATCATCTAAAAACTGCATTTTGTTTTCTTTGGTTATCTTTGTCTTAGATTAAAATTAGTTTACGTGTGACAAATATGCAAAAATAGATGATATTTGTAGGGGGGAAATACTTTCCCACGGCACTGTATGCTCCTATTGTGTTGAACTGCTCTATCAATTCATGTTTGTTGCGTTTCGCAGATCATTGCTTCCACAGCCTGAAATTGTTGGAGCTTCAGGCTCACTTCAATCTATTTATTTGATATAAAAATGTGCTGCTCTGCCAGCCTTAAGGACAAAGCAGAGCAGAACCCCACACATTCACAATGACGCCTCTGTTATAAAGTGAAGCAGTGAAATTTGCAATGTTACGCCACCTAACATCCAGGGGAGGTATAATAAATAACACAGCAGTGTTTTTAAAGCTTGATTCGTACAGACTAAAAGTTTCAGATTGATGTCACCTCAGTCTGAAACTTTCCTTTTACTTGTCTTGGGCAAGTACACCAGCTTTATGGAAATGCAAAAGTTTCGAGGAAGACAGCCGGGTTACCCTTTTAAATACAATACATCAGTGCGTACGTCCGTCTCTTT
Organism: Dascyllus trimaculatus; assembly: GCA_024666655.1. NCBI lineage: Eukaryota > Metazoa > Chordata > Actinopteri > Pomacentridae > Dascyllus > Dascyllus trimaculatus. The sequence goes on from CM045460.1 coordinate 25,066,505, forward strand.
ATGCAAAATCAATCTTTTTTTGTTGGATTACAAAGCATGGGACAAGAAAAAAGAGGCATCTTGATTCGGTTAAGCCTCCGGGAAGAGAGTGATGCAATTTGCTTGAGTGATGTCACCCAAGTGGTGTTTTGAAAGCACAAGTAAAAACCAGAGCGGTTCAGATGCCATTCATTTATCCGTGTTTCCAGCAGTTCTCTTGCATCTTTTGTCCCATTTATATGTGGTTTCTTTTGTGCAAGTCGTTGTACTTGGCGACTGAAACATTATGTGGAGGGTGGGAGAACATCCAATGAACAAAAGAAGAAGAAGAAAAGGGGGAAAGAGGGACAAATGAAAGACAAAAACAAGCAATGATGCTTCTTGAGGGTGTGTTGGATCCATGTGCTTCCTTGAGAGGACAATGAATTGGATATTTATGCCATTAAACATGTGATCTTGTATTGATCTTGTTTGTAAGTGTAGTGAACTTTATAAGTGTACAAGATTTAGTTCATTTTGAAAGTTACTGTTTCTATTATTATGATAGAGATGCTATTGTGATGTTGTACAAAAACACTCGTGCAATGGTCCGCTCACCCAATGGAGACACTGAATTTTTTTGGTATACTCGCCGGTGTCTCTATTATGTGCTAAGAACTTCAATTGAACCTGTTAAAAACCTCGGCCTTGCTTTACAAAAATCAAGAAGCAGAAGTCACCCTGAAATCAAAATAACCGATGCACGTTATGCTGATGACATTGCACTAAATGTCTGTCACCATTTTGGAAGCAACAACCCTCCTGCATGAGCTAGAAAACGCCACTGTTCACATTGGTCTTCATGTTAACGCAGAAAAAACGGAATTTATGTCCGTCAATACTACAGGAAAAATAATTTCACTATTCAACATGTTCAAAATTTCATCTACTTTAGTAAAAACGTATCATCAACAAAAACTGACGGTCTGTCATTTTACGGGTAAACACCACCTGGAAATCTAATCTTCCAGATGATATAAAATGTGGATTTTTTCGGGCCAATGTTGAATCCATACTGTGCAGGTTCAACCACATGGACACTCAGAAAACAGTAGAATCTCAGCTGGATGGCATCTACACTAGAATGCTTCGTACCATCCTCAATATTTCATGGAAGCAGCACCCAACAAGAGAACGACTCTATGGAAAACTTCTCCCAGTCTCAACTGTTGACAACAAAGAAACAGCTCACGGCTGAAGTCGCTTTGGAAGACCTTCACATACCCAGTAGACCAACTGACAGACGATAGTGGATTTACTGCGGAGGATCTCACAATGAACAGTCATAAATTGTGGCAGAAAACTGTTGCGGGCATCCGAGGAAACTCAACCTGATGATGATGAAATTTGCATATTTGAATCAACAAACTCAAATGCCAGACTGACTTCATAGCTTCACCATGTTGAGAATATTATCAGCCAAACATCTTGCTGAGTGAAATGATCCCACTCTTGTAGCAGGTTGTGTGGCATTGAGCGATTTGTGGGCGAATTTACACAAGTAGTCTGTGTTTTGAACAATTCGCAGAGCAAATGAAGCTGCTTTTGAAATCCACTCTGAGGAAAAGCTGCAGAGCAGACGCAGGTCAAGCTCTTCAAACGGGCTCGTCTCTGAAAACGTGACTAATCAAGCTTTCATTGTGGATGCAGCACAAGCTTTTAGAAATTTAACTGGCTGGCTTTGTAGTGTTCCCTTGGAAAAGCGTCAAAAATAAAGAAACCATTAGAGGAGTTAGTGAGAGGATGACAGAAAGGGCGTTTTGCTGCCTTTTCATTTTTACTAGTTAACATTAGCTCAGCAGAAGGAATAAGTTGATTAACTGTGGTCCTTAAAGGCTACCAGTGGCTTCAGGCAAATTTTAGGGTGGAATGTTTTCTTGCATGTCACTCAAGAGTTGGCATCATGAATCAGTCAATAAACCTTGAAGACCAGCACAACTTTGACCACTGCGTATGATTTTACTGGATCTCTTGCATTTCATATGTTTTAGTGATGATAGAATCTTCAAAAAATGTATATCATTTTCAACCATGCTATGCAAACTGCTTTTCTATCTATAAGATTGCTGTTATTCTATGTGTAGGGATAAAAATGTAGCTTGAATGTGAACTTACAGTTGGTTAGCGTTGTGTTTAGCTAAACAAACACACAGACAAACACAGCAACATGGTTTGGAAAAGAGTTGTGGATCTCATAACAGTGTCCAATTATATAAAAAATGCAAAACTTTGGAGTGCTACTTGCAGTTTTACAGATTTAAATAATGTGTTCAGAGCAGAAAACAGACATTCCGGTGTTGCCATTTCCTAGTAGGTTAGGTGTCAAGACGGGGGTAAAATATATATGTGTTGAAAATGGCACAAAAAGTGCCAGAAATGATCCTGACATCAAAAAATGCTGAAATTTGAGGCTGCAATTTGTATTTACCTTTCTGCCATCACTATGAACACATTATGTATTTCATTCGAGCTCCTGTATTCACTACTTTGCAAAAAGGTAAAATGGACCAAGATTTTATCCAAAAAGCAACAAAATCTAAATAATTATTTTTATGGTAGAAGGCTTTAAATCCTTTTCGGGAAGTGCAATAATAAGAAATACTCTGAAAAGAAAAAAAGACATTTTTGTAGGTTTGTAGTTGTCACTGTTGTCCATATTTCTTCATATATAGAATACCTGCCCAAAAGGCCGAAATCTTCCATCTAAAGCCAGATATGTGATACAGGTGTGACATTTTTATTAGAACTGCAGAGTCACTTGGAATTAACTTGTTTTAAAAGGATATATATATATATATATCTACTGTTATAAGGCATAACATTATGACCACCTGCCTAATGTTGTGTTGGTCCCCCGCATGTGGTCCAAAATGCTCTGAACCATTGGACATGGACAAGAGGACCTCTCAGGGTGTCCTATGGGGTCTGGAACCAGGACACTGGATCCTTTGGATGCTCTGGCTTGTGCAGTGGGGACTCTGTCAATCAAACTTGTTCCACTGCATCCTGTTGATGCTTGATCACAATGGGATGTAGGAAGTTTGGAGGTCAGATCAACATGTTGGGCCATTGTCATGTTCCTGATTGTTTGATGTTTTTTCCATGTGGTGGGGTGCATTTTCCTGTGGGGGAAGGCCAGTGACATTTGGGATTTCCATTCGCATGAGGGAGTCTTCTTGTTGTGGGACAATGTTTATTTGGGTGTCTAAGTCTTATCAACACAGATGTCAAGATCCAAGGTTTTCCATCCAAACACCACATAGTACCAATATGATCAATGTTATTCACCTCACCTGCCAGTGGTCAGAATGCCGTGGCTGATCGGTGTATATTGTTATATACTGCCAGTATTGGGCAAGTTACTTGGGAAAAAGTCAACAGTTACTAGTAACTACAGTACTTTAGTAATTCTACATCAGCAAAAGTTATTAGACATAGAAAACTAGACACTGTGGTGTAACAAGGGACCAAACTACCAACTCCCTGCAGTGCTAAGGTAACATATATTGCGTGCAACAAGTACTAGCTGACAAAATATTAAAGGGCTGTAATTATTAGCTGTAAAGTCATTCCACAAATGTAAAATTGTGTTCTCATTACACTTGTTGGGAATGTTGCACTGCTGTAGCACTATGCCAGATAGATCGGTTGTATAGAAGCTTCTGTTCTCATTCCAGCCCCCATGCACCCTGCATGAGCTGGTGAATGAGAAGCACTTAGAAGGTTCAAAGGCGCTTTATAAATGCAAACCATTTACCGCGGATTAGGGTGTTTATTTATGGACAGGTATCCTGCCAACCGACTGAGGAATAGCAACAGCAGCAATCCTCTCAGCAAATGCCCCAAACTGACATGTGTTAATGTTCAAATAGCACCTTGGGAAGTATGAGCGTCTGTCCAAAGCTGCTGTGAGTGACGTTATGGAGAGGAAGGTGAAATGTCTGACAACACAGGAAACAGCTGTTCAGACAGCACTGTTTTCTTCCAGTGATGCTTACAATGTTTCCCAGATCAGAGAGCTCTTTTATGTACGCCTGGAGGGCAATTACACTGCATTTTGTAATATAATTTGGATTCTGCTACCGAATCTGAGCGCACTGATTAGACATTACCCCGGAACACAACTTCATACATCATTATATGCCGGCGTCTTAACATCTTGAGCCCAAAGTGGCCACTTATAGGATCATCTTCAGTCTGATTAACGAGTGCACATCATACACGTTTCCCTTTCATCCCAAACATAAATCATATGAGCAAATTGTGTCACAATGGGCTCATTAGGAACGGCACGTATAAAACGTACGTACGAGTGTGTGCTTATATGCTCGGTTGTAAGCGAGGAGACACCATGAAGGATGTGTGTAAACCAGATTCATGTTATCAGGTATTAGCACTAATGAGATTTCACCCATCAAAGAGTCTTTACGATTACAGTTATCGCCGACAGTGACCCTTTTCCAACCTTCCCAGAACACATCAACACATACGAGCACACACACATGAATCCATCGAGCTGTGGGCTCCTCAAACTCAGTCCACTAAACTGTCAGCTCGAGGTTCAGACTTTTCTTTGACAGGAAGTTGTCAGCTGCACTCGTCAGGCGGTTACAGACAGGTGGACGGGCAGGTAGCCGCGGTGAAAGATACCGAGACAGACAGGAAAAATAGGGAGAAACAAATAAACAAACACACAGCAAGTACCACTACTTTTGACAGATACAGCAACAGACGTGCATCTGCCCCCGAAACACAGCGAAAACTTTGTTGAGCTTGTAGAAACATTTTTTTTGAGAGGTTGAACAACTCTTGAGGCGTTCAAGACCGCACATTTTAAACCAGCATCAGCACACGTGGACTTACTTGCGAACTTTGCATCTATATTTAGCAAACTCTTAGAGCTCTCAGTAACTTCGTGTCAGGATTTCTCTCACACGCCGTTGTGTTTACATGCTTACTTACAAAACATTTGCCACTGCTTGCCTTCGGTCATCTCTAGCAGCATGCCTACGCAGAAAGTGTTTTAGCTGTGTTCCTCACTTGTCCATTTCACTTATGTCTGATGGAACAGATAAGCTCTTTTTTCCATCAGCACAGCTGAAGCTGCATAAAGGCTCAAAGCAGATGTTTATGCTTCAAGGCATTTTTTTTTTTAAAAAGTTGCTTTACATATGTAGCTGCAAGCGGTCTCCAAGCAATGACTGGCTGACCTTCCCTCAATGTACCACAGTAATGACGGCGCCGTTTCATATTCAGAAATCTTATATTTTTGCTTATTTGTCACATTTAAATGTTTTAGTTCATCAAATTAAATTTAACATAAGATAAAGATAACCCAAGAAAATACAAAATGCAGTTTTTAGATGATGATTTTATTTTTTAAATGAAAAATATTGTCCAGCCCATCTTGCCCTATGTGAAAAAGTAATTGCCCCCTGAGCTACCAAATTCATTTGGCAATTGGGTTTAGTTTCAGTTTCTCACATATGATTACTGCCAGGCTTGTTGAACCTAAACATCACTAAATAGAACCTGTCTGATATTGTGAAGTAGCTAAAGGGTCTCAAAAAGCAGCACATGATGCCACGTTCTAAAGAGATTCAAGAACAAACAAAGTCACGAGGGTTACAAAGCCATTGCTGAGGCTCTTGGACTCCAGAGAACCACAGTGAGAGACATTATCCACAAATGGAGAAAACATGGAACAGTGGAGAACCTTCCCAGGAGTGGACCAATGACCAACATTTCTCCAAGAGCACTTCAATAGCTAATCCAGGAGTCACACAAGAACCCAGACAAACATCTAAAGACCTGCAGACCTCACTGGCCTCAGTTAAGGTTCATCTACATGATTCCACAATAAGGAGAAAATGGCATCATGGGAGAGCTGCAAGGCACAAACCTCTACTGACCAAAAAGAACATAAAGATTCATCTGGCATTTGCAAAAACATATCTAGATGAGCCCCAAGACTTTTGGATAACATCTTGTGGACTGATGAGTCAAAGTTGGAACTTTTTGGAAGACATGGGTCTGTTACATCTGGTGTAAAGCTAATACTGCATTCCACAAGAAGAACAACACAACAAAAGTGAAACATGGTGGTGGTAGTGTGATGGTTTAAGGACCCAGACGACTTGTCGTAACTGATGGAGCCATGAATTCTACTGTCTATCAGTAAATCCTCCTTGAGAATATCCACCCATCAGTTCATGACCTAAAGCTCAACACAAATGGTTTATGCAGCAAGACAAAGACCCAAAGCACACAAGTAAGTCCACCTCTGAGTGGCTCAAAAAGAACAAAACAAAGGTTTTGGAGTGGCCGAGTCAAAGTCTGGACTTGAATCCAACTGAGATGCTGTGGCAAGACCTTCAAAGTTCAGTTCATGCTGGAAAACCATCTAATGTGACCAAATTAAAAAAACATTCTCGGAGAAGAGTGGACCAGAATTCCTCCATGGTGATGTAAAAGACTGATCACAAGACGGAACTAACATTTAAACATTGCTGCCAAGGGTGGACCAACCAGTTATGAGGTTTAGGGGTGCAATTACTTTTTCACAGGAGTGATATATGTTTTCAATAAATCTTTAATAAGTCATCATTCAGAAACTACATTTTGTGTTTTGTGGGTTATCTCCATCTAATATTCAATAAATATAAATGTTAGTTTGATGATCTGGAACATTTAAGTGAGACAAATATGCAAAAATAGAAGATGTCTGCACTGTTGATGGCCCAGTTCCAGACCCCTGATAATGAAGATGCTGTTTTACTGTGACAGCACATCTGCACTGGTATGAGTAGCATCTGCACTTCAGCTCAGCAGCACTCCACTCTTGATTATCGAGTCAGTGAAGAGATCTCTGGAAAGGAGAGCAGAAACATTACAGCGCTGACCTCTGAACAGCCATTACAGTAATAGTCTGTGAGGCTCAGGTTACCGACCGGTTATCTGCACGATAATCTGCATGATTAAATGTCATTAGAAAAGTGGATAAACGAGCCCTCTTGACGAGAAAATGCCTTGGCCCATCAAGTCAGCGCCCCATTAAACCCAACAGGCATTGTGGATTGGTGGGAAGCTGGTCAGGGATCATGCCGTTGTCACGACGCTACTCGCTCCAGCTGCTTGGCCGGAGCGCCTGCGGGGAAACTGACAGGATCTGTAGGGACGGCGTGAGCTGCTGTGTGCGTCACGTCCTCTCAGGGAAGCTTCACGCTGTCAGGTGAAGAGAAGGGAGCTGTCAACTCGGCGTTCATCAGACGAGACACGCAGCTGTCTGAACTCTCCACGGGATCGCGGCGGGAGTTTTCGGCGCGATCGGAGGAGCTGCAGGAGCAAGGGGCCATTCAAACTGTGAGGCAAATGAATTGGTCGGTAGTGATCATTTGTGCAAGAGTTGTATAAATTTAATTGAACCTGGCAGGGTTGCGATGCATAAAACACTACGAAGCACCAGAAAATACGACAGGTCCGGCCACGTCGTGAATCTCCCGTCTCAGCAGTTTCGCCGAGTGTTTCCCCCTCCTCTCCGGACACCTTACGAACTTGTGTTAAGCCCTAATATGATGGGCTCGGCTGGGGATGCAAACTGCTGCCTGTAGGACTTTTAATGCCAGAGGGCAAGGGCCATGTTGTGGACAAAGTGTTGCAGGAGTCTGCCAAAACAGATAATGACAGCCATCAGCAAGGTGTCTGTCTAACACGGAGTTTTTAGGAGAACCGGTTCCCCTATGATGGTGTGTTTGTGGCAGGTTGATTAATACGCAGCAATGCAGGGTTACTGACAATTACCGTGTTTGTGTGTGTATAACCAGTATAACCGAAGCAGTCTCAATGAGAACTAGTTGTCTTTCATCAACTAATGCTTAGTAGAACAACAGTAGCATGGCCTGTAACTGTGCCAGCTCTCACAAATATATTATTTAGGATGAAAAACTAATTTCTGCCACACCAAGTTTTGCGCCGTCACGGAAAAGGCAGTGATCTTATTAGATATTTGCATTAAAGAAAAGGTCAATTTTGTGAGTGCACATCCAATTTATTTGGTTTCTTTTGTTCCAGACAAAAAAGCTCCTTGCGTTATTGAATTGATCAGCTGAAGAAGAATGCACAGAGGACAGCGGATCCCAAACAATAAATTCAATGCGATCGGACACAGATTTGCCCTTTAAAGCCGGATACAAACCACCCTGTCCAAGCAGATATTCAAGTAGCATTGTCACATAATGTTTAAATCTTGGCCTCGAAAAGACATTTTCCCCCAAATAAGGTCACAAAAAAGTTAAGCAGCAGCCATACGTTACAGTTAAAAAACTAAATTAAAGCAGAAAAAGAAGAGATACTTCTGTATATGAGACGCCTAGTGGTTCGTAAAAGGAACTTGTAAACGGTGGGTCGCTGGTTCGCGTCCCCGGACTGGCAAGAGGTTGAGGTGGGAAAGTGAGAGCGACCGCTTGTCCCAGTCACCACCACTGTGGGCCCTTGAGCAAGGCCCTTAACTCCTGACTGCTCTCTGGGCGCTGCACCACGACAACCCACTGCTCCTAGTATGTATAGTTAACTATGAATAGGATGGGTCAAATGCAGAGAAGGAGTTTCCCCAAGGGGATCAATAAAGGTTAGATTATAACTATATATCAGGAAATAATTAGAGGTCTTGAAGCTTTAACTCAAACAACATAATCGCTTAGCGCTTGATTTGAGGTGTGCTGCGTCGGTCTTATGCAGACTCTGATAGGCACAGCTGATCAGGTTCCATTCAGACTTGGCCTACTTCATGTGTGCGCTCAGGATTTAAGGGGTCGCCTTTGCTTACACATGGGTTTATTCAAAAATGCTGTTTGGAAACTGTTCTGGGCAAATCATTTCTCTCTTTTTTAAAGTCTGATTATGTAACTTTGAGCTTCAGTTTTTCCTTTTAGCCACGATCCTCTGACCCTCAGACGCCTATGGTCACAGTGAAAACTACCTCAGAAGAATACGACACACATTAAGCACTGACCTGCATGTTTATTTACAGTTCATATCTAATGGAGCAGTACTTAACTGCAGGTGAAGACAGTAACAGCAGCAAGATGGTGGAGTTATTTATGTAACCACAATTCCCAAATGAAGGAAAGCTTCTTTGTCAAAAACATATGTTAATTTATATTAAATATGTTTAATGCATGAATTTAAATGTCCAAATTAACTGAGCATGAGAAGTTGCAGCCTGCAGGTCTGACTGACAGCTGCAGTCGAATGCGACCGAAACCGAACAGAAAAACAAAAGAGCTGAGGTGAAGTCGCAGGTAAAAACAATCAAAAGGGAAAAAGATAGGCGGCAAGCTGTGCTGGTGACAGATAGTGGGAGGGAGGCAGAGACGGGGCCGGGCTGTGTTTTAATTACACTGTGTAGCAGAACGCAGCGCTGCTCACTGTTCTTCAACAGGTTCACAAGGACACGTCTCTGGGACTTCCATAGCTGTCGCCTCACAATGCAAATGACAGACATTTGAGCGGCACTTAGTGTTAGTTAAACCAAAAAAAAAAAAAAGCTGAGCTCAAAGTGAGATACAATGCCAAATAAATGAATCACACGGCACTTATTAGACTCTCTGCAAAAGCCAGTAGTGTAATAATCTGATATTATCCCTTCCTTGGATCTCAGAACTTATTTTAAAAAAGAATACAAAAAAAAGATATGAAAAATATAATAATGTGGAAATGTGTTCTGGAGTTTATAAAGAGCTATAAAAGTACGTTTTATGCACAATAAGATCTGTACGGATATGTAGTGGGTAGGAACTAAGAAGTTAAACTTCATCCTACTCGTTTTCAGGCATTATTTTAGGTCTTTTTTGCCTTTATGATACTGTGGTATATCTGAAATAAATGAATAGCAACTCATAACTCATAATTCAACAAGTCGAAAAACAACAAAGTTTATATTGACATACAGTGTGCAGGCAGGACCATCCATCCAACCATCCATCCATCATCCATTATCTTCCGCTTATCCGGGGCCGGGTCGCGGAGGCAGCAGGACCCTGACATTTAAAAAAGGAAAGCTAATGTTACTCTAACTATCTAATACTACACAGGTTATGTGGATGTTAAAGATGTTTTTAGTCAGACACATTGTCAGAATCAAAGAATAAGTTCCAGGAGCAACGACGGCACTCCGTTCTCTACATCAGGGATGTCGAACATACGGCCCGCGGGCCAAAAGCGGCCTGCCAAAGGGGTCCAATCTGGCCCGTGGGATGACTTTGCAAAGTGTAGAAATTACAGGGAAGACTTTAACTGCAAATTGTACATTTGTAAAACTATAAATTTAAAATAATTTCTACACCCCGACCAGTTGTTTTGACGGTAAAGTAAAATACTATATTGTTCAGTTCCAGATACCTGTGACTGCATGTTTTGTACCTTCATCCAAAGTGATCTGTGAGTTGTAATGTACATGTGTAAATGATGAACTGAGGCATAATACAGTTGAAACTGCATTTCTGTTCTTCAGAAATTTTACAAATATAAGTGCATGAACATTTCAGAATGTATTTTTCTGCACTAAAACAAAGGGAAAAATTTGGAGAGGTCGTTAGGTTATCATGCTATGATTTTACTGATCTGGCCCCCTTAAGATCAAATTGACTTGTATGTGGCCCCTGAACTGAAATGAGTTTGACACCCCTGCTCTAGATGGCTCCCTAAATATCACTACAGTAATGTTCATGACTTCAGTGAACAAGTGAGGGATGGAGTTGCCGCTCTGTAGAGGAGAAAGCAGGTGGCTGCAGCAAAGCAAGGTGAGCAGGACGAGCACGGAGGAAGCGGCTCCGCTCAGACGGCCGAGCTCAGAAATGATAACGTCGACTGGATTTACCGAGGAGAATCCATTTGTTGTATCGTCGCAGAGCAGAGGGACACAGACACTGAGTGGCACCTGGCTGTAGCCACGGCAACAGTACACAAAGATGGCGACAGCTGTGGCCTCGGAATGCTTGGACGATGTACAGAAAAGTGAAAATAAGGCCAAAATGTTGTTTTTGTTGAGTAAAGGTAGAATAAAACTAACTGGAATCCAATTTGACCCCATCTCAAAATCTAAAATATTGCACCTGATCTGTACTACAGCACACTGGACTAATGTACATATGTAAATAACATGGAAGTCTATGCACAGACACACACAAACTACACTCTTGCAAAAGCATACACTGCTAGTTTAAGATCTACCTGATTATTTATGACATTGTGACTTTTGTTCTCTTAAACATGTGTCCTGCTTGTTATTGCAGAGCCTTGAGAACACCCACTTTGCATTTCACTGTATGTGCAAGTGACAGATAAAGTAAGAAAGCTGAAGCTCCACCTACCTGACAGCTAATCAAGGAATGAGCAAAGAGGTGGAGTGAGTGTAGCCGTGTAACCACACCCTTAATTATGCATAACTTTAAGCCTTAATACAATTTCAACAGGTGACTTGTATAAAAATACACCCCCCGTACAGCTGTCAGGAAAAGGGAAATTAGCTGTAGAGCCCAAAACTGTTTCCTGTTTCAGGATGTAAACATGTTCATTACTGCTGTAAAGTTGAGTGTTTTAACATAGAG